>CM035433.1:143271597-143561597 GCA_020310875.1 Ceratopteris richardii | reverse complement strand
CAACAACACATTCACATACATATATGTAGCTCGCTGATATATGAAGACTTTTTCTGAAACATAATCTGTATGAAGGTGGGATCAAAGGAGAGATCAAAAGCAAAAGTCAAAGCATCTCACTCATCAAGTATTCATGAACACTAGTATATACAGGTTCTCAGTTAAGGTCTTCCCTTCAGCTTCCTAGGGCTTGCTCCCAAAAGCTCTAGTCCACTTTCTAATCCTACTCACATAATTCCCATCCTTCATGCATAACATGTAGTCTCAATAGACATATGAGATCTTTGGCCTACTTAAACCTCTTAATGTTTATGCATTTCCTTATGTATCATATGCTCAATCATGTAGTCTTTCTATCTACACATATATACAAGAGAAAGCAAAACTAAAACAAAAAACATATCATCTTTATAGTGTCAATAGCCCTTTTGAATCTCCATTCTCGATCATCTTTGTTTCTTCATTTTTGAATCATCACTTTTCACTTGCTGATCTAGGTTTCCTATTTGTTCCTTAAAATCAAAGCAAAAAACATCAGTCATATACATTTTTATTTACAAAAATCATTTTTAAGCTTTCTGGAATCTTATTGAATGAGACTCTCCCTTCAACCTCACCTTCTCTGATGCATGTTCACCAAAGACGTTGTGCTTATAGAACAACCAATCTTGTATTGCACTCATCTTAGAAACATTCTTGAAAAATTTAGACTTGCCAACATGCCATTTCATCTGCGTGTTCATCCCTTGATGGATAGATTGGCATACATAGCTCTCGGAAAATTTGAAAATCCATTATGCAATCATTTGAACATAGTCACCTTTGTTCATAATCCTCTCATATGCATCATATGAGGTTACTCTCGATGAATCAAAAGCACATAAATATAGATTTTTGACTTTTAATGTGCTTAAAACATCTTCAAAAAGTCCCTTCAATCATGCATTTTGGTCCATTTCAGGCTTGAAGTCATTTGAAAGTTTTTCTTCATTTTCATTGTGATTACCAAAACCTCCATCTTTGTTGCAATTGAGTTTTTTGAATACATTCATAAGATTTATATGTCATCATAGAATTCTTCACCCATCTCCATGCATGCATGCTCATTCTCTTTAGAGGATATCCTTTGACCATGTTCTTCATACATTTCTTCACCAACTGATTCTTGCTCAAATGTCTCATCACATATGAGCCCTTCAGTATCTATGCCTTGATCAGCTATATCTTTATTCATTTGATAGTATTTGTATCTTACCTTATCAACATGGTCATTTGGTTCAATATTTTCACGTTTGTTCTTCTTAGGTGACATGATATCATAACAATTTTTATGCATTTCAATGAATGCTGCTTCCATCTCTTCATACACAATTTCTTTAGTGTATGGGGTCAACTCAACATGATTGTCTTTGACATACATTTCAGTACATTGAGGAGCAATCAGGGGTGTATCCTCATTGTGCTCATGATCATTCATATGTCCTTCTTCATGGAGTGTGACATCATTTACATACATATCATTGTTTTAACACCATCCCATAACTTGTCTCCATTCCTATGGTTGGGATCATTTTCTTGCATCTTTGAATGCTCATTCAATGTGGCATCACTCATGAGTATTTCACAAGCTTGATCTTGATTTAGAATATCTATAGGCTTAACATCATGCTCTTCACCATTCCCATACATATCACTATCCAAAAGACTCATCATTTGCATGTCCTCTTGGTGAGCATCAAGCTCACTTGGAGTCTCCTCACATAATTTATTCATCAACTCATAGATTATATCCGGTTCATGTGTTCTAGTAGATGCATTACTTCCGCCTAGTATCAAATCATTCTTGAAACTTGCTCCAATGTAATCACATAAGGATGCATCTTGAGCTTGATCTTCAGAAACATTTATTAGATTCTCTTCTTGTACTTCATCTTTTATCTCCATTCGGTCACCTTTAAGCATTCTAGATTTCTTTAACTGTTTATTTGCACCTTGAGATATTTCTTGTTTTCTTTGATTATGCTCTATCTAATGTGAGGGGTCTATTGGTGTAGGGGAAGCCTCATCTTGATTTCTTGTTGGGTTTTGTTGTTTTCATCGGAGTCAAACTGACACCTAGGTACTTCGCCTCGAGTTCATATTTTTGCAAAACTTAGATACTTTTTTCCCATTGAAAAATCTGCATCGCTTTGTTAGTTGCTCATGAAGCGACTAGATGGCTTTTTGATGCCTATACTCTTGCTGAAAGCATACAAATTGGGTTAGGAGATCTTCCATTTTGATCAAGGTAGACCTTGCATTCTTGACTCTAGAATTTACTCACTCCCTCCTCTCTCATGGGGTTCACCAGGTATGTCGCAGAGTTTCATGGAAAGGAGGGTGTCATGCTTGTATTAGCCTATCAAACAAGTTGTTTGGGTTGAATAAGTTAGTTAATAAATGCGTAAATGTTAATAATGAGCTTCCAAGTTTATAATTCTTAGTTGCTTTATCAGTTTCCTTTTCTTTATAGTCATTTTGGGATTATTTATATATGCACAAGGTATTCAAGTCTATGTTCAAGGTTTAATTTCTCAATTCAAATTGTGTGTGTGTGTGTGTCTTTTTACAAAACCCTCAGACATGTTCACATGAAACTATCATAGAAGCAAACATTCTTAAGCATGTTTGCATTTTCATGTGCAGTTGCATGACTTTTTGAGATGCAGTGAATTTTCTACATCAAGGTATTTTAGTCACCGGCCATGGGTGAAAGCAATGATGTATTTTGTATGTTGGTTGTTGAAGATAAGTTGGATGGTGCCAACTACCCATTATGGGTTTATATGATGCATCATGTATTGGTTGCAAAAGGACTATCGAATATTATGTAGGGTGTTGAAAGACGTCCTGTTACACCTACAAATATAGGTGTTGCAAATACAGGTGCTAGAGTTGATGGAGATGGTGTTGAAGACGATGATATTCTATAGATTCCTCTTCGTGCTCCTGTTTCTGTTGCACCTACTATAGAGAAAATTTGTTGGGATGGCAGAAATACTGAGGTAAATGCATTGATAGCTTCGACCATCAAATGTGCCATTATTCCTCACATTCCCTCTTGCAAAACAGCTAAGGATGCTTGGGATACACTTACCCTCCAAAAAGGATTAGAGAGTGAGCACATGAATGACGGTGATTTTATGGATAATTTTTTCATAAAGATCAAGGATTTGAAAGAACAATTGATTTCTGCTAATGAAGTTATACCAGATAGCTCACTTGTGCGGAATGTTATGAATGGTCTTTCAGACTCATATCAGAGTTTTGTTTCTACTCTTTGTTTGACGATGAAAGGTACTCCAAATGCCTTGTCATTTGAGGAGTTACTCTCTCTTATGTTGCAACAAGACCAGACTAGGCAGAAATGGTCTATTATGCATGTTGCAGATCAAGGTTTCCGAGCTAGTCAGAAGGGCAAAGGTAAATGGAGCTCTTCTACTAGTAAGTAGAAATCTACAAATGCTGCACTTTCGAGAAGGAAGACAAAGATGAGAAGAAATCAGAAAAGCAGAAATTGTTTTGAAAATACTATAAAGCAAATGATCATGTCATCAAGAACTATCCAAAATTGGATGCTAAAGAGGCAAAGAAGAAAGAGGCAGGAATGGTTTTTGCAGAGGCCTCTACACCGAAAACAGAGTCTGCTAATCTTGTGGAGGAAGAAGAATGGGTGTTTACTACTGTTTGCAGTTTTGACCCATCTATTCATGAGTAGTGCATGTCTGTAGTACACTCAGATGTTTGGTACTTTGATAGTGGGGTGACCAAACATATTACCTCACAACACAGTTTCTTCTCTTCACTCGAGCCTGCCCCTATAGAAAATATTGTTACATGTGCCAACAAATCCTCCTATCCTATTATGGGAGTTGGTAAGATCATTTCGACTACTGCTTATGGTAGTTCTTTCACTTTGTCAGATGCTTTGTTTGTGCTAGGGATCAAGAAAAATGTTTTATCATTTTTTGCATTAGCCAACATTGGCTTGGTTGTGAAATTTGTTGATGACAGATGTACAGATCATGATCTATCAAATGGTGATGTGATTATTGCTTATGGCTTTTATGTCATGAGCTGTATAAGCTCATAGACTATGAAAGACCTGCAAATGATTTGACATATGGAGTACATGATTCTCATGCTCTGTCACATAAAAAGCTTTGGTATGGTCATCTGAATTTTGCTAGTTGGCTATGCCTGCACAAAATCTGAAATCGTGTCCTCTTTGCCCAAACTTGAGGCACCCAATAAACATGTATGTGAAGGTTGTATTTTGGAAAAAATGCAGTGTTCTTACTTGCCAAAAGATGGTTGAGTTCAGGCTACTCAGCTATGCAGCTTGTACATAGTGATGTTTATGGTCCTATGCAGATACCTTCTTTTGGGAAATATCTTTACCTCGTGACTTTCATCGATGTTTTTTCCACACATGCATGGGTATATCCATTGAAGGTAGAGTCCAAAGTGTTTATGTGCTTCAAATAGTTTCTAATTTTGGCTGAAAATCTATTAGCATGTAAAATGGGCACCCTCTGTTCTGATCGAGGGGGGGGGGGATAATTGTCTTCTGACTTTAATGCATTTTTTGCTGGACGTGGGATAAAACATAAGTGTATAGTGCCATATAAACCTCAACAGAATGGAGTTGCGGAACAAAAGAACAGGCCACTCATGGAGATAGCAAGGTGTATGGTCAAGAGGCAGGTTTTACCACATAGTTTCTGGCTTGAGGTTGTTATGTGTGTAGCATATGTACTGAATAGGTGTCCCATTGAAGTGTTGCAGTCTCTCAATCCATATGATGCTTTTCATGGTCGCAAGCCATCTATTGCTCATCTCTATGTTTTTGGTTGTCAAGCATATGCATTAGTGCCTGAACAACATCGCAAAAAATTGAATGATAAAGCAGTAAAATGTATTTTTGTTGGGTACAATTCTGAAAGTAAAGGCTATGGTGTGTATCATCCAAAGACTAAACACATTTTGGTTAGCTGTGATGTAATTTTTGTGGAAGATGCTATTCAGCCATTGCTTTCATGTACTAAGGAGACATCTATTAGCTCCAAAGACATGTATGATACTTTGCTGCCTCTTTTTACAGGTGGACATGAATCTAGTGTTGGTCCTAATGCGACAATGTCTCAGCCTTTGCAGGTTTCATTTGATGATGCAGATCATTCCATTTGTTATGTAGATTTACATGATGCACTTGTTGATGAGAGAGCTCATATTGAGCAAGCAAAAACTATGCCAAAATGGCTAGTGTAGACCTTGCATGACAACAAATTAGATGCATCTCTATCATATCATACTCGGTTACGCTCTCATAGTAGCTCTTTTGCATGAGATTGCTATGTTATGGCTACCTCTAGTCTCTGTGATGAGACTGAACGTGTTTGGTTTGATGAAGCACAAAATTCAGAACATTGGATGGCTGCAATGCAATCTAAATATGATGCTATCATGAGAAAGGGTACATGGTCTTTATGTGATTTTCCTCCTGGCAAGAAGGCCATTAGCACTAAGTTGGTATGCAAGCTGAGACGTAAACGTGATGGAATAGCTCATAGTTATAAGGCTAGGCTTGTTGCAAAGGGTATGTATAGGAAAGAGGCCTTGATTTTGATGAAACCTTTGCTCCTACTTGCCGAATGACTACTGTTCGTAGCATCTATGCACTTGTAACTCATCATGGTTGGAATGTACATGAGTTGGACATTAAAAAAACATTTTTGAATGATGGTGACTTCCATGAAGAAGTGTGTGTTTTTTAGCCCGATGACTTTGTGTAGAAAGGGAATGAAAACCAGGTGTGTAGGTTAAAGAAGGCATCACATGGTTTAAAGCAAGCATCACGTGCTTGGTATGAAAAGATACATGCCTATCTGATTGCACATGGTTTTGAGACTAGTCCAATTGAAAGCACCTTGGTTGCTAAGCATGCTAATGATGTGTTTCTGATCATTGTGGTATATGTTGATGGCATGCTGCTCATTGGTCCTCATGACATGCATATTGCTGATTTTAAGGCTCATTTGCATGCCTCATTTGAAATGTCTGATTTGGGGCATTTGCATCACTATTTGAGCATTTAGTTAATACAAACTGATGGTGGAATGGCTTTGTGTCAAACAAAATATAATAACACAATTACAGCATTTTGGCCTTGAAGACTATAAGCCTATTGCCACTCCTATGGAGAAAGGTTTATGCTTCAGTCTTCATGATGCTGGAGATGCATTTGATGTTGTTCTCGATCAGCAGGTTGTTCGATGCTTGATTTACTTATGAATTACATGGCGAGATATTGAGTTTGGTGTCTCATAGATGAGCACGTTTATGCATTGCCTAGGTGTCAAGCAATGGCAGACAATTAAGCGCATCTTTCCCCACTTGAGTGGTACTTATCTACTTGAATTGCTTTATCCAAAGGGGGGATCACTACTGCCAGATTTGCATGCTTTTTTTTTATAGTGATTAGGCTTGTTTCTATGACACCCGTGTGTCCACCAGTGGTTTTTGCTTCATGCTTGGTAGCTCATGTATATCTTGGTTGAGCAAGAAGTAACCTACTGCGGCCATTTTGATTTGTGAGGCTGAGTATAGGGCAGTTTTCATAGCAATTGTTGAGTGTGTGTGGCCCATACACCTTATGGTGGATTTGGGTGTTGCTCAGTGTTGGTGCAAACAAGCCTTAACACTTGGCTGTGCTTTGTGCCTTTGAAGACCCAACATGAAGATTGGACTATTGAACCCTTGGAAAGCATAAAAGTTTGGACCCTTGGATGATACATTCACAAGAGTCAATAATCATGTGAACCTAGTCTTATTGATTCTTACTTTTATCTCATGTAAAAGTCCATGTGACTTTATCAACATTGTAATCATACCTACTAGACTAGAGTCGTGGAAAAATTAGATGATCTAGTTGAGGGAATATCTCCCTAAGTCTAGTGGAGAGAATCAAGGGAGCTTTAATTTGAATTCAAATTCAAATTCATTCAAAAACTCCTATAAAAGTCAATGTAAAAGTCGCGGGTTTAGTTACACTCTTCCCGAGGCTAATCCAAGAAAATTTGTGAGTGTGTGAGAGCTACTACCTAGCCTACACCTCAGAGTACCATTGTGCATTACATCTCTTGCCAATGGGAATGTACATTTGATAGTATCAATACATATACTCATAGTTCTTTACTCTGTGTTTTCTCTGAGTGACTACCTCCAAGTCTGCCAACTTCAACAGGACATATCTCAAGATCTACTGAACCAAATTTGATGATCCAGGGCTCATTGGAACCAGCTCAAAGCATTCTACAACACTACAAAATTTCAAATCAATCTATTCAGCCAATTGGGAGAAATCGCTGTCGAAGTGATCACTGGTATATTTCTGTGTGATTCCTAAAAAGTCGGGGGTGTCCCTGATTTTGCTAAACATCATGCTCAGTGTATAGTTTGTCATTTGGAGTGATTTAACTTGCTAATGATAGCTTGTTAAGTTAATTTAATACTCCCAGAAGGAATTAGATCAATTGTAAGTGTGCTGGACACACTGAGCTTAGGACTGAGCAGGTGTCATTACAGGAATAGCAAGTTTTTTGGACTTATGAAGGTTCAAACTCATCTGTTTTAATTTGATCATTACTCAATCACTTTGTAAAGCACATATATAGTTTCTTGGTGTCATTTGGAAGCTCAAGGAGTCTCCTAACCATATCTGAAGAGAAGAAAGGGCAGGTGTGAAGCAGGTCTAGCAGCACCAACTTGATCTTCTGATTGTACCCAGCCATCACTCCAACAGTGGTATCAGAGCAAACAAGGTAATCATGGGTGATGGTTTCCCTTCCTTTATTGACAAATTGGATAGGAATAACTACCAGGCATGGTCATTAAGAATGAAGACTTATCTACAAGGGAGAAGCTTGTATGGATACATATCAGGAGATGAGGAGTTGCCCTCATTCAAAACCAGAGGCCTACCTACAAAGGATGAGCATGAGAGACTTAATCAATGGTGTGCTAAAGATGCTTTAGCAAGGTCATATCTTCTAAACTCTATCTCTGATTTCCTTCTACCTCATGTTAGGAACTGTAAGACTTCCCAAGAGACTTGGGAGACCTTGTCAACATACTTCTCATCAAGCACAAGGGCCAGAAAGAATCAGCTATGGATTGAGTTTACAACTCTCAGGAAGCAATCAAAACAATGTGTTTCAGATTTTGTCACCAAAGTCAAAGATATAGCAGATCAACTTGCAAGTGTTGGAGAAGAGATTGAAGAAGAGCAAATTGTTAGACAAGTGATCAATGGACTCAAAGCAGATGACAAGTGGGAGAGCTTTACCACTGCAATGGACTTGTACATGGACATTCAAGCACCTGATCTAACCACTCTGATTGGACAACTCTTTACACATGAAGCAAAGATCACAAAGAATGGGGAGCAATCAAAAGGTAACAATCCCTCTGCCCTATATACAGATAAGAAGTCTAAAGACAAGGGTAAAAGTAAGAAGGTTGATGATGAAGGATCCACCTCCCAAGCAAACTATGCAGGGAGAGGTAGATCATCTAGAGGTAGGGGCAGAGGAGGTAAGTCAGGTAGGGGGAGACTCTATAATCAATCTCCATGCAATATTTGTGGCTTGTCTAATCATACTACAGATGAATGCTACAAAAACTACAAGAACCAAAGAGGAAGAGGTCACCAAAGAGGAGGATACTCCCAAGGCAGAGGCAGGTTCAATCAATCTCAAGGCTACCATGGCTACAACAATAATTACAACAATAACTACAACAATAGCTACAATCACAATGGCAATTATCAAGGAGGATACAGGAACAGAAAGGATTACAACAATTATGCAGAGGATCAAGATGATTCCTTGTTGATTATGAACATGACATCTAAATCAGGTATCAATGATGATCATTTGTTCTATATTGATTCAGGTTGCTCCAACCATGTAGCTGGGAATGTTGCCTTACTCTCTGATTTGGAAGAACCTAAAGGCAAGCATCAAGTGCAAACAGGTGATGACACTAAACACTCAGTGGTTAAAGTAGGTAATGTCAAAACAAGTGATGGTAATCAGAACTTGCTAAGCAGAGTATTGTATGTTCCAACAATCACCAAGAATCTGATGAGTGTAGGTCAGATTGTTGAAAAAGGTCTACAGGTCAGGTTCACTCAACATGGTGCATTTGTGGAGGATCCAAGACATGGATTCAGAAGGATAGCCAAGGGAGAGAAGTCAGGTAGACTATTTACCTTTGAACTTGAGGATACTAAAAATATTGCCTTGTACAACTATAGGGACCAAACCCTATCAGAATTGGAGATGTGGCACAAGAGATTGGGTCACATTGGAGAGAGAACCATAAAGCAGATGAGCAGAGATCAATGTGTGCTTGGGATACCTAATGTATCCAAGCAACACATGATATACAAGTGTGGGGCTTGTCAATTTGGTAAGTCACACAGGTTGCCATATACCAAGAAAGGATTCATGCATGAAGATTACTTGGAATTGGTGCATACAGATGTTTGGGGACCAAGCAAGGAGCCATCCATATCTGGATCAAGGTACTATGTATCTTTTATAGATGATTATAGTAGATGGACTGTCTTGTACTTCATGAAACATAAAGATGAAGTATTTAATTGCTTCAAAAGGTATCTTGCATTAGTAGAGAATCAAACAGGTAGACATTTGAAGAGGTTAAGGTCTGATGGTGGTGGAGAATACTTCTCCAATGATTTTGAAGAGTTCTTGCAGGAAAGAGGCATCAAGAGGGAGATTACCACAAGGTACTCACCTGAACAAAATGGGGTAGCTGAAAGAAGAAATAGACTCATTGTGGAGACAGCTAGGTCTATGCTTAATGAGAAGAAACTACCAAATTATCTTTGGGCAGAGAGTGTATCTACTGCCACATACTTGATCAACAGGTTGCCATCAAAAACACTTGATGGAATGACACCCTATGAGGCTTGGCATGGTAAGAGACCATCTCTGGATCATTGCAAGATCTTTGGGTGTGTTGCATATGTGCATATTCCCTCACAGGTAAGGGGAAAGCTAGATCCTAAGGCTGAAAAGTGTATCTTTATTGGTTATGATTTGAATCAGAAAGGATACAGGTTCTATAACCCCTCAAACAAAGGCTTCAAGGTAAGCAGAGATGTCATCTTTGATGAAAATGATTCATGGTATGATAATGAGTGCAGGAAAGTTAGCCTACCTTATGATATGGAAGAAGACTTTCCAAAGCTTGTCAGGCAAGAACCAACTCAGAATGAGGACACAAGCTCAGATGATGAAGACACCATCAACATTGAAGAATTCAAAGCTTGGAAATCCAAAGGGAAGATGAAGATGAAGCAACTTGAAGACAATCCAGAATCCTCAACTCAAGCTATGAGGAGATCTTCAAGGGAAAAGAAGAAACCTATTAGGTATGGGTATGATACTTCACTTGTAACCAAGCACTCTGTATATCTTGCAAAGGATATCTTAAGTGAAGAACCAGGTACATTTGAGGAAGCTATTACTAAACCAGAATGGAAGGAAGCAATGGATGAAGAAATGGAGGCTCTCAAGGAGAGTGATACTTGGGACTTGGTACCCAAGAAGGACTCCATGAAGGTGATAGGATCCAGATGGATCTACAAACTCAAAAGGAACTCAGATGGTACAATAAGCAGGTACAAAGCTAGGTTGGTAGCCAAGGGTTTTGCACAAACCCAAGGCATTGATTATGAGGAGACATTCTCTCCTGTGGCAAAGATGCCAACTATCAGAATTATGGTGAGTGTAGCTGCATCCAAGAATTGGAACATGTATCAATTGGATGTGAAGAATGCATTCTTGAATGGATGGATATCTGAAGAGGTCTACATGTCACAACCACCTGGCTATGAGGATTCCAATAAGGTAAATCATGTTTGCAAATTGAAGAAAGCTCTGTATGGATTGAAGCAGGCACCTAGAGCATGGAACTATAGGTTGACAACCTATCTCTTGGATCAAGGATTTGTGATGAGTAAAGCAGATACTTCATTGTTTATAAAGAAGAACAATTCAGAGGTAATATACTTGTGTGTCTATGTTGATGACATCATTATTACAGGAAATGATGTTCAAGGAATTAGACACATCAAAGGTCAAATGATGAAGGAATTCAAGATCAATGATCTTGGATTATTGAAGTACTTCCTAGGACTTGAATTGGTCTACACAAATTCAGGTATATTCATTACTCAGAAGAAGTACATTCAGGACATGGTCAAGAAGTTTAATTTGCAGGAAGCTAAAGTCTCAAACATTCCTATGGAGGTAAACCACAAACTCAGTGCACATGAGGGAGAAGAACTCAAGGATATTACAGGTTACCAAAGTTTGGTAGGTAGTCTTAATTATGCTACCTTAACTAGAATTGATATCTCATATGGTGTTAGTGTACTTAGCCAATTTATGCATAAGCCAAGAGTACCACATTTGGAGGCAGCCAAGAAGATAGTAAAATACCTAAAGGGAACACAAAATCATGGTTTGTATTACCCATATTCATCAGATATTGATATCAAGGTATACTCAGATGCAGATTGGGCAGGTTGCAAGGATGACAGGAGGAGTACATCTGGTTACATATGCTTTGCAGGTGATAAACCAATTTCTTGGTCATCCAAGAAACAACCCACAGTGGCTCTATCATCTACTGAGGCAGAGTACAGAGGGCTAGCCAATGCCACTCAAGAATCAATATGGTTGAAGTTACTCTATTCAGAATTGGGCCTATACACAAGGCCACCTATCATATTTGGTGATAACACAAGTTCACTCCATCTAGCTGCTAATCCTGTGTATCATGCTAGGACAAAACACATAGAAGTGCATTACCACTATGTGAGGGAGAAACTACTTAGCAAGGAAATCCAATTGTCATATGTGTCCACTAATATTCAATGTGCAGATTTGCTTACAAAAGCTTTGGATGGGAGCAAGCTATGCAGGTTTAAATCCATGATTGGATTACAGGATATCATTGAAGACTAAATATGAAGACTCAAGCAAGTGTTTGGCTTGAGGGGGAGCTGTTGGTGCAAACAAGCCTTAACACTTGGCTGTGCTTTGTGCCTTTGAAGACCCAACATGAAGATTGGACTATTGAACCCTTGGAAAGCATAAAAGTTTGGACCCTTGGATGATACATTCACAAGAGTCAATAATCATGTGAACCTAGTCTTATTGATTCTTACTTTTATCTCATGTAAAAGTCCATGTGACTTTATCAACATTGTAATCATACCTACTAGACTAGAGTCGTGGAAAAATTAGATGATCTAGTTGAGGGAATATCTCCCTAAGTCTAGTGGAGAGAATCAAGGGAGCTTTAATTTGAATTCAAATTCAAATTCATTCAAAAACTCCTATAAAAGTCAATGTAAAAGTCGCGGGTTTAGTTACACTCTTCCCGAGGCTAATCCAAGAAAATTTGTGAGTGTGTGAGAGCTACTACCTAGCCTACACCTCAGAGTACCATTGTGCATTACATCTCTTGCCAATGGGAATGTACATTTGATAGTATCAATACATATACTCATAGTTCTTTACTCTGTGTTTTCTCTGAGTGACTACCTCCAAGTCTGCCAACTTCAACAGGACATATCTCAAGATCTACTGAACCAAATTTGATGATCCAGGGCTCATTGGAACCAGCTCAAAGCATTCTACAACACTACAAAATTTCAAATCAATCTATTCAGCCAATTGGGAGAAATCGCTGTCGAAGTGATCACTGGTATATTTCTGTGTGATTCCTAAAAAGTCGGGGGTGTCCCTGATTTTGCTAAACATCATGCTCAGTGTATAGTTTGTCATTTGGAGTGATTTAACTTGCTAATGATAGCTTGTTAAGTTAATTTAATACTCCCAGAAGGAATTAGATCAATTGTAAGTGTGCTGGACACACTGAGCTTAGGACTGAGCAGGTGTCATTACAGGAATAGCAAGTTTTTTGGACTTATGAAGGTTCAAACTCATCTGTTTTAATTTGATCATTACTCAATCACTTTGTAAAGCACATATATAGTTTCTTGGTGTCATTTGGAAGCTCAAGGAGTCTCCTAACCATATCTGAAGAGAAGAAAGGGCAGGTGTGAAGCAGGTCTAGCAGCACCAACTTGATCTTCTGATTGTACCCAGCCATCACTCCAACACTCAGTCTTCTGCCACCACCATCTTCACTGATAGTCAGAGCACACTGGCAATTGCGAGGAACCCTATGTTCCATGCTCGCACTAAGCACATTGAGGTGCATTATCATTATGTGAGGGAGAGATTCTCTACTAGGGAGATCAGCTTGGCATATGTGCCCACTTAGGAGAACATTGTAGAACTTTTTATGAAGGCTCTGCCTAGGGAGAAGCTTGAAGATTTCTTTAAAGCTTGGGGCTTACTTCCTTTTGTGGATTCATTCCACATAGCTTGACACTTCCTTATACATGTGTGACACCTCCTTGTTCACCGCATCACTACCGAGGGGGACTTGTTGATATATTTAGGTAGTGATATGTATGAACACTCTAGGACCATCGAGGCACCTTTTCCCTCTTTAAGAGGTTTTTTCCCTAGCTTGTATATATGCTTATTGCCCTAACGAGCTACTTATCTTTGTACATCCTAGTGGTAACACATTTAGTATTTTGTGTTCTGCTCCAAGCTTCTTCTTCCTTGTGCTATTTGCATGCTTCCATTGATGTCTAACTCCAACAATAAGCATCAGTAATATTCACACTTATACTAACACCTATACCAACGACCATCCTGGGCATAGTGTTGCACATACTGACAATTGCATTGGGAGTACCAATGTGCATATCAACAACAATATCTGCAAAAGTGTTTTTGGGTAGAATGGATTGTCTCTTGCTGTAGCAACATTGCCATGACCTTCTCTAGCAAAAGACAATATAATGTTCCCAAAGAAAACCAACTACATGTGACATGCACTCTTATCGCAACCAAAACATGATTTCATAAAGGAAAATACTCTCAACCACAAAAGAGATTAGCAAAATGAACAATGAATCATGTACATAAAAGTTATATATTCCATAAATGAAGCATGTACAAGAGTCTGGCAAACCACTGCCATATATGAGCCAAATATAAAATGTGGCAAAGCACTTCCATATAGGAACCGAATACAAAACTATTGCACATCATTTCCATATATGAGTGCAATGCAATATTGTGGCAAAGCACTACCATACATATGCTCATAGGAAGAAAAAACCTTTATACCTATAGTCTTGCAACAAAGCATATGCATAAAATGAGATACATTGACATGCTATTGATAAACAACAACTACGAATATCAAATCAAGCTATAAGCACACCTCATTGTAGATGTTCCCATGAAATGATCACATTGCATCCCTCCAATTCCTCCAATAGTGCAGCGAATCCATGACAATATCCATAAGCCTCCTCGGTTCACGTTAGAGGATGACCCACTTCCAACTCCTATAATAAATATGCAAAACATTAGATAATCATACATGACATGCTTAACACAAAAAAAATTCAATAATTAAAATGATCGTGACAAACTCATAACGCATAGTGCCCATCGCCACCCAAATGTGATGTTCCAACCGTATCTAAACCTGTGGGTGGCACATATCATTGCTCACGACATCAGTCATAAGTATGTTCCTACTCATTGTGAATCGATTCCCACTCCTCAGCATCTAACCATGCATGCTTTGGTGCTTTGAAAGCACTGCGATCCTTGGACCGCCGATGGGACATCACATCACGTGCTATGTGCTGAATCCACTCTAAGCTCACAATAGGATGCCTAACTTTTAGTTGGTACTCTTCATATATCCACTCTATGATATATTTTTGGAATCTTTATCTTGATCACTCCATTTCAACAGGATAGAATGTCCAAACTCTATGGAGCAAAGCTCTCCTATGCATCGAGGAATGCACTTTTTGGCCGCATCCATCACTAGAGCACCATCACGTATGCCATACATCTTGGAGTCATAATGTTCATGAGCTCCCCAACGCGCACGTGAAGATGCCATCTGATCCCATGTGGAGATGTTAGGATATATATATATATATATATATATATATATATATATATATATATATATACCCTAAAAAATCAAAAGATCTATTTTTAAGATATTTTTACATATATTTGATTGTATAAAGTAATATTAATCCTACAACTTAATTTAGGATGTGTTTATGTGTATATATTTTAATTTTTTCCCTAATGTTTACATACATTTTAACAAAATATTTAGACATTATAATTTTACCCTATTTTTACATATATGTATACACATGTGTGCATGCATACGTGTGTGTGTACATGTATGTATGTATATGTGTGCATGTGTGCATGTATGTATGTATGCATATGCATGTGTGTATGTATGCATATGCATGTGTGTATGTATACATGTGTGTGTACATATATGTATGTATACGTGTATGTGTGTACATGTATGTATGTATGCATATGCATGAGTGTATGTGTACATGTGTGTACATGTATGTATTGTTTGAGGAGATGGATGGATACCTCAAGGAAGTTAGGTGGTACTACTAGAACTTGCTTTGTACCTACCCTAATACACTTCAGAGTTATATAGTAGGCCCTTTTGTCTTGTAAATGAAAGCAAGAAAGTACCTATGTACTTTAGAGCTTTCACTTGAAACAATTGAGTCAAAATAGACTACTTAATGAATAGCTAGTGTCACAAAACTTGGTATTTTAGTCCATATACCTGTTGTCTTTTTGCTTAGAGCTCAGAGTACAATAACAATTGATGAAATTCCCTTTGAGGGAATTCAATTAGCTTACATAAATAATGATTGCAATTGAAATCATCTTACATGATAAACTGTGCTGTGAGAAATAAGTTTAACAATCCAAAGCTTACGCGCGACTTTTAAGGTACTAACTAGTGAATGATCAGTGAGGACTTCGACGATTATTTCTCCCAGATTCCTGACCCAAATGCCTTGGGATTTTGATACCACCAAGTAGACTTTAAGTTGATTTCCAAAAGCCAAAGATTATGAAAAATGGTTGAGTATTCACTAAGATATGACTAGAGAAAGTTTACAGTTTTGAGTAGTCATAGAAGAGATGCAGACAAAGATGTTCAATGAGCTATATGTATTATATATCATGATTGTACAAGATCATTTCCATTGTAATGGTGCTCAACGATGGTGGACTAAGTGAGCTATGGTGAAAGCCACTCAACTTCTACAAATTATCAAGGAGAGAGCTCTAAAATGAGGCCACTTTGCCACAAGATTTTCAAAGACATTATATAGGTTCTTTCTTCTAATTTTGAACTTGAATTCAAATTTGTCTTCAACTAAAAGTGACTCCCAGAATTTAGGAGTTATTCTCTCATTTGAAATTGGTAACTAATATTCTTCCTAACTTCACGAGATACAAGTCTTTACAAGATTCTTCCAAAATTTAGTCTTTTACAATGGTAAATGACCAAGTGATTACAAGCTAATGTTCACATGCAACATCAAGTGGTAGTTGCACACATTGTCTTCAATGCTAAGCCAAATGTGTAGGCTTCATCATCTGCACCAACAGCTCCCCCTCAAGCCAAACATATTGTCTTGCATTGCTTCATCAATCGTCTTGAATATCCTACAATCCAGTCATGGTTTTAAACCTGCAAAGCTTAGTACCATCAAGTGCTTTGGTTAAAAAATCAACACACTGCATATTTGTAGATACATATGCTACTTGAATTTCTTTGCTCAATAGTTTCTCTCTAACATAGTGATAGTGCACTTCTATATGCTTGGTTCTTGCATGATAAATGGGATTGGCTGCAAGATGCAAAGAACTAGTATTATAAACAAAGATCATAGGTGAATGTGTATGAAGTCCCAAATCTGAGTAGAGCAATCTAATCCAAATAGCATCTTGTGTAGCATTTGCTAATCCCCTGTATTCAACCTTTATTGAAGATAGAAAAACGATTGTTTGCTTCTTAGAAGACCATGAGATGGGCTTATCACCTGCAAAAGTTAAATAGACAAAAGTACTTCTTCTATCATCCTTACATTCTACCCAATCTGCATTTGAGTACAACTTTATATCCAAATCTGATGTGTATTGAAAGTAAAGACCTTGATTTTTAGTTCCTTTGAGGTACTTTAAAGTTCTTTTAGCTGCTTCCAAGTGAGGTGCTCTAGGTTTATGCATGAATTGACTCAAAATGCTTACTCCATAGCATATTTCAGTCCTTGTTGATGTTGCATAGTTTAGACTTCCAACTATGCTTTGATAACCTACAATGTCTTCAAGAAAATCACCTTCATGAGCACTCAATTTATGATTTACCTCCGTAGGGGTACTAGCTACTTTTGCATCCTCCAACTGGAACTTCTTCAACATGTCATGCACATATTTCCTTTGGGTGATGTAGACTCGAGAGTTAGTGTATACTAACTCAAGTCCAAGACAATATATTTGAGAAACCCCAGGTCACTAATCTTAAACTCTGGCATTATCTAGTTTTTTATTTGTTTGATGCCATTGCCATTACTACCTGTAAGAATAATTTCATCCACATATACACATAAATATATCATTTCTGAATTATTCCTCTTGACAAATAGAGAAGAATCTTCCTTGCTCATCATGAATCCTTGATCTTGAAGATAGGTTATCAACCTATGGTTCCATGCCCTAGGTGAATGCTTCAAACCATAAAGAGCTTTCTTCAATTTGCATACATGATGTACCTTTCTTGGATCTTCATCCCTAGGAGGTTGAGCCATGTAAGCCTTCTCTAAAATCCACCCATTGAGAAAAGAACTTTTCACATCTAGTTGATAGATATTGCAATTTCGAGATGCAACTACACTTACCAATACTCTAATGGTTGGCATCTTAGCCACAGGTGAAAAATTCTCTTCATAATCTACTTCTTGGGTTTCTGCAAAACCCTTAGCCACAAGCCTAGCTTTATATCTTTTTATGGATCCATCTGAGTTCCTTTTGAGTTTGTAAATCCATCTAGAACTAATTACCTTTATTGATGCTTTATTGGGTACTAGCTCCCAAGTGTCATTCTCTTGGAGTGCTCTTATTTCTTCATCCATAGCCTCCTTCCATTCTGCTTTCATACTTGTTTCTTCATACGAAGAAGGTTGTTCAAGTAATGAATCCTAAGCAAGATAAATAGAATGCTTAGTGACTAATGACGTATCATACCCATATCTGATTGGCTTCTTACTCTCTCTTTGTGATCTCCTTAAGGCTTGGTTGGATGACTTGGGTATGTCCTCCAACCTCTTCATCTTGAGCCTCCTTTTGATTTCCATGCGTTAAATTCTTCCAGGTTGATGGTGCCCTCATCATCTGATTTAATGTCTTCAATTGTGCTTGGCTCCTCCATGGTGAGGCTTGGAAATTCTTCTTCCAACTCATATGGAACTTTGACCTTCCTGCATTCACTTTCAAACCAAGAGTCATTCTCATTAAATACATCTCTATTGACCATAAATCCTTTGTTGGATGGATTATAAAACCTATATCCCTTTTGATGTATATCATATCCTATGAAGATATGTTTCTCTACCTTAAGATCTAAGTTACCTCCGATTTGAGATGAAACATGCACAGAAGCAACACAACCAAATGTTTTGCAATGTCCAAGTGATGGTCTCCTACAATGCCATGCCTCATAGGGGTTCATCCCATCAAGGGACTTGGAAGGTAACCTATTAATAATATAAGTGAAAATAGAAACACTCTCTACCCACAAGTAATTAGGCCACTTCTTTTCATTTAGCATAGATATCGCTGCTTCCACAATCAATCTGTTCCTCCTCTCTACTACTCCATTTTGCTTAGGAGTATTCTTCTAATGTAAACATTGTATAAGGCTGCTATATTTACATTCCAAATAAACCTCAGATTAGCCTTTTTACAATTTTCTGGTTTGTTATCTAATCACTTCTGTGATTGAGCTCTTATCTGTCAACAAGAATGGCTGAGAACGGTGCATAACCTTCAGTTCTTTGCTTAAGACTTGAAAGATAAATTTCTTTCTCAACTACTTACTCTACATCCAGGTAAACGCTTTTATAAGACTAGTCCGTGAGAGGCTTCGTTTGGTAAGCGTCCTGTTCTCAGAATGCTCATGGTGTCGCCGTACTACAAGGACAGGCTCATCGTTACAGACCAGCGCGGACAAACTCTCGGATGAGCAATACACTGGTGACTCATATGGAGCAGAAGATGGACATTTCGTAGAGCGCCATTCTTTCAAACAAGTGATGCAAAAGAATTTGTGTAGCATCGCTCTAATTTGAACATATGATCGTTTCGTGATGCTGAACGTCCATATGATAATATTGACCCAGTATTCTATTCAGTTATTTACGGTGTCGCCGTACTACAAGGACAGGCTCATCGTTACAGACGAAGAAGAGTGCTGCTTTCACAGAGTTGTATAAGCAGAAGATGGACATTTCGTCCAGTTCCATTCTTCCAAACAAGTGATGCAAACGCTTTAATTTGTGTAGCATCGCTTCAATTTGAACATATCATCGTTTCGTGATGCTGAACGTCCATATGACAATATTTACCCAGTATTCTATTTTTAAAATCAGTTAGTGCTGGTGACATATTTACACTGATATCCTTCTACTCCAAAACACTCTATAAGAATGTTATATTTACTTTCCAAATAAACCTCAGATTAACCTTCTCACAATTTTGTGGTTTGTTATCTAATCACTTCTGTAATTGAGCTCCTATGTGGCAATACGAATGGCTGAGAACGTTGCATAACCTTCCAGTTCCTTTGCTTGAATCTTGAAAGATAAATTTATTTCTCAACTACTTAGTCTACATCCAGGTAAACGTCCAATCTTAATCTTCAGCATTTCATCCTCTAATTTTTAGTTTAGCTGTCTTTATCATATCTTCATTTACATTTAGTTCGTTTACTTATGTAATGAGTAATAGCTGTTTAGAAAAGATTCGCTCAAGTTAAGATATAAGACTTCGAGTATATACATATTTTACATTCAACATTTTATATTGAAGAACCCTAGTGTCAAGCTCAACTGGGTAAAGCTCAACCCCAATTCTATTCTACATCTCATCCAAGTTGGAACCATATTTTGCCTTGAGTTCTTTCCACCAAATTTGTTGTGGAGAGAAGTAAGGAACACTTATAGGTGTGATCTATCTATGTATATGTACTGGATTTGAAAGATATTCATAAAAAATGTTTTAATGCAAGTCGCACGTAGCGATTCTATATAATTTCATTTGATTGTGAGTTAATTACAAGTTTAGTGCACGACGGTTCCCTTTATCTAGCCCCTCTCTAGTGTCATAAGGCAAAGTATTTGTAATTATCGAACTCTTTTATTCATAAAGTCGACAACTCACATAAAAAAAGGCGCAAAGTGCTAACATTGTAGTTGAATACAAGGGATTTGGAAAGTTAAGAGAGAGATGGCCATAACAATGTACTCATCTATTGCTACAACGTGCTTTTACATATTAGAATCCTCCAATACCAAATATGGTGAACATAACAATGTACTCATCTATTGCTGCAACGTGCTTTTACATATTAGAATCCTCAAATACCAAATATGGTGAACCCTTCTATGGTAATGGATATTGACATAATAGACAATTATGTCAGATTATAATACTATGTTAGTATCTTTCTCATTTAATGGAGTTACCCATGATGTGCTATGTCTTAGGCAAGACTCAAAGCGTGCATTTTGTGTCTCTAATATTTATGAAAATTATTCTTTTGCCATACTACTATGAAGTGGATTTTCGTGTGGTGAATTCCACTAACCATAAGTTGCTACTTCGTACTTTTACATTGATAGGACAAAATTAGTCTCATACATTCATTACTTGTTGTGCTAAGATAGCAAACGAACCTACTTCTAGAAACTAGAAGTTTATCACACATCAAATATATCCGATTATCATACCGTGCAATTTGGTATGTACATACTCTACATGCGAGACTTGGGCTTGTCCCATCTCCTTTCTTATTGGTATTATATCCTCATCCCATTTCTTGCACTTGGGATTTGAATGCTCTGGCTTTTGTTGGTGCAAAAGGTCCGTCTTCGGCCAAGGTTGTCTATGCTTTTTTCTTAGGGCATTCTCTAAGAAAAAAGGATGAAGATTCTTGAGTTTCAAGTCTTACTTCTCTATCTACATCTTGCTCAATGCCTCATGAAACTAGTTCTGGTATTTGTGAAGTAGGGCAATCATATCTTGATCAGGATCCTACGAAACCTTCTTGAATTTTTGAACTAAAATTATTGGAAGCTATTCCAAGATCATTGCCCCAAAGTATCACCCTTGAGATTGATATGGAGAGTGAAAGAAGTGAGTAGATGATCACCACTTCTAAGAGTATGGGCATTGTGTTTGTTGAAGGTGTTTCGAGCATCATGAAAAAGTGTAGTAAAGATGGTCTCAAATACAATCTTATGGACGTCAATCATGAAGTTAACATTCTGTAGAAAGGAAAACTTAGGTTCAAGTTTGATAGACACATTGGATATTCCCTTTATGAGTTGTTATTGGGCTTGATGGTTAACCATCTGAGCGATCTGAGTTTATAATTCTATAAAATTTGGAGCATTTTTAAATGGAGACTCTGTAAAATATATAAGAGAAGATATGTTTATTGATATTTGATATAGTCCAACAAATTTACAAGCAAAGAGAGGGTGGATCAACTTATGTGGAATTCATCGTAATAAGAAGCCCGGATTCAATAATGTCTTTTGCCATTGATGTGTTGAGTGATGTGTGATGCTTTTTGTGTGCATGGGTGTCACGTATTCATGAATGATACTTTCCTAGTTCCTATAATTATTCTTAATGGTTGATTTTAGTCTCTTTTATGTAGTTAGAAAAAGGTAGAGTAGTAGAAACAAAAATACTTCCACATAGCCCTTAGTTCTAAAATACAAAAGCATTTTTCTCAGTGTTTTCCAAAGGTTGGAAGAGGGTCCTGACTAACATTAGATTAAAATTCATTGTTTGGTGACTATTTGAGAGATACACACAAAGAGAGAGAGATGTAGCATTAGACCCCATATAACTGGAGTGGAAAATTTTGGATAGACAAGAAGGAATGATGGGATTCTTGACGTAATGGAAGGAGGAGAAATCTCTATTCTCGGAGGGATGGAGTACACTATAGTGGAAATTACATCCAAATGTATTTAAGATTTCGTATAGGGAGGCTTCTCAAGACAAACTTCCTCACATATTAGGACTTGCAAAGGGATTCATTTCTCATCTTGGTGGAGAATAAACAAATTATGATCAACTTCCTCATCTATGAGGGCTTTAGATGTATGTATCACTTTTGTCTTTGCTGGAGACGCTTAAGACCATTTGTTATTCCATATTCATAAAGTAGGCTAGATAATTTAGTAGGGAGAAAATATCAAAGCTAAAGCATGACCAATTTAGTTCACACAAGATGAAACTACTTGAAGTTGGCATTGATGAGTCTTGGTTATATATTTTGGTAGTAATGTGTGAACCCATTTAGGACCACCTAGGAACATTTTCCCTTTTCTTAGGAATTTTTCCCCCAGCTTGTATATACCCATATAAACCTAATGGGTGATTAATCTTTGTACATTAACTTGGTAATAAAGTCTATATTGTGTTATGTTCCAAGATTTTTCTACATCCTTGTGGTGTTTGTGTGCTTACAAAAACCTCGAACTCTAACAATTGGTATCATAGAAAGTCATCATTTCATCTAGGGCGTCATCAACAATCCTATGATCAAAATCTTACAAGCCCTTGAAAATTGATGAGCACAATCAGGGGGGTTATGGTGGAGAATGAGTTCTCCTATGCACAACGAAAATGTATAGTGAACCCTTGTATGTCCAGCACTTGGACAAAAATCTGCACCTTAAATAGATTGTTTCTCTCAATAAAAAAACTCAAATGGACTTGTGCATTTAGCCAATCAAGGGAGACAAAGAGAGCTTTCTAACAAGCTATAAAGATCTTAATTTCGACAAGCTTTGAATAGGGAATACAAATGATAAAGATGAAGTACCTGTCCACATAAGTATGCTGAAGAATGGAACTTCACTCTCAGACTGATAACTCCCAGAATATATATCTTTTGAGGCAGATATTTGGTAGAGAAACTGTACACACAATTAACTTTCAAATAAATTGGAAATCAAGTAATCCGGATCCGTTTTGTTCGGGAAATGCAACGGACCAAAATAGACAACCTACACACACAAGTATACCCAAAACATGGGATTCACTCTCTGATAGATATCTCATAGAATATAAATCCTTTGAATCCCATATTTAGGTGAAAATGATTACATGTGCAAAACTTTTCAACAAGCTAAAAAGCAAGTGATTTTGATATGTTTTGGTCAGGAAAGTTAACCGACCCTATTAGACTACGTGTTTACACAGGTATGCTAAAAAACTGGACTTCACTCTTTCATTGATATCTCACATAATATATACTATTTGAATGAGATATTTGAGATGAAAACGGTACCATGAATAGCTTGCAAACAAGCTAAAAAACAAGTAATTTCAAACATAAATACCTCAACTAACCAAAATAGACCACCTGCACACATAAGTATACTGAAAAACTAGGCTTCACTCTCTAACAAATATCCCATAGAACATAGATCCTTTGAATGACATATTTTTGAAAACCAAAATACATGCATAAGAGCATTACAACAAGCCAAAAATCAAGCGATTTGGATATGTTTTGGTCAGGAAAGCTAACCGACCAAAATAGACTACCTGTTTACATAGGTATGCTAAAAATCTAGACTTCACTCTTTCACTGATATCTCATAGAATGTATAAGCTTTGAAGGAGATATTTCGAGATATAGAAAGTACATAAGATAAGCTCTCCAATGAGTATTTAAACACAAGAAATGACATATACACTGAGATATGAGCTTCACAACAAAGATGTGTACAAAATGACGTGCAACTGGAAGGAGTCTATGGAAAGAAAAATTGACAAAATGACTAGATTTGACTATTGGGAGCTCTTGCCTCTTTCTCTCCTTGTTGCGAACATGCTCCCACTCCACTTTTATAACCAAGAGCATGTGAAGAAGTTTGTTCCTCCTTCTTAACTCACCACTTTGCCTACTACATGCCACTCACTACAAGGCAAATATTGTATCTCTTACTCATTATAAATTTTGACTAGAACTTTTTCTTTTCTTTTTTTCTTTTCTCTTCTTTTCCTTTATCTTTATATTTGGTACATTTATGCAAGAATACATCATATGAAAATGATCTTGTACATTTATCTTCAACATTTATGAGTTCAAAATAGCTTTGCTATTTTGCATGAGTATTTTGACTAGGTCTTGGGTAGGGTCCAAGCTTCTTGTTGTGCATTTGGAGGGGAAATATTTTGTCAATTTGTAGAACATGAACTTTAAACTATGGGAGATATTTATTGACTCCATGATCAACTCCAATTGGTTGTAGAGAGTATAGATATAACCACTTTGAGGTGTGCATTGGAGAAGCTTGGAAAAGGTTGAAACTTGAGTTGAAGTAGGTCTATAAAACCAACATAGGACCTGAGCTAGCTCGTTGTATATGTCAAATAGAAATTTGAGCCATGTAGTTAGTGCAATAAAACTCCATGGGTACCTTGCAACATCAAGAAAAACAAGTTGATGCAAAACAAATGACTTGCACCTTCAGTAGCTCACAAAAAGCTTTCTATTATTGAATGGAATTTGTGACTTTAGACGCTTCGAGGAGCTAGCATAGTAGAAGTTGGAAAATTCGTGTCCAAGAGAGTGTTACACATACGTTAGAACTCCTTAAACGCATAGCATATGATGATTTTTGCTAGATAATTTAAAAACAAAGTAAGATGGCATGGTGGTTAGGGGGAGTGTCATTCTTACAACTCAGTAGCGATTGATTCCCGAAAACAACATCCCGAGCACTACCCAATTGCCAATTGCTTTTAGATTTTTGAATAAATATTTTGCATAGATTTTCGAAGAAAGCACCTTTGATATTTTGGCAGTCGATTTCTCTTTGCGATCATTTTTTAGCTTTATCATGAACGTATATAGCTTTTTGAAGTGCGCTTAGCAAGAGCACAAAAGTGTATAAGAAGTATCATAGGTGCATTATGGATCATCTTCTTAAGACATCATCACTTGGTGGCTCAAGGAGAAACTCATCATTGAAGAAGCTCTTGCTTGCATTGGAGATTTTGGAGATCAATTTGAAGACCACCGCTCTTGCATTGGATGAAGTTGAAGACTTGAAGGAGATCAAATCTATGGAGGCCCCTCCAATCTACTTGATGATGAAGGTGGACTTTTCTACTAGTAAATCTTGGTGGCGATTCTTCTCTCATGCTTGGAGGAGGATCTACATACATGCTTGGGGAAGGATTTTGAATATTATTATTATGACAATTTTATGATCAATTATGAACTGGTAACTTGTATCTTGTTCATTGTTATCAGTTCGGATTCTATGAATACTTAATATGAATTAATTTTTTTCTCGCCCATGATGGTATGTCTTAATCTTCTTCTTGAGTTTTTATTATGTCTTTAAGTCTTCATTCAACCACCTGAGCTTGCTTGAAGCATTGCGCATGCACTTTTGGACTTAGCAATTGAACTCATCCACCAACTCTGCATCATTGTCTCGACAAAATGTACTGGCATGAAACCAATTGTCAGCTTTCATGGCTTTTTAGAAAGATAATGAACTAATTTGACATGTATTCACCTCCTCCATCAAATGTTAATGTCTACATAAACTTCCTTTGTCTGCTGTTCCACCATCACCTTGAAATTTGGAAAGTGAGTAAACATTTTACTCTCTCTTTCATGAAGTAAAACCATACTTTCCATCAATTTTGATCAATGAAAGTGACATAAAAC
This sequence comes from Ceratopteris richardii, assembly GCA_020310875.1. NCBI lineage: Eukaryota > Viridiplantae > Streptophyta > Polypodiopsida > Polypodiales > Pteridaceae > Ceratopteris > Ceratopteris richardii. Next base: position 143,535,515 of record CM035433.1, on the reverse strand, counting down.
CCGCTTTCTCCCATAGATGTGGCCTTCGTAGGACCCCAAATATCTCCATGTATTATTTCTAGCAAATTCTCACTAACATGCTTATCGTGGGAAAATGATGCCCTTGATTGTTAACCAAATTGACATGCTTCACATACCTCCTACATTTCTATAATACTGAGATTTCATAGTCCATTGAAAAGCTTCTTTGATGGCATGATTTTCAGCCTCTTCAAATTTGCATATCTAATTTTCTTATGCCAAACCTCTGTATTAGTACTAACACCTATACATGTTGAAAACATGGCTTCACTCATTTAAGGAATTTTCACATTGAAGGAGAGCATCCTACCCACTCTCTTTCCTTTGGTGATAAATCATCTATCCTATTTGTAATCTTCTACATATAAACCATGCCTATTGAACTTGAGTTGTAGTCACTAGTCAACATCTTGTCCGAAAGAAACTAGATTCCTTGTTATATTTGAAATGTGCACCACATTAAGAATATGTTTTACTTTCCCATCCTCCATAGATAGTGCTATAATTTCTCTATGCTCAATATGATGTTACGTGTCATCACCTCTTTCAACATATTTAGGAACTGGAAATTTTTTCAAACTACTAAACCATCATGCATGAATCCGCATGTGATTTGAAGCACTTAAATAAACATAAAATACATTACCATTTGATTTTGAAACATCACTAGACATCATATTCATGATCTAATGTTGGACCATGAATAACTTCTCAAAATCATCGGCACTCATGGATGCATAGTTGTTTTGATGCCCTCTATTATTTTGACTCTTGAACTTGTAATCACATTCTAAATGTCCAGGTTTACCACAATTCCAACATCCTTTATTGTCATTACCTGAGACATTTCTTTGGAAAAGTCTATGTCTGCTTTAACTCCCAGTGCATCAAAAATTTCCTCTACCTTGTGCAATGGGAGCATAGGTTCAAAAAAGTCTTCGGTCTCAGTTAAACATAGGTTTTGTGTATCAAAAATGCATGAATTTCCTTGAAATTCAAGATCTAAACTATTCGAGAGTTCTCAAATAGGAAGAAAGTTATACTTTTGCAAACTAACCTAGTTTTTCGAAGAGCCCCACCTTGCCGGCTCAATTGTACATCAAGTTCCATGTGATATAAGATTGAGAATACCAATCAATCTGGAACCTCCATGATACTTGCAAAGATTAGTGAAATAAATGTGCAAAGTTTGATGGCTCTTCTGAATTGATATCTTGAGCAATATAGATTCACTGTTTAGTTACTAGAGAGGTGCCATATCCATACCTTTATGGCTTCTTCTTTTCCATAGTTGATCTCCTTATTATTTGTTGAGAGGATTCTCCAATATCCCTTAAGAGTTGCATCTTCTCCTTACCTTTGTTGCTTCATACCTTGAAGTTCCTTCTTGGTGTCTTCTGATCATCATTAGAGTCACTTGAATCTTCAAGTTTTTTTATCATTTCCCTTTTGAATTGTAGGAAAGTCATTCTCTAGGTCATTCTCTAACACCTATACATGTTGAAAACATGGCTTCACTCATTTAAGGAATTTTCACATTGAAGGAGAGCATCCTACCCACTCTCTTTCCTTTGGTGATAAATCATCTATCCTATTTGTAATCTTCTACATATAAACCATGCCTATTGAACTTGAGTTGTAGTCACTAGTCAACATCTTGTCCGAAAGAAACTAGATTCCTTGTTATATTTGAAATGTGCACCACATTAAGAATATGTTTTACTTTCCCATCCTCCATAGATAGTGCTATAATTTCTCTATGCTCAATATGATGTTACGTGTCATCACCTCTTTCAACATATTTAGGAACTGGAAATTTTTTCAAACTACTAAACCATCATGCATGAATCCGCATGTGATTTGAAGCACTTAAATAAACATAAAATACATTACCATTTGATTTTGAAACATCACTAGACATCATATTCATGATCTAATGTTGGACCATGAATAACTTCTCAAAATCATCGGCACTCATGGATGCATAGTTGTTTTGATGCCCTCTATTATTTTGACTCTTGAACTTGTAATCACATTCTAAATGTCCAGGTTTACCACAATTCCAACATCCTTTATTGTCATTACCTGAGACATTTCTTTGGAAAAGTCTATGTCTGCTTTAACTCCCAGTGCATCAAAAATTTCCTCTACCTTGTGCAATGGGAGCATAGGTTCAAAAAAGTCTTCGGTCTCAGTTAAACATAGGTTTTGTGTATCAAAAATGCATGAATTTCCTTGAAATTCAAGATCTAAACTATTCGAGAGTTCTCAAATAGGAAGAAAGTTATACTTTTGCAAACTAACCTAGTTTTTCGAAGAGCCCCACCTTGCCGGCTCAATTGTACATCAAGTTCCATGTGATATAAGATTGAGAATACCAATCAATCTGGAACCTCCATGATACTTGCAAAGATTAGTGAAATAAATGTGCAAAGTTTGATGGCTCTTCTGAATTGATATCTTGAGCAATATAGATTCACTGTTTAGTTACTAGAGAGGTGCCATATCCATACCTTTATGGCTTCTTCTTTTCCATAGTTGATCTCCTTATTATTTGTTGAGAGGATTCTCCAATATCCCTTAAGAGTTGCATCTTCTCCTTACCTTTGTTGCTTCATACCTTGAAGTTCCTTCTTGGTGTCTTCTGATCATCATTAGAGTCACTTGAATCTTCAAGTTTTTTTATCATTTCCCTTTTGAATTGTAGGAAAGTCATTCTCTAGGTCATAAGGTAGCTTGACTTTTCTGCAATCATCTTCAGACTACAAGTTTTTTTCATCAAAGAAAACATCTCTACTAACAATAAAGCCTTTAGTACTTGGATTATACAACATGTACCATCTTTTATTAAGATCCTATCCTACGAACACACATTTCTCAGCCTTATGATCCATTTAACCTCTGATTTGTGATGGAACATGTGCATAAGCTATGCACCCAAAGATTGTTCAATGCTCTAGGCTAGGCATTCTTGCATTCCAACTTTTATATGGTGTCATCCTATCCAATGCTTTAGATGGGAGTCTGTTGATGAGATAAGTGGTTGTAGACACAGCCTCTACCCATAGGTAGTTGGGTAATTCTTTCTTATTAATCATGGACCTTGATGCCTCCACAATGGTCCTATTCCTCCTTTCAACTAATCCATTTTGTTTGGGAGTATACCTAGTAGTTATTTCTATTTTGATAACTCATCTTGGAGATATGCATCAAACTCATGGGAGAAGTATTCTCCCCCTCCATTTGACCCTAGCCTTTTCAATTTTTTTCCTATTTGATTTTCAACAAGAGCAAGATATTTTTTGAAACAAATTGAACACTTCATCCTTGTGTTTCAAAAGATAAAGTATAGTCCATCTACTACAATCATCAATGAATGATACATTGTACCTAGATCCTAAAATTGAAGGGTCTTTGCTAGGTCCCCAAACATTTGTGTGGACTAGCTCCAACAAATCACCATGAATGTAACCTTTCTTCATAAATGGTTGCCTATGAGACTTCCCAAATTGACATGCATTGCATTTGTATATCATGTGTTGCTTGGATATGATTGGAAATCCAAGCACACTCTGATCCCTACATACTTGCTTCAAACTTCTTTCACCTATGTGAGCTAATATTTTGTGCCACATTTCTGATTCTGATAAGGTTTGTGCTCCATAATTGAAAAGGGCTATATTTCTAGTATCTTGTAGCTCAAATGTAAAGTTTCTAAGTGTCTTTTGTCCTTTGGTTATCTTCTTGAACCCTTGTTTAGGATCTTCAACAAATGCTCTATTTCTTGTAAACCTTACCTGCCAAACTTTTTCTACAATTTGTCCAACACTTATCAAGTTCTTGGTTATGGTGGGTACATACAATAGCTTACTAAGTAGATTCATATTTCCATCTGAGGTCTTCACATTTCCAATCTTTTCAAGTGAGTGCCTTGTGTTATTGCATGTCTGTACCTCATGCTTGTTCCTTGGGTCCTCCAAGTTAGATAGCAATGCCACATTTCCTGCTACATGATTTGAACAACCAAAATCTATATAGAACATATGCTCATATGCTTTACCTTTCCTCATGGTCATGTTCATCAACAAAAGTGATTCTTCTTGTGCTTGCTCTTTAGTGTAATTTCTAAAGTCACCTCTTTCTCTATAGCCTCCTTGGCTATTGTAGTTGTTGTAGTTGTTCAAATTTTTTGATCTTCCTCTTCCATAGCTTTCTCTATTGGAGCCTCTTCCTCTCTGATTTCTAGGATTCCTGAAACAATTCTCAGTTATGTGGTTAGTCAATCCACATATGGCACATGCAAAGGTCCTTTATAATCTGCCCCTTCCTTGTTTACCACCTCTACCTCTTCCTCTTGTACCTCTACCTCTTTCTGCAACGTTAGCTTGGGAGGTACTAGCTTCATCATGAGAGTTATTGCCTTTACCTTTAGTATCCTTACTCTTGTTCTGATTGGTGTATAAGGCAGAGGATTGATTACCTTTTGAGTTTTCATTGTTCTTCACAAGCTTGGCTTCATGAGTGAATAGTTGTCCCATTAGAGTATTTAAGTCAAGTACCTGCATGTCCATGTATAGGTCCATTGCAGTGGTGAATGCTTTCCATTTGTCATCTACCTTGATTCCATTGATCACTTGTCTCAAAATTTGCTCCTCATCAATGACTATTCCAATGCTTCCAAGTTAATCAGCTAAGTCCTTCATTTTCGTGATATAATCAGTCACATTTTGTTTGGGCATCTTTTTGAGAGTGGTGAATTCCAAGAGTTCCTAATGTCTGGAAGAAAGAAATAAAAAAGTGAGTTGAGAAGATATGACCTCACCAAGGCATGCTTTGAGCACAATGTTGATTACCTTTCCTGTTGTTCTTGACTGGGTTGCCCTTTGCTTCTAACTATTGGCATTGAATCATTGCTAGATATGTAACCATAGAGATCTCGACCTTGTAGATATGCTTCCATTATAATAGACTAAGCAAAGTAACTACCTTGATCTATTTTGTCAATTGATGATCGGAATCCATCTCCCATGTTGAGTTGATGATAGATCTAATACCACTGTGAGGAGATGCTTGGATACATTCTAGAAATCATGTGGTGCTACAGAAATCCTGCTTTACACCTACCAATGTCGCTTCAGAGTACCTTAGTAGAAATATTTAGCTTCCCAAGTATGCATTTGGAACCATAATGTACTTTGGAGCATCACCTTCAAATAGTTATGTCAAAATAGACTACTTCCAAGATTGAAGACTTGCCAAAACTTGCTATTTTTGCACTTGGACTTGCTCAGTATTTCACTCAGTGGTCACTCATTGATTACAATTGACCTGAGAGCTTTTAGATGTAGCTAGTTGGAGTCCTAAGCTTTCGATAGGAAGTTATTTCACTAATTTAGGACGAGTGTATGGTGCGAAATCAAACTGAGAAGTTACGAGTGTAATCCCGACTTTTTAGGAGGATGATAGTGAGCACACATATGTAACTTGTAGAGAACTTATCTCATAAAGTACTCAACAAAATTAAATGAAACGTGATATCCTAGAACTAGAAGACCTAAGCTCCATACATCAAGTTGAATCACATTGATTGGATACGTCTAGGTAGAGAACTCCTCAAAACAAGTTCACTAAAATGAGTGCTAAGTAGCAAACAACAGTAGACATGAGATAGCTTGCCTAAAATGTATCAAATGCGTAATATTATGAATGTATGATACAAAGGAGATGATGTAGGCTTACACATACATGTCTGGCCTTAGTGTACCCAGAAGGTTGAAGCTCAATGTGTTCTTCTTCATGCTCCACTACCCATGACTAAAAGTTAGGGTCTCTTATAAATGTGTTCCAATTTTGAATTTTGAATCTACCACCTAAAACGTGATCCTACCTTTTAGGATTCTAATTAATTTGACTCCAACCACATAGTTTGTGTGACTTACAACTCTTAAAGCTACAAAATTCTCTCAAGGTTTTCCGTTTGTGTTTATCTTGAGTTAAACTCGAGAGATTTTATAAGAGGTGTTCATATGTGACTTATGACTAGTCATGCTCAAGATGTAAAGTAAGCCTTTGCGATTCGGTCAAGAATCAAGGCTTGCCAAATGTACCAACAATGTACCCTACTTCCATAATCTCTTATCTACTTCCTAACCCTAAATCCTCCACTGCTAACATAATCCTCAAAAACCCATCACACACACACACACTAGATGTATGAAGCAACAAGTGCAAGAGAAAATCCTAACTTGCTAAGCTAATAAAATTTACTTTATGAAGATTACTACCTTCACAACAATGCTTTAACCATCATGTAGGCACATTGACATATGTCTAATTCCCAAGCAAGGATGCTAAAAAATGTGTGTACCTAAGCTCACAATTATGTGTTAGGGATTCTCAATGAAAGAAACGAAATGTCAATCATCATGCAAATACATATAATGGTGGACAAAAGAGTACACATATTAAATTATCTATCCGAGAGCCTAACCTGATCAATTTCATGGAAACATATGTGTAAATCATGGTTAGTGTTTGAAAGGAACAAATAATGAATGTAAATCGGGAACATCCACCATAGAGGATACCTACTACACAAAGTGTATATTGGGATACTTTGTGCAACAACAGACACAAATCAAGTGATATCTCTTAGCTTTGTTACTCCAATACAATAAAAGGTTCTTTTCAAAGCTATTTGTAGATGCATCCAGTGGTTGTATTTTCAACTTGATCGGACCTCTATGCTATAAGTTATAGCCAAAAAATGGACTGGTAGAAAACACTAGCTCTCACTTCTAGACTTCCCATGCTTCACACACATAGATGTTAATAGTGAAAAGAGATGGGGAAGGGGTACAAAACACCTCTATGCAAGCATTTCATGCCTACAAAACACACATGCACATAGAGAGATAAGCTCATGAAAAAGAAGGTACACATGCAAGTAGAAGAGTGCCCTAATTCTGGTCCTTTCACATAAGAGACAAGAACGTCTCCTATTAATCACTAAGTTCCTACTATTGTACAAAGTCAATGTTACAATCTTTAGTGATTGTGAATCTATAGGAGTCCTCAGCAGCATTTACAATGCTTCTCAAATTTTAGAAAGGATCAAAGAAAAGGAAAGGAGCCATTTCTTGAAAATTTTGGGGGTGTAATTTTCTTTTCTTGTTTCTTCTTTTTTTTGCTCTCTCTTGTCTTCAATCCTCTCTAGTCCTCTACAATACGTCTCTAGAAGATCTTAAGTTGCACCAAATAAAGGTGAAAAGGCCCTTGATCAATAAGAGAGTGTACTACTCAAGCCAAAACATCTTGCATTCGTAGTTGTTTCTTAAAGCCATAAGAAAACTTCACCCTTCATGTATTTGACTTCTGAGGCTTCACGAAGTGATGAATTCTCTTGTAACACCAAGACAAATTCAAGAAAGGAAAATTCAAGAAAGGAAAATTCAAGAAGTAAATGAGTTCCATGAAAACGATGAGTTACTATTCTATAAGAACCTACTATATGTCGCTCTAGGGAAGCTCAGGATGTGAGTACCTCAACAACATCACGACAACCTTGCAAAACAACATACAGAGAGAATAAACAATCCAACTCATATCCAAGGATTTTTGGTGCCCTTAAATGTAAAAGGAATTCAGAGACTATATGTTAACTTGTGAAACTTGCAATAGATCTAAGGTACCACTTCATAAAACTCATGTTATCTTGCAAAATTTACCTACTCAGGAAAGTTCAGAGTCTTCATTATCTATAGATCTCATCACAAAAATTTCAAGACGAGATAAGCATGATGGCATCTTTGTTACAAAGAGATGGGACACTTCATTCAAAATACCAAGGAAATCATAAGTGTAGTCGTTCCTAGAATATTTCTTTGATAGGTCTTTAGGTTTCATTGATTTCTTGATGATATTATCAATGATCGAGATCCACAATTATATCTATCTTTTGGAATAGTTTTTGCAAGCTCCTTCGTGTTCAAGCTAAATCGTCTATAGTAAACTATCCATTGAATCATGGAAAAATAGCATGTGTGAATCATGTCCTTAAAGATTATCTTCATTGCATCATCAACTATCATCAAAATTATTGTTTTGAGCTTGTATAGTTTGAAGAATCTTTGTATAAAAAGAACGTTAATAAATTTACCAAGCCCACTCAATTATTTGCAAATTATGGACAACATCCAAGGATGGATCTAGAATTGAGCTTCCAAGGATAAGGACCAATACCACATGTCTATTTACAATAAGCTTAGGGAAAAGATCAATAGAGCTCAAGAACAATATAAGTATTATTGAAATAAAGATAATGTTCAAAATCCATCATATTACACTAGGGATGAAGTGTCATTACTCAAAAATAATTTTCACATTTGAAGGCGATTGCAAAGGTAGAACAGCAAAGGTTGGGTCCTTTCACCATCTTAGCCTGCAAGTAATGTAGATACATTCAAGCTCCAGCTACCGACTACCATGAGAATACATATGATTTTGCATGTATTCTTCTTGAAACCATATCAAAGTTTTCCATTGAGCGGAAAGAGTCCTAGTCCTGCAACAAATATCAAGGTTGATGATCATGAAGAACTTGAAGCTAAGAAGATCATTGGTTTGACAATATTCCAAGCAAGGTTGGAGTATTTTGTTCATTAGAAAGGCTATGGCTTCAACGATCATACTTGGGAGCCTACAAAAAAGCTTAAGAGAGCACAAGCCAAGACTAGAGAACATGACTGCTCCTCATGGAATGCATCACTTAAGGGGAGGTGATGACATGGACACGATGGAAATCATCTTGAATTTCAAATTCCATGTGACTATCTATAGCTCTATTTCAAAATTTCAAAAAGCTAATACTTCCATACAATTTGAAATGTTGATAACCCTAGGATTGATTATCGAAGTGTTTGATTTGATAACCAAAGGTCTTTAAAGTTCCTTACATCATTGATGATATCATTGATTTTTGTTTGATTGAGCATGACCCTTCAACAACTATATAAGGAGGGCTTGGCCATATACATCTTGGGTCTTGCTAGTGCCAGTCTTGCGAGCTCAAGGACTTGGATCTCCAACTTAGTAATCTCCAAGTTCCAATTGAAGTTCTAGTATTGTTCTTTGTCCTAATCTTGTCTAGTCAAGTATCCTTGACATTTTACCTTTTTCTGGTGTAATCTCAGAGTACTAGATCCTACTCAATTATTTATTGTATCTAGGTCATCTGCTTGAAAGGAGTTTGTGTAACCTAGATTTTGCTTCATACCTACAGTCCCAGGTTGTAGCATCTCTTGTATCACCTCCAACCAAGCTATCCATACTTATCAATCTTGAGTTGTGAGACTTCTTGTAGTAGTTTTATATTCTTGTATTATTTTCCCTATGTGGATTATTAGGGAAGTGCTAGATTGTGCCCTCTTGCTAGATTAGACTAGATACAATTTCAAAATTATACTTGTGATTAAAAGATCACCCACATATGGAAAATAATACGGGCATATACAATTGATACAAGAAGTCCCATAACCCAAGACTCATAGGTATGGAAAACTAGACTCAACCAGACACAAGAGATTCCACACCCTAGGATGGCGAGCATGAAACATCATATCTGAATTACAAGAACTCCCCTTCAAGAGATGAATTGGATACAACAAAAAACTTGAAAACATCGTGTACTACAAAATTAGAAGATGACAAGAGTAGACGTCCAAGTACTAGACTAATATAGATAAGAATTAGAACTATAACTTTGAAAGTACTTACTTGGTAATCACAATTCCTTGAGATGCCTAGAATGGCATTTGCTAAACTATGTATGTATGTGGCCAAGTCCTCATTAAAAACATATTCAAGGGAAATGATCAAGGGTGGTTATGCATTGATAATGTCAAAAATTTTGAAACATGATCTCTTGATATCAAAATTAAGCAAGTAGATAGTCAATCTTAGTGTTTTGTCACGTTTCATATGCCATGGAAGCATTAGTTGCTCTGAATTTTATGTTTGTCATCAAATATAGAAACTCACATGGAATTCAAGGTTTATGATGAGTTCCTTGTTCATGTCATCATCCCTCCCCTCAAGCAATGATTTCAATGAGGATCGGTTATGTTCTTTGGTCTTGGATTGATTGGATTCTTCTTGTGAAATGCTTGAACCTTGGTTGGTGCTCTTTGAAGATTTTCTACACGCTTCTTAGTATGATAAGTACTTGGATACGCCTCCCGATGAATAAGGTATTCCAATACTTGAGAGATTTTGGAATCTTAGACATGATTGACCTTCATTTATTCATGATCCTCAATCTCTATAGGTGATGAAGGATTGTGTCTCGCATGGTACTTGGTAACTAGACTTGAAAGGGACTCAATTAACCTTCGGAAAGATGGTGAAATGAACAAATCTATGATGTTCTAGCTTTGCACATGGCCTTGAATTCTGTAAATTAGTTTTGAGTAACCATATATTATCCCTAGATGGATAGAATCATTTCTAAAACATCATGCTAATTTGCATATACTTCTATTGTTCTTGAGTTTTATGGATCGTTGATCGGAAGTCTTGAGTAAGCACACCTCCTTCGTTGAAAATGAGCTTCTCCTTGTCCTTTCCCTTCTTATTATCTTCATGATAAGTATACGCCATATGATTTTTGATGAGGCCTTGGCCTTTTAAGACTCTTCATTCAGATTCTTGAGCAATAATCTCTTGATTATTCAACACTTCTAGCTCCTAGACTTCATTTTGTTTGACGAATTGATTATGAAATTGAAATGCCTCATTAATATGTTCATCGAATGTATCTCCTTCAAGCATGGATCGCAAGAGATACCTCACTTCATCCTTGATTCTACTTTGAAATTGATTAATAAGGTATTCTTCTTTATATATGTATCGAAGAAACAATATCTTGGAATCTAAGGGATAGATTGAAACTGATCGATTACCTTATTATTATAATCTTTCAATTCTAGTACATGTCCTGTGAAGTCCTTTATTGTAAATTCAATCTCCATGCATAGTTCATCCATGGTTCTTAATCTTATTGAAGGTGCTCTTTCCACAATGTCAACCAGGCACTACACTCTGCCCTTTGACTAGAATTCACAAGATTTAGGAATTATTCTTCTGATTAGAAGATTATCCATCTAATTATTCAATTCATAGAAGAAATCCCGTAAACTGAGAGTGATAGATATGGAAAGCTAATGTACATGGGATACAAGAGACCCCATAAACTAGGACCACAAACATGAAACACGATATCTGAATTACATGAACTCCCTATACGGAGATGAACTAGATACAAGAAATAACTTAATAAGATCTCGTACTACCAATGATCATATGCAAATGAAAGCATTTCTAAATTTATACATATTGAAAAAAAAGTGGCACAAAACCATGAAGTATTTGAAGCTTCTAGTGCGAGACCTAAAAAGTAATAATAACTTGAATTACGTGATCTTGTGAAGATAAAGCCATAACTAAAATTACTACTGCATAATTTCAAGACTGACCCATCATCGTGCAATAATTAAAATACAATATCACTTGGTTGATCGAACTATGGCGAGAGGTGGAAAGATAACGTTCTTTTAGGGTTATGGACGTTGTACCATTGCGAAAGACGTGCTTGAATCTCTCATACCGAATTAGTTCCTTACATGATAGAGGATATGCGAAGATGTTCATAAAATCACCATTAATTGCACTCACAACACATTTTACGATTTCTTTGTATGAATTCCACACTCATTTAAATTGATAAAATGACCTAAGAAAGCTGAGTGACCACACTTTCCAAGCCCAAGCCGGGAAAATAATCATCACGGTATAAAGCGTCCTCGTTCGATAAACACAAAAAAATGTATATATTAATCTGAAACTTTTGCTCCGTCACTTACAACATGTGAACATGATGTTAATATGTTTCTTATGTCTAGAAAAGGCTTTTTGGGATAATCGGAAAATACATGCATTGTTAAATTACTACTCACTAACTCCAAAAGTAGCATAAACCCATGAAGAGTTTAAATTTTTAGCATAAACCCATGAAGTGTTGAAATTTTCTTTTGTTAGTGGTCAAACAGTAATCATTTGAACTACGTAACCTTGTGAAAATAAAATCAACCACAATCAACATTGATACAGGTGAAGCACTCTTATTAGAATAGGAATTAGTTTACAAAAACTTACCCAAGGATTAAGAATGCCGTCGGGGACATAAATCTTTGGGTCGAGACAAGAGTAAGGAAATTGCTCCAGTTAAGGGAACTTCATATCTCGATTGATAAAGTCACTGTGATCCCCAAATGATCATTCTCCAAAAGTTGATGTCGCTCTAGTGCCACTCAAAGTTAATGAGAATAATTCAAAGAGAATAAATTAGAGGCGTTGATGGAAGTAAGGCATAGAAGGACAAGGAGTCTCGATGGTTGTGGTGGATTGAATCCATCTCTCCTAGTCCTTGCATCTAAGAACATCATCTGTAACCTAGAAAAGGAAGTCAATATCTTAGAATACCCTAGTTAATGGATTCAAGAGATGAACAAGAAAGAATCCCTAGAGAATGCTTCCACAAGCACGCAAAATAACCTAGATGGAGCCTCATCCAATGAAGAGGTTGACATCACCAACAACAAAGAAGATAATTGGATTGCAAAAGTTAACCATTCCATGTTAATTTCTAGATTGCAAGAACCACCTCAAAGGTTGTTTCATGGCTAGAAGACCAATCAATTTCTAGAATAAGAGACATAAATAAAATTCAAAAGAAGAGGGACAAGAAAAAATAATTGACCAGCAAAGTTACCTCCTATTGTAAATCATAATGCTTTTTTATAACATTAGGGGGTTATTTGACCCCGCTAGAGTGAAAATATTTAGTCAATGGCTTTGAAAGGAAAACATCAACCTAGACTTCATCTATCGACAAGAGATCAAAACTGTTGGACATGATTTACAAAAGATGCTTCAATTGATTTTGGCGTCTCATGTATGGTTCACCACTCAACACTTGCATTGGAGTAGGTTTGTGTCTATTGCCTCAACATCCAATGGTAAGCAACACCTTCCTCATTTCATCTATTTTCTATTTTCTTGTATTTTGGAGGTCAAAAGACAAATAATTGGTGAACCATGACACTTGTTGCAAACATTCCCTCTCCACTAGTGATCCCAATAGGAAAGGGGTGCCCAAAATCAAGTAGGCCTTGTGTACTTACCACAAAGACTCTAGAGGTTTGGGAATTTCGAATGTGGATAGGATGTCAGATAAGTTGGTTAGAAAGTGGTTTATTAAAGCATGGGGCTACAAATAGAAATCTTTCGCCCAACCCATTCTCTGAAACAAATCCTCTCCCATGGATCGGGGTATCCCAAGGTTGAAGGGTATCAATATGTTCACCTTGTTTTTACCACAATATTTGGTGACAACAAAAGGTTTTGACGTTGTTTCCTCCACAAGGAAGAGATGGAACAAGATGAAATGGTATACAAAGGTTAATGAAAATTGGAAGTCGCTGCCATGGACTAGATAGAATGAACCTATTTGGTCCCCTATCATGGGTATCAAAGAAGTTGACTCATAGAACATCCTGAGAGCAAAGAAGCTTTGGAAGAAAGGATTCAAAAAATCAAAGCATCCTTGGAACCAAGAAAGGTATCAATCGATTAAGATTTGAGGACATTGAACATGTGAACAGAGTTGATTAAGAAGGCTAGTGCCTTGTAAGACTTACAATCAATGCTTTAGATGACTCTAAGATGCATCTCCTTCTCGAGAATGACCTACTCGAGATTGAAGGGATCCAATGGAACAATGGTTGGAAATCGGGCAAAACCTAACAATTCATGAACATCGTAACTTGGATGTATCCGTCAACAGGAGATGGTGCATGAGCTAGTGTAGCATCAGATGGAAACTTATGTATGATGACCTAGGGCATGCTCTCATTGAGAACAAAATACCAGTTCTTATGTTTCAACTCTTCCATTATGAAATCGAGGAGAGTTTCAAAGCTAAAAGAATCTGGTTTGCTCCTCCATGGTGCAAGTACCTTGGTCACCTCTTCTTCTCATGTGCAAGAAGCATCTAGAGTTTTAGAATATTTTACTAGGATTTTGAGGTTGCAGAGACAAATCAACTTGAAACAAGCATTACTTTGTGAAACTATTGGTTGTTCTTTTGCCTTACGGAGCATCACTAGAGGAGAAGCATTGTGGAAGACATGGAAGGACAGATGTGTATACAACATTAATGTCCATCTGAAAGAATTGTCGATAGAAAAGTCACTCCGTTTGTTAGGCAAACGGATTTGCATTTGTCAAAAAATCTTATCTTTAGACACCACAGGATGTTTTTCTTGGAAAAAAACAAGATCAAAAGAAAGTGCGACATCATGAGGGGGACAAGAACGCATAAGCCTGCTATGCTAGTCGCTTTAAACCACTCCTCATTCGTCAGTCAGAAGGTCTCCTGCAGACTTTGGAGAGTCATAACGTTTACTGTTCTGGGCCGACTCACCACTACCTTATGGGATACGAGGGATCCCAAGGGCAATTGGCCCATTCACTGTATAATTTTTCTTCTATCGATTCAAGTAGGGAGATTATAATTTTTCTTCTATCGATTCAAGTAGGGAGATTAGGCTTCTACCCAGCTTCGTTTTATGAAAATAAAATAATGACCAAAATTAAGCCTAGAAATCGCGAGTGGCCATAATATGGCGATGATTTGTGTTTCTAATGGTATATTCTCAAAAATCATCCCACACATCCATTCATATCGGAAGGATTGATATTGAGAATGTATACATTATGGTCCTTCCTCGTGTTCAATCTCATCCTCTTTTCAGCCGAGCTGGCAGCCTTGTTTTTCTGTATTTACGTCCCTTCATATACAATAAATATCATTGAATCAAATTTTATTCCTCAGAAAACACCTCTCTCATTAAAATAATCGAATGCTCTCTTCGTATTCTCGCGCAAAGATGCACATGGTCCCTTAATCAGCGCGTCCACACGTGAACAACATTGATTCGTGAATTCGGTACAACATATTTATATGGGTCAATAAGCGAGTAAATGGAATATGTAATGTACATGGTTGTTCAGAATTTATCCAGCCTTAGAAATCCGAGCTTACACGCTACATGGGGTTCCTTTTGGGCCACTTTTGGTTAGAAAATGACTCAAACAGATTTGCCTCATTTTCAACCCGGTCTTTCTTTCTCCACTTATCAAGGGTTGCTCCTCAGGAGCATTCTAGAGGGAGCAAATGAGCCTCCTTCCTCACGAAAACTATCTTGTCGCCACAATATCCTGGCTCATTTTGAACCTGGTTTCTTTTTGTCCACTAATCAAGGGTGGCTCCTCCCTAGTAGCATTCTAGAGGGAGTAAAGGAACCAAATTTTTCGTTCACAATATCTTGTTAGTATGCGAAAACGGTGGGCTTGGGATCTTACAAGGCTCGATAACATACTTGGTTACTAGAATGGAATGCAATATTATTTGGTAAGGCAGACTATACTGATCAACACTTTCCTCGTAGCCTCGATCATCTATTTCCGATTGTGTTGGAGACCAAAAGATGCAGATCTAAGTAAATTAAAAGAAATTTGTAGAACTTCTCTATACATGTGTGATCTAACAGGAGCTTGCCACACACCGAATGCACTATATGTGTTAGGAAAAAATAATCGGGCGGTCTTGGCATTCTAGGCATTGACTATTATGGCAATACGTTGGTAGCAAAGTGGTTTATTAAAGCCTGGAACAGTATGGGTACCTCCTTGGCCAAATTGATTCGACAAACAAAAACTAATATTATAAAAGATCTAACTTAAAGTCTAATAACGTTTAAGCATGGTAAGAATTTGTGTAAAAAATGTATATAATAGATAAAGATAATATATACTAACTACTTGAAAACGGGGTCATGCATTAAACCCACTCAAATGATGTGGGTAATATGGTTTGGTGATGAATTCTTTAATATTGAGCTTCCAGCGAAGGCCTTACACATCCCATTGTCCTTGATGTCTCCAGATGTTCTATGTTCCCAATCATGAAATCTCTTATCTTCTACAATTGGATAAGTTTACTAGGTTTTCAATATTATTCAAATCTTTCGGGGGTCCCTTTTATGTTGGTATAAATCAGATAATACATGTCGTTGGTTCTATACAAACAAGCAATCCACATATGATCTTTCTAGAATATGGATAATCAATTAAAATCTCCATACAACCATCCATGCTTTCTTCCAATGTTTCATAAGTTCTAGAATTAACCGAGGCTTCACTTTCTAACTATTTGACTTGAAGTATGTCTAAGCAGCTTTGCCTTTGGCTCCAATTTAGTATGCCCTTTGAGTGTTAAATCTTGTATACAGCTTCAAGTAAACATCAGGTTGGTCATAGATCTTTAAATACTTCGTTCCGTCTGACGTTATTCCAACAAACCATTGAATCTCTCAAATAGTATTAAACGGAGTAAATGTACACCCATCTGCAGGTTTCGAAGGTTGTACATAGAACGGCCCATTTGGTACTAATGTTGTCCATAGAAATATCAATTTGCTACCAGAGAAATACACCCTAGAGTACGTTCCTTAGAGAGAAGTACAATTGTCACATATGAAAGTATGCGGCTAAATCTATATGTAATTATTCTAGTGGGGTTTATAATAACGTAATAAAATACTGAAGATGGTGTTCTATAGATACTTATTACAGAAAGATCAATACTAACTTTAAACGTCTCCTACAAAAGCACGAAATAGTAATATTGCTCGTTATTTTATCTCAATACTGAAAATCCATCTTAAAATGTAAACATAATAGTAGTAATTAGTACTATCAATAATTTCATCGTATATATGCATAATGAATCTCGTAGGTACTGATCATAGTAGTCAAATGATGACACAATTTAAAACTTGAATACAAGTAGTACATAACCTTACATACAAATTGTATTGCAAGAAATAATCTGTAGCAATTTCCTTGGCAATTAACATCTGTAAACACGAAAACTATCAACGAGCCATAATTATTTTAGAGAATACTTTTAATACTATCAAGCATCTCAGTTAAATCTAATAACTACCTTGTCATAAGACTGTTGATCTAGGAGTTTTACAGTTCTAGGATATGATAATGAATTAACTGAACATTTAAAAGTCCACAAAGAATGAATTTAAATGCAAAATGAAAACGGGAGTATGAATTCTGCATCCATCATCGTGGGAAATCTACAGGAAAGCGTCATCTCTATTGTTCATATACGTCATGGCGTCTTGCTTTGTATTAGAGTCACAACTTATTTACTACTTCTATAGGTTGCGTAGATAACTAGTTAGCTCAGCTATCCACTGTATAATAATCGGAACTTTTTTCTTATAATGTTGGTGCGCATTTCTTGTCTCATGGAAGAAAGTAAGAGATAGAAAGGGATAAAGTGGAAATCAAGTAAAGTGAGCTCTTCTTTTACATATATAAAGGATAAAGTGTAGTAGGAACGATCAAAATCGCATATCATTCTCCGCCCTGGATCTTTTATGCTCTTCGATTCGTAGTCCTTCCTTGAAAAAAATGGAAAAATATTTTTAGGTATTCAGGTTCTCTAAGATAAGGAACAGAAAGATTAAAATTATTTAATACCTTGATTTATGGGAATCTTATCGTTAAAGTTATTATGGTTTCCCATTTATTGAATATGAATTTTAACTATCGTTTCAAAACTTTAGAGCGGATTTCTCACGTTTGCATTGCTATGCCAAATTGTGTGTAAATATAAGGGATAGTAGTGCATCTGGATGCCACCTCCCCATCCAAGCTCCATTTACAATCCCGTTGTAATCTTCTGATAAAGAAATCAAAATGCTTTCTTTGGTAGGCACCTTTGATTTTTGTGTATGTGTACTCTTGTGCATGCCTTGCATCCTTCTTTATGCCATGGGCATTTGGGGCGGTCCAAGATGTTTCAAGTAGTATTGAAGCATGAGCCTAGGGAAAGCCTTTGGATGGGCAGAATCTCACACCAATGTTGACAGTGCTATCAATATTTGCATGACGTTTGCCTTCAGCTTTAAGTTCAGGTTCGGCTTCCGATCGAGCTTCTACTTGTAGTGCTGATCGGGTTACTTTGATGCTATAAAAAAATGTACACATTCTAATTTATGCCATGTCAACTTGCATATACCAAAATCACTCTTGAAGCCTATGAATTACAAACCCCTGATAATTCCTCTCACATGGTCGCCAGTAGAGTAACAACCTCTACCGAGGATCCCAATCTTTCCTTGATGTCCCTCTTCCCTTGCTACAAACTGGATCTACCCTATGTTTTGCTCGCTTTCCTTTCAAAATCATCCGCCTTGCCTACTTTTATATGCAAGAAATTTGGGCCAATAGTCCAGATATCCTAAGAAGAAAAGATAAATCTAGAAACTATTTCCATGCTCCTATGTTTGACTCACAACAAGGCATAATGAAATACAAAGCACATGTTGTAATTAGAATCCAGGAAATACATACAAGTTGGCCAATTCAGAGTACTGGCATCCATCAAGTATGGTTTTCTTCTCTTATATTTATACTTCTCTAAGGTATCTTTCCACATTTAGGAGTTGTTTCACCATAGCCTCTACTTTGATGTTATCAAGAGGGGCCTGATCTTGGATTATTGTATATAGAGTCCTATGAACATCCCTAGCCTTCCTTTTTGCGTCTCCACAAACATACAAGTATTCCCCATTAGATACAAGATTCCAAATTGTAGAAGGTTCTTCAACCATCTTGTGCTGTACATATTCCTTCTCAACCCCTTCTCTAGAGAAGGCTATGGATAGACCAAAGATCATACCATTTTCATGGGAACCCTTCATCTCATCTTCATAAATATAATCAAGGTTTCTTTGCAACCAAAGAAGAGAAGACTAGTCCTAGTTCTTGACCAAACTTTTTCAAAAACACCGATTCCTGTATAAAGCCCCTAAATGGGCCAAGACCATAAGGTGCTAGAACCACATTCCACTAGATCATGTCATTAGCTGCCATCCTCTCAAAAACATGCCTAGAATCTTCAAGATTTCCACATTTACTATACAAGCTGATGAGAGCATTTAGGAAAATAATCCTATTATGAAAGGAACTCCCAACTATTCGAGTATGATGGAAAATGCCTTATTGTAGAGCTTGTTAACTTCAATATGCGCATAGAAGACTTGCAAAAGCAAATTTTTCTCGCATGATGCCATCCCTTTGCATTGCTTCAAAGTGATGAAAAACACTATTATCTCCAGATTGACCCAATGCATTGATCATAACATTCCAAGAACTAGTATCCAAAGTACCAAATGTTCCAACATTCACCCTGACTCTTAGTTCGGACAATGGGCTTTAGTGGCTGGAATGGATGCTCATCCTCTAAAGACCTATGTGGCTAGAGAAATAGCATCCTATGGGAAGTGGTCCAAAGGACTTCCCACTGCTAGACTCCAAACACTTCAAGAATATCATCGAAAGCCACAAATCAATGATCTCTAGTAATCTCAAATCTATCTTCAATCTGTGTGTGTGTATCAAGGACCTCTCTTTGATCCCAAGGAAACCTGCAAAGCTAGTATTTTCACCCATTTCATTCAATTGTAGTGTACCTTTTACTGGAACTTTAAATTGACATCTCTTTCTTGATCATTAAGCTTGGCTTCAAATCATGACCACATCTGCCCCATCTGAACCTGTGCATCCTTTAGATGTGCCACCATGCATACATAATATCAAACTCAAACGAGCCTCAAATAGTCATGGGCAGATAAAATTCAATCTTAATTAAAACGTAACTAAACACATGAATTTTTAAATATATTAAACTTGGTATAAACTTAGAGAAAAAATAGATGCAAGTACTGCATACAAATTACCATGTTACAACCAATACAACTAAGCTAGAAACCATATGAATGAATTGTAAGCTTCTTTGCTCTCACGTTCGCTTAACCTATTCAGATCTAGGAGCTAACCCAAGCACACACATATACTAATCTTTACTAACTTGATTTATGAAATTACGATCTCGCTTCCCTGTTAACCTCTCATCATCCAAACCCCCATCAGATCTTCTCTTATTTTTCTTTCATTTTAATTTTATTTTTCTTTTCTTTTGCACTTCATCCTAGGCCTTTTGTTTTTTATTTGAATTTTATTTATTTATTCTTTTATTTAGAGAGGTTAGCCTATGCCAAAATTGGGTGCAACTCATGAACTTTTACCACGGACTAGGTTTACCCCACTCTTCTATCGACCCCACATAGCAGACAATGCAAAGCACCATCCCTATATGAAATCAACATTAGCTCATTGTTGTGACCACCCAGCTAGAGTGTCTCCACCTGCTTATCGACCCGCATAGGTGCATGACAACATAGAGGCCAGGGCATATGATGAAACTAGCATCGTTCGTGGCCCCAATCACTAGCCTGAGGTATCTCCACCCCCTACTAGACCATCACAATGCACTAACAGTACATACACATACATATGTATAAGTGGTTGGTATATGAAGGCTTATCTAAATCATAATCTTTCTGAAGGTAGCATCAGGCATGAGATCAAAAGCAAAAGTGAAAGAATTCTACTATCAAGTATTCACATATACTAGTATATACAAATACTCAATTTAAGTCTTTCCTTCACTTTCCTAGATCTTTGCTCTCAAAAGCCCTAGTCTGCTTCCCAATTCTACCCATATAATCTTGGTCGTTAATATATTGCATGCTATCTCACTACATGTATGAAATCCGTAATCATCTTAACTCCCTTAGCATTTATGCATCTCTTCATATATCACATGCTCATAATGTGTAGTCTTTATACACACATATATACAAGAGGAAAATAAAACTAGAACATAAACATATTACCTATGTGAATTCATTGGCCCTTCTGATTCTACATTTTCAATTGCCCCAGTTCTCTTCATTTGGAGTCATCACTCTTCATCTGCTAATCTATTTCTCATTTCTTCTAAAAAAATCGATGAAAATTCTAAGACATTTCATCCATTATATACAACATATTCACTTTATTTAACTGTCTTTAAGGCTTCTTTTTAGAACTGTAAGCTGAAATTGAATATGATCATATAACACACATATATACACACATGATTGATCACAAGGTCGAAAGACACCATTCACGTTTATTTATGTATGATAGGAAATTTCGACTTCCAACTTGTATTTCTTTCATTTGATTCAATTTATTTCTTATGGATGCATATAGACAAGAGTCCTTACATGGATTATTGGAAAAGGAAGCAAATACTAAAAAATCAACCCATGAATTGTCTTCTGATCTAGCTGAATATCCCCACCTCATTCTAAAACTATTCTAGAAGATATTTATGCTAGAATCCGTTCTCTTTCTTCTTGAATATCTATAGGCATGGGGAATAGATAAGTGGCCAGGTATACTCCTATGAATGTCTCTTTATGGTTACACAATTCAATTATACTCTCTGTCTTTATCTCTTTCTTTTGATCCTCCTCAATAATTTCCTCAGTTTCCTCATCTTCTTCTATTTCTTGATCTATCAATGTTTCATAATTTTTATTTTCTCTTCTTTTAAAACTCTTGATGCTTTTTCCAATGATCAAGTCCTTTTGCTTTGTTCCATCTAATTCTTGGAGTGAATATGTGCCATTATCGAACACCTTACATATCACATAAGGTCCGAACCACCTCTTTACTAGTTTACATGAGGCTTCATATTGTCTCTTTAGCTAGCTATCATTGAAAATCACCCAATCATCTTTAGTTAACGATTTGGGCCTCAATCTATGGGGCTTGTCAAACGCTATCTTATTCTTTTCTCTTGATGCTATGAGTTTGATTGAAGATTCTTCTATTAGTTTCCTTACTTTTTCCAATTGAAGGATTCGTACTCCTAGAAGATCCTCTCTTCAAATATCATCTTCCTAGGATAATGAGGTCCATGCTAGAGCATGTGACTCCCTCAGTGATGTAGATTTCTAATAGTACATTAATTATGCTACCATGTATCTAGTAGACCTTGTGTACAAACTCCTATCTGCCCATAAGGCAAAGGGAAGGTATTTTGTCCAATTCTTGATTTTGCCTTCATAGGCTTTAGCTAGGGCTTTAAAATTTGGAGGGTGTCCACAATCAATTTTCCCGTTCGCTTTCGGATTCTATGATGTGGTGAGTGACAGTCGAATACCATAATTTTCAAAGGAATCTTTTGCTTCTTGAGCATCAAGCTCACCTCTATCAGCAACTACCTTTTCAACATAGCCAAATTTGCTAAATACATCTTCTCGTAGAAACGTATATACATTACTTGTAATTTTTCTTCTCAGAGCTCTCCCTTCAACATCGTGTGCAGGATCTTCTCTCGTGAGGTACAATATACAGCATCTACTGTTTCCTTTAAAGCATTGTGATCAAATCAATAACCCTTTTATAATGGATGCTTCATGGAAATGTTGCATGCAATTCATCTTTATGCTTAACATTTGAGAACCCCTAGCAAATTTTAACATGTATGATGGATTTTCTTTCTCCCTTGGCTTCTTCTTGTGGGCTTCATTTCTTAATCATGAGGAGGATTATTAATTTGAGTAGCAATAAAAGCCTCAGTAGAATTAGGATTTTGAATTTGATATGGAATGTGAATTGGTTGGTTTATTGTTGGTTGGAATGGTCAAAATCCTTGAGTAGGTTGATTTATTTGTCTTTATTGATTTCGAATTGGTATTTGGGGTTGATCTTGTAAAGCTTCTACGTTCCACCTAGTTTTCCTCTTCTCTTCCTCACCTTCTCTTGTCATCAAGTACCACGTCATGCTCCATTGAAGAGCATAAATAAGAAACTATTGAGAGAGTATGTAAATGGTATTTCCATTTGATAACACCTCTGATATCATTACTTGTTGTCTTTAAAATATCTTGATGCATTTTCCTCCGCTCAAGGGATTACCTTGGACCATGATTCTAGATAACCATTTTCATCAATTATTTGATAGGCATATGTAGACCTATGGGAAGTTGAAGCAATGTTAATAGAAGTGCAAGGGAAGAATACTTTCATGCCTCCCCGACTAAAGTTTATATTTACCTAGTCTCTTGTTTTCGAGTTGTTGATCATCTTTACTCTAATAAAACCCAAATTCTTGGGCAATGCTTCTTTAAAGCTTTCACATGAGTACCTATTGGGCTCCAAGGAGTCACGCCAGATACATCTATTAATTTCGAGAGTCTTCGGGGCTTTGTTTAGAGTTTCTTGCAAAGGCTAGGATTCTATTATTTGTTTAACACTTTGAATTGTGAGGTCACTAAATCTTTTAAACATTTCCTCCATGGTATTAGGACGCAGAACATCTTTCAGAGTCGACAGATTGACTTGAGTATTTTGAGCAAGCTGATGTGCTGCCTGCATTTTTGCACATTGCAAATCCTCATGGCAATCTTGCATGAGATTTCTGATGGCTCTTTGCTTTTCTATGAAGCTCTTTAGTGCTCCTTCCACATCACCCCATTCTTCTGTACATCCTGATTTTGTTTCCATGTCCTATAGTTGCAGAAGAAATTCTTCACAAGCTCTTGTATCTATTGCTCACATGAATAAAGATACCTTTTCATGTTCTACAACTTTTCTATCATGTTCCGATAAGTCATCAAAGTCAGGGTCAAAGTCCCTTTTAATATCTAGGATGGATTGATCTTTAGTTTTGTGAATCTGTTTTAAAACCTTTGCTCGAGTTACTTTATCGATATCTTCGATTGCAAACATGTTAATGAGAGAGGACTTGTATTGTGATCACTTTGTTTGAGCTTTCATTGTTAGTCGGTCATGCAAATGTAGTTCAGACACATATATAAAGTTCTCTTTTAGCTCTATAGGATTCATACTTGTAAGTCTAGCCCCAAGGTATCGAGCTTCCAGATCATATTCCTTGCAAAGCTGCATAACTTTCTTATCATTAAAGTAGCCACTTCGCTTCCTCACATGCTCATGAATTGTTTGAATGGATATTTGCCTCTTCTCATCTGGCTCGAAATGTAAGATCTGAGTTATTACATCCATTTAAATAATTGTGGTATCTCCCATAAACAGCCAAGTGGGAAAGTCTATCAAGTTACACTTCTTTCTAGCTTTTCTTTTCTCGTCAATTTGTGAACTAAAGCATCCTACTTCTCACCTCCCTTCATGTCCGGTTCACTAGGTATGTCACAAATATTCATGGCAAAGGAGGGAAAAGTAAGAGGATGACTTTGTTTTTTTTTTTTTTTTTTATAAAGGAAGTTCGGCAATAGCCTACTCTCCCGGACTTGAATTAAATTAAGAAACAAAGGTACAAAAGAAGGGGACTAGTGCCCACGGGACCCCCCAAATCCCACAAAGCAGGGGAAGCTTGGTTGATTCCTAGGTTGCATTACAAAGAAGGTTGATCACCCTCTCGTCGCCCTCATGCGGGACCCACTTGGGTTTGAGCTTGTTGTTGATCAAAAGGAGGACTTGATGGTGCCTGAAGGGGGGGGATTTCTTACTGTTGACAATCCTTTTGCCAAGGAGGAAAAGAGATTTTTCAATCGACCACTCCCTGGGAGGGTCGCCGAAGTTGAGAGCACACCGCTCCCGCCAAATTTTCCACAGGACTTCCCCTCTGATTGCGTTCCAGAGAGCCGCAGAGCATCCAATCGCTTCTCCCAAAAGGACTTGTTTCCAACTAAGCTGTTTCTGAACTCTGATTTTCAGTCCAACCGTCTGCCAGATTCTGTAGGAGTTGGGGCAAGTAAGGAAGATGTGTGGGACATCTTCGATTGCACGGTGGCAGCGCTTGCACCACGGAGGGATCCCACAAATTTTGTTTGCCTTATGGTTAGTCCAAATTCCTCGATGAAGAATTTGCCATAAGAGAACAGACTTCTTAATCTCTATAAGTGAGTGCCAGATACCCATGAATTTCATGTCCCACCGAAGCCGCGTCCAAGACAGGCACCACTTCTTGTTGAGGCTGATCTGGAGGTCAGTCGTTTCTTTGATGTTCGGGATTTTGAGTAGGCTATTCCCATTGTGCCATTTGAGACCACGCGCGTTCGGAGCATCATGTCCCATGAGAAGGCGGGTTTTGTGACGATCCCAAGCGAGGCATCTGCTTTGCAAGGTGTTCCATTCTTCGTAGGAGATGTTTATGCGAGGGTCGATATCCTCGTAGCTGATCCAGCTGTTGGTGTCATGTTTCCAGAGGTGTTTCCATTTTTTGAATCCTTTGTTCCATAACTTCTTGGCATTTTGAGTGTTCCACGACTCCACACTCCTGATGCCATGAATCGGAAACCAGATAGAATCGTTTTGTCTGATTCCGGCCGCCCACTTCCAGTCCTCACTAATTCTTGTGAAGCTTTTGACTTTATTCCAGCCCTTCCAAAGAGAGCATACGAGGTTGGAGCCTTTCGGGAAGACAGGTATCGGGGAGAATAGCAGTGTCATGATGTCAAGGTTTTTCCAGTTCGGGGACCCCGTGAGAGCCAACTCATTTTTGTTTCTGAAGATCAGCTTGGCCCACGAGGCCTCCCTATTGCACCAAGCTTTAATCATCCATTTGGCTGCCAGTTTGTTAGCCATACACCCAATGTCCAGGATGCCAAGCCCCCCGCTATCTCTAGGGCTGGTGCAGATGGTCCATTTGATTTTAGGCACCCCCCTTCTGTTATGATCACCCGTCCAAAGGAAGTTTCTGCAGATGCTATTCAGTTTGGACAGGCCTTGCTCATTCGGTAGAGGATGACTTTTTATCTAGGGTATCCAAGAAGCATTAATTGGGAAACAAGGACTTTTTTAGAAACCCACTCTATTTAGAAACTTAAAATTCTTCGTTGATTAGAAATATACGATGTCTCTCATTATACTATTAGCTATATATAGTGGAACTTTCCATATTGTTTATATTTACTTTGAATAAATCTTAGCTTCTTTTAAGTAAAGACTAAATAACTGTTTTCATATTCGACCATTCAAGATGATTTTCTTTTCTTCAACATTTTATCCGAAAGCTTTTAAGTTCTAAAGGTGCCTTGACATTTATCGCATCACACGTTGTAAGAAGGTGGAGAAAAGTGAGGTTTTGGAGTTAGAGTAAAAGCCTTTTAGCTTAAGAGAACTAAGAAAGGAACCGTCTTTTGAATAGGTCTTATAGATTATTAGACGAAGAGGACGTAGTAGATCCCTCAGTGAGTGCCTTGTAGGATCGCAAACCCCTCAACAGTTGCAATGGAGTTAGAAAATGAAATCGTAACATTATATCCCCCGAAAAGTGATTAAACACACATAACCTGTTGAAAGTGACACAAAGGGTTGTTAAGGCTCTTCGCCAATTCAGATTTTTATCTTTCGAATAGATTTACCATTACAAACAAACAGTAGACTTACCATCACATCTCAGAGAAGGATGGAAAATAGACAATATTGATGATGGCTTAAGACTCTAGGTTTAGCATCTACAGAATGCTAACTATGAACAAGAAACTTTACATGAAACACAAGCTCAATTGTAAGCACAAAAAGGATACAATGTGAAATGTCCAAAACAGGGATGGTCATTGAAACAAGGTTGTTTCCATCAATGCCTGCTTCTGCATAACCTTAACAGGGAATTTTTTCTTTCCTATCTATTTGTTTCGATAAACTTCAACATGCTCTGTGTCTGATAATGATTGAGAACTTTAGGTTTCCTCTATATTACATGTAGATGTATTCCCTGTACTCATAAGGCGCATTGAAATCTCAAAACGTTGAAGAATCCTATCAAGAACGTTGTTGGGACTCGTTTATTTCATTCTAGCCACTGCATTGCCATCTCTACTGCGTATTCATCTACCTATCTGTTTCCTAATATAGCTGTCGGATAACCCCTAGGAACAACAAAGTAACACTTGCATTATGATGGATAGTCCTATATTGTAGAAATGCTACACCATTCCCAAAGACATTATCCTTACATTTTGTTTTACATCCAACTTCTAATTGTTGCAAATGCAAAGATATACTCCCACAATGTAACTCTCAAGATGCCAAGGTACACAGTGACCACGTGGATCTAGAACATCATCAAAAATTCCCAAAACTTTCTTCTCTTGCTAGAGTGGATTGATCCACTTGTCCCTATCCAAGCATCTTCCACCCCCCATATATCATCCAAGAGGGCGATCCCATCCTATCTAGTAAGAGCACTCCAATTCGAATGCGTCGATCCGATTCAAAAAACACATGTCTGATGATTACTCGCATCAAGCAATAGTAGTAGAATAATATGTACCTTCAAATCTCCTATCGTGCTGCCCACACTATCTCTTGTTTGCCCCTCGACACCTCCCTACTTCCTCGAAAAGGCACCTTTGGTTTGGAATAGTAGGCTTTTAGAAATCCCCTTCCCTCTCACCTGGTTGCCAACACAGTACCAACCTCTGTCAAGGAACCCCATCTTTCCTTCATCTCCCTCTTCCTTTGCCACAAGCCTAATCTACCCTATATTCTAGACGCCAACTCATCTACCTCGCCAACTTGTATATGCAGGCATTTTGGGTCAATATTCCACATATACCAAGAAGAAAAAAATAAATCTAGAAACTATCTCGATGCTCTTGTTTTTGGCTCCCAAGAAGGCATAATCAACTTTAAAACACATGATATAATAAGAATCTAGGAAATGGATACAACTTGGTCAATTGGCAATACTAGAAAAATACATCCATAAAGTATCGGTTGCTTGTCATATATTTAACAGATCACCATACATATCTAAGGTATCTTCCCTCGGTTTGGAGTTGTTTCACCATAGCCTCTACTTTGATGCTATCAACAAAGGCATGCTGTTGGATTATTCTATGTAGAGTCCTATGAAAATCCCTAGCCATGCCTTTTGCATCTCCACAAAAATACAAGTATCCAACACTGATAGAAGATTCCAAATTGTAGAAGCATGTCCAACCATCTGGTGTTGTACATATTCCTTCTCAGCCCCTTCTCTAGAGAAGGCAAGAGATAGACCAAATATCACACCATTTTCATGGAACCCCTTCAGCTGATCTTCATAAATATAATCCAAGTTTTTGTTTGGGCAACCAAAGAAAACCAGACTAGGCCCTAGTTCATCACTAGACTCTTTAAAAACCGACATGTCTCGCATAAAGCCGTTAAATGGGGCAATATTATAAGCTACTATAACCACATTCCATGAGATGATTTCATTAGCCTCCATCCTCTCAAAAGCATTCGTACAATATTTAAGGCTTCCATATTCTCCATACAAGGTAATGAGAGCATTTAAGACACTAATGGTATTATGAAAGGCACTCCCAACTATTGGTGTATGAAGGAAAATGCCTTCTCGTACAACTTGTTTACTTCTATATGCACAAAAGAGAACTGCAGAAGTAAATTTGTTTAACATGATACCTTTAGTTTTCATTTCTTCAAACATATGCACAACACTATTTATATCTCCACATTTCAAGTAGTGGTATCCAAAGTACCAAATGTTCCAACCTCTGACCCTCACTATGAGCTTGGAGAATGGGCATCACTTGCTGGAACGGATGTGCATTTTATGAAGACCTATGTGGTTTAATCTCAGGTCTCTTCTCTATCCATGTGTGTGTATGATGGACCTATCCATGATCCCAATGAAACCTTCAAAGTCAGTACTTTCACCCATTTCATTCAACTATAGCCTACCTTTCAATGCAGCTTTAAATTGGCATTTCATGCTTGATTATTAAGCTTGGCTTCAAATCATCACCACAACGCTCTCCAATTGTTGTGGTGCTTCCCACCATCATCATGGTCTCCCACCGTCATCACACTATCTTGTCCCCATTGTGCTCTCCTGCCATCCCTATGCTCTCTCCTCACCCTCCTCCACCTGGTTTCTAACGTGGGGCTCTCCATCCCCATGGCTAACACTTTCAAAGAGGGCTCGATCTGCCTTAACTTGAAGTTAGAATGCACTCACAATGCCATCAAATGACATAGATGTCATTGTTCTAAAATGGAGGCTCTCAAAGATGCGATCAATTGGCTCCTCATCATGAAGGTTGGACTCCATGAATGACTCCAAGAAGCGAAAACCAACCTTCAACCAAACACCTTCATGACTCAAGTAGAACCGATACAAGTGAACGATCCAATATATTAATTCAAAGATTTAATTACCCAACTAACTAACGGAATTGAGAAACAAATCTAATGAGAAAACCAACCAAACCCCCAACCAAGTCCTCAAGCAACCCCTCAACTAGATCCCCGACCAAACCAAGACCTTACCAACCCATCACCTCTCAGCTAGTTATAACCAAATGACGCAAATGAGCCAATTCCCTTAGGCCTCTTCAAACCAAACACTCTCAACAAATACCAAGACAGTCACAACCCTATCATCGTCAACCAATCAATTGATGCAATGGAGAACTACCTCCCTGAAGTTTGCCACAACAAGTAGGTCCTTATTACTAGCTAGTTCCTTCATGTCAAACCATCAACCTCGTAGATGGTGGAGTATAAAAGTAGGCATGGACCACCTGGGATTAGTTAAAGAATGCTCTAACCAACTACTTTGTACCCTGCAATGAGGTCTTCCAATATCACGATGAGTGATGGAGCCTTTTCCAAGACAAGATCATTGGACCCTATGTCTCTCAATATCTAAAGCTCATGCTTCGCATCTTTGACATGTCAAATGTGCACTATTTACACAAATTTCTCTAGGAATTCTCCCCATACTACCAAAAAGAATTCAAGAAATAGAACCACGAGACATGGGAGGAGGTAGTGCACATTGCAGAACAACTTAACGATGCATACTCCAATTGATAGTCGAAATACACAAACCAAGTTCAACTGAAAAAACATAAGCTAACACCTCTACTAATCAACGTTAGTCTCAAAACAAGTCGATCAAGACAGGGTGAAGCTCTATTTTCCCTCCTCGCACCACTAGAAATGCATTCATTCTCCCAAACAAAAATCAAATTAAGGGCCATCAAGATGCTTGACTTGTTTGTCACCACTTCCAATGGCAATCAACCTATAAAACCATGTGGGAAGCTTCAAAGAGACACAAGACTGCACTCAATGAAGGGACCATTGAGTGATGAAACATCTGCTTCCTGGCTAAGGATCACAAAGGATTATAGCAAAGAATCTGACTCCATCTCCTTGATACAGAAGTCCACCAAGGCAATGGCATAGAGCAACCCAGTTTTGTTATCACTGGTACACTAGGTCTTCATCATGTCAAAGATCGGAGGGGAAAACATTCCAGGCATGCTTACCACAGGAGCTACACATAAGTTCATGACACAAGACAATGCCCTACACCTCGATAGCATTTTAAGCAAACATCTCAAAATGTGTGCGATCATTGCACAAGGATAGATAGCCATCTTTGCCATCGGAAAGGGTGTCCCAATACTTCTCAAGCAATGGTTTGGGCACTTGGATTTTCTATCCTTGCGCTCTCCTTAATGGATCAACACATGATGATTGTCTTTGGAAAAGGTTTGGAGAAGACTCTCTTCGATGAGAAGAGGTAGGCCCTTGTGGTCGATTGCCATAGAGTCCATACTCCTAGAGATGACCCCCCATCGGCACCTAGATATAGATGCCACCAGCATAAGTCCAACAGACAACCTGACTCCAAGGCAAGAACAGCATCCTAGAAATACATACCCAGGATGATATTGCAAAAGCAATTCAACAAGGCAAGTTATCAAAGAAGAAGTGCAAACTTACGTGTTCTATGGAAGCTCCACTCATTGAGCTGATTGCATTATCTATCCAACAAAAGATGAAAGCACCAATAAGACATATCCAAAGACATCCATAATTAGGCATGATAACATGTAAGCATCAAAATCATGGATTCCAATAGAAATAGAGAAGATCTCTTTTTCTAAAGTATGTAAAAAAGGCACTTTTCCAAGCCTTGTAACTAAAAAAAATGATGAATTAGCTTATGCTTGTGAGAGACACTTTTATTTAATTTTTTGATCTACATAATAGTCTTAGAGATGACCTAGGTCCAAATCCTCCTCCAAAAATCACATATGTACCCTCCAAGTTTAGAAATTCTAGAGAGAATAAAATAATGGCATTTTCTTATAATGAACTAAATGTAGAGCACTAAACGAGGTACTTAAGACATGATTCATGTTGGTGTAAATTGCAAGCCTACACATTTGGCTCAAAGGATGCATTAAAGTCTACACATACATGAAGAAGCATAGGAACATATGCTAGTGGTTAATTACCACTTTACCTCATTGTAAAAGTCAAATTGACTTGGAATCTTTTGTAATCACCTACCAGAATGAGTCGTGGAAAAGTAGCTCATTTGATTGAAGGAATATATCCTAATATGTAGGAGCTTGATCATAGGGAGCCAAAATTTTAATTTGAATTCAAATCTTCACTCATTACATATAAAAGTGAACATGAAAAGTCGCGGGTAAGAGAGATCACTCCTGAGCTTCTCATTTCTGATTTTGAGTGTGTATGAGGACTATACTATAGCCTACACCTCTCTACACCATTAGGCAATGTTGTTCATGCCAATGGGATTGTATACAAGTGTTCATTAATAGATACATTTACATCATTCATCTCTCAGTTCTCTGTTAGTCTACTCAAAAGTCTATCAATGTGTCAAGGGCATATCGCGGTCAATTCTTCACCAAATCCAGTGATTAAAAGCTTGTTGGATTCAGCGCAAAGTCATCTAAATGCTGCCAAAGTTTGAAGTAATTCTATTCAGCCATTTTAGAGAAATCGGCGTCAAGGTGAACTATGGTCATTTTCTGCTACAGTCCTAAAAAGTCGGGGGTATAGCTAAACTTGCTAAATTGATTTCTCTTAGCATACTTTATCTTTTTACATCATTCCACTTGAAAATCGTAGCTTACTAAGCTAAATAAATACCTGTGGAAGGAATTTTATCAATTTCCATTGTGCTGGTCACACTGAGCAAAACATTTAGCAGGTATCAAGACATAAATAGAAGGTTTTCTTGAGTTTGTGACTTCCAAAGTTATCTATTTTGGTTCAATCATTACACACATCACTTCCAAAGTAAATGGGCTATTTTTGGTGTTATTGGGAAGCTAAGAAGGTCTACTTATCAAGTCTGAAGCAAAAGAGGGCTAGTAAAAAGAAGGAGTAGCAGTACCTACTCAGTCTCTTGGAGCATCCATCCATCTTTCCCAATAGTGGTATTAGAGCAATAGAGGTAAAATAAGAGATGGTTTTCCTTCATTTATTGATAAATTGGACAGGAATAGCTATCAAGCTTGGTCTCTAAGGATGAAGACCTACTTACAAGGAAGGAGTCTCTATGGATACATCTCAGGAGATGAGGAATCTCCCTCATTCAAAACAAGAGGATTGCCAACCAAGGAAGAACAAGAAAAACTCAACACATGGTGTGCTAAGGATGCATTGGCAAGGTCTTATTTACTCAACTCTATCTCTGACTTTCTTTTGCCACATATCAGAAATTGTAAGACATCCCAAGAAACTTGGGAAATCTTGTCATCATACTTTTCCTCCAATACAAGGGCTAGGAAAAATCAGTTGTGGATTGAATTCACAACACTAAGAAAGCAACCTAAGCAAGCTATTTCAGAATTTGTGACCAAGATCAAAGATGTTGTAGATCAGGTAGCAAGCATAGGAGAAGAGATTGAAGAAGAACAAATTGTAAGGCAAGTGATCAATGGAATCAAGGCTGATGACAAATGGGAAAGCTTCACCACTGCAATGGATCTCTACATGGACATGCACACTCCAAATCTTACAAATCTCATGGGACAACTATTTACACATGAACCAAAGCTCACCAAAAATGGAGATACATCCAAAGGTAATAACTCTTCTGCCCTATACACTGATAAGAAGTCTAGGATAAAGGCAAGAGCAAAAAAATGGAAGATGAAGGCTCTACCTCCCAAGCCAACTATGCAGGGAGAGGTAGATCTTCAAGAGGAAGGGGCATAGGAGGTAAGCAAGGTAGGGGGAGACCCTATTACTCATCACCATGCAAAATTTATGGTTTATTTAATCATACTACAGATGAGTGTTTCAGGAATTACAAAAATCAGAGAGGAAGAGGCTACCAAAGAGGTGGATACTGACAGTCAAGAGGAAGGTTCAACCATCACCAACGCCACAACAACAATTACAATGGCAACTACCAAGGAGGATTCAAAACCAGAAAGGACTACAACAACTACACAGAGGAGCAGGATGACTCTCTTGTGATCATGAACATGTCTTCAAAGTCAGGTACAAATGATGACCACCTATTCTACATTGACTCAGGGTGCTCAAATCATGTGGCTAGCAATGTGGCACTACTCTCTGATCTTGAGGAACCAAAAGGTAAACATCAATTCCAAACAAGTGATGATACAAAGCATTCAGTAGTTAAAGTTGGAAGTGTTATGACTTGTGATGGTAATCAGAATTTGTTGAGTAGGGTACTCTATGTACCAACCATTACCAGAAAAATTGATGAGTGTTGGTCAGATTGTGGAGAAAGGTTTGCATGTCAGATTCAATCAATATGGAGCATTTATGGAAGACCCAAGACATGGGTTCAAGAGGATTGCTAAAGGAGAAAAATTAGGTAGACTTTTCACTTTTGAGTTGGAAGATACAAAGAATACTGCACTATACAATTATAAAGATCAA
This sequence comes from Ceratopteris richardii, assembly GCA_020310875.1. Classification (NCBI taxonomy): domain Eukaryota; kingdom Viridiplantae; phylum Streptophyta; class Polypodiopsida; order Polypodiales; family Pteridaceae; genus Ceratopteris; species Ceratopteris richardii. The sequence continues at coordinate 143,501,708 of CM035433.1, read as the reverse complement.
ACACTTTCAGAGCTTGAGATTTGGAACAAAAGGTTAGGGAACATAGGAGAAAGAACCTTGAAACAAATGTGCAGAGACCAATGTGTGCTTGGGATACCTAATGTATCCAAACAACATATGATTTACAAGTGTGGTGCTTGTCAATTTGGTAAGTCTCACAGGTTACCCTTCTCCAAGAAAGGATATATGCATGAAGACTACCTAGAGCTTGTACACACAGATGTATGGGGACCAAGCAAAGACCCCTCAGTCTCAGGTTCAAGGTACTATGTGTCTTTCATTGATGATTATAGCAGATGGACTGTATTATACTTCATGAAGCACAAGGATGAGGTATTTAATTGTTTTAAGAAATATATTGCATTAGTTGAAAACTAGACAGGAAGGAATTTGAAGAGAGGTTAAAGTGTTTCACATATTATCTTAAACTAAGATTTCACTTGTTGGCACTTTAAACATTCACTAACATATTCTCTAATATCCTGCTTCGTACATGGCCACAAGTAAGAACATTCCATTTTAACATAGGTCCTTGCATAACCTCAATGTGTAGAAAAAGGTGCATCATGAAAATCATCTAATATTTGAGCTTTCAATGGAGACTAAGAAGATATGCGTAATTGAATGTAACAATCAAAGATCCATTCTACAAATGAAATTTTTCTGGATACATCGATCCCCTATTTGCATGCAAAAGATTTTAAATAGGTGCATAAAAAGACTCTTGTTTCTATTCTTCTTGAATTTGAGTGAGAAAATTAGAGTTTATTACTAAAAAGAGATTACACGCTTTCTTGGGTACTAGCTCCCAAGTGTCATTGTCTTAGAGTGCTTATATTTCTTCATCCATAGCCTTCTTCCATTTTTCTTTAGTACTTGCTTCTTCATATGAAGAAGGTTCTTCAAGTGATAAATCCTTAGCCAGATAAATAGAATGCTTAGTGACTAATGAAGTATCATACCCATATCTGATTGGCTTCTTACTCTCTCTTTGTGATCTCCTTAAGGATTGGTTGGATGACTTAGGTACATCCTCCAACCTCTTCGTTTTGACCTTGCCTTTTTATTTCCATTCTCTAAATTCTTCCAAGTTGATGGTATCCTCATCATCTGATTTGATGTCTTCAATTCTGTTTGGCTCCTCCTTGGTGAGGCTTGGAAATTCTTCTCCCACGTCATATGGCAATTTGAACTTTGTGCATTCACTTTCAAACTAAACGTCATTCTCATCAAACACAACATCTCTACTTACCATAAATCCTTTGTTGGATGGATTATAAAGCATGCATCCCTTTTGATTTATATCATACCCTATGAAAATGCATTTCTCTTCCTTAGGGTCTACCTTACCTATGATTTGAGATGGAACATGCACATAAGCAACACATCCAAATATTCTGCAATGTTCAAGTGATGGTCTCCTACCATTCCATGCCTCATAAGGGTCATCCCATCAAGGGACATAGAGGGTAACCTGTCAATAAGATAAGTGGCAGTAGAGAGAGCCTTTGCCCATAAATAATTAGGCAACTTTTTTTCATTTAGCATAGACCTAGCTGCTATCAAAATCAATTTGTTTCTCCTCTTTGCTACTCCATTTTGCTCAGGTGTATATGTAATTGTAATCTCTCTCTTTATACATCTTTCCTACAAAAGTGCATCAAACTCATTGGAGAATTACTCACCTCCTCCATCTGACCTCATCAACTCTTTCATGTTTGATTTTCCACAAGTGCAACATACTTTTTGAAACAACTAAAAACTTCATCCTTATGTTTCATGAAATTTAAGATTGTCCACCTACTAAAATCATCAATAAATGACACATAGTACCTTGAGCCTAAAACTGAAGGGTCCTTGCTTGGTCCACACACATCTCTATGGACAAGTTCCAAATAGTCCTCATGCATATTTCCTTTCTTTGTAAAGGGTAACCTGTGTAATTTACAAAACTAAGATGCACCACATTTATAGATCATATGTTGCTTGGATACATTCGGTATTCAAAGTACACATTGATGTCTACATATGTGCTTCAATGTTCTCTCACCAATGTGTCAGAATCTTTTGTGCGATATCTGTAACTTAGACAAGATTTGATCCTTATAATTATAAAGTGCAATGTTTCTAGTGTCCTCAAGCTCAAGTGTAAAAAATCTTCCTATTTTCTCTCCCTTTGCAATTCTCCTGAATCCATGTTACGAGTCCTCCACAAAGGCTCCAAATTTATTGAACCTAACCTGCAAACGTTTTGACATTTCCTGCCTTGACAGCTGCATGCTTGGTATCATCACCTTTCTGCATGAGATGCTTTCCCTTGGGCTCATCAAGATCAGAAAGGAGAGCTATATTGCCTACTACATGGTTTGAACAACTTGAGTCAATACAGAAGAGGTGCTCATCATTCATACCTTGTTTTGAGATCATGTTCATAATGAGAAGAGAATCCTCTTGATTCTCTGTATAGTTGTTGAAGTGTTTTCTTGATTTGTATCTTATGGTTGAATCTTCCTCTTGATTTTGAGTAGCCACCTCTTTGGAATCCTCTTCCTCTCTAGTTCTTGAAGTTCCTATAGCACTCATATGTTGTGTGATTAGATAGTCCACATATATTGCATGGGGAAGAGTTGAAAGGTCTCCCCCTACCTTGCTTACCTCCTCTGCCCCTTCTTCTTGAATTCCTACCTCTCCTTACATAGTTAGCTTGCGAAGTAGCACCTTCATCTTCAAACTTTTTACTCGTTCCTTTATCCTTAGACTTTCCTTTATCTGTATAGAGGGCAGAAGAATTGTTAGGTCTTGATGGTTGTAGAGGAGGTACTGCAGTATCTGCTTTTAACCAAGGTAGAGAATGAAGATTAAACAAAATGAAGATTAAACACGTCCAGTACGTCACCTACTCAAGGGGGGTTCTCTTTAGGGAAGTATACCCTTTAACATTTTTGTGAGCAGGCCGACAATAAGAATTGTACAGAATGGTAAATGCTTCAGAAAATATGGACAACCAAATAACCAAGGAAGACCGTACTCTGCCTGATTCCAATCAGATGATTACAAAGTTGGGCAAATGATGAATGATGCTCACAAGTGTAAACTTAGGTCTAACAAGGCACAAGCTTAGGGCTAACAAGCCACCTTAAAAGTAATTCGCTCCAGTACATCAGATTCTTCTCATCCACATAAGGCCAATGATATGCAGAGCAACTCATAACAATACAAAGAATTCCTCAAGAGGATAGAACCTAATCAATAACACTGACTCACAGAAAAAATAACCCCAAACTACTCTCTTACATTATAGTGCTCATAGCCCTTCACTGTGAAGCCTACCCTCTGTATACACGACAGAGTAGCTTCCACAGTAGACTTGAAACCACCAAGTGCAAGAGATGTCTTCTGCACGTATATACCCGGCAAAGTGACTCCAGAAAAATGTACCAAAAAAAATGTGTACAGTGTACTCTCAGTGTACCCCAAATGAGCACAAATCCCTTGATTTTATAGGCCTCAATAGGCCAAGAGGGCCTTGCCGAATCTTCACGTCCAGTGATCACGCGCTGGTTAACCACCCAAAATTGGGGGGTAGGTCAAATATTCCACTTGGTTTGAATTAGATCCACAAAAATAGGTAGTCGTCGTGAATGGTTGCTGGCAATTCCACTTTTACCTTTAACAATTACCTTTTACCTTTTCATCCGCCATCCGAGATTCTCATTTTGTGTTGTTTTTCATCCAGTCCTAGTGTTCATGTAGTGGTTGAATCATGTGAAGCTTCAAATAGCATTCCTCTGAGCTCCAAAAGTCATTGTGTCAGCATCATGGGTCATCTCCATCATGCTTCTGCTGTAGCCATCTTATCTGTTTCCCGGAGAGCCATATTTCCCTTCGTCTTTGTGGGGCCCAATCCATTTCTCCTGAACCTCACAATCTTCATCTTCTGGACCTTGGTCTTGTGTGTGTGTTGTGAGGATGTGTGTGTGTATGTATGGATATGCATGCGTGTGTGTGGAGGTGTGTGATTGTATGTATGTGTTTGTGTGTGTGAGTGTGAGTGTGTGCTTATATGTGTGTGAGTGTTTATGTGTGTGCATGTGAGTGTGTATGCCTTGTGTGTGTGTGGGTATGTGTGTACGCCGGTGTGTGTGGAAATGTGTGTGTGTGAGTGCATGTGTGTGGTTGTATATGTATGTGCGCATGTGTGGGAGATAGAGAGTGAGGGGGTGCGACGGGTGGATTGTGAGGTGTGAGGGGAGATGTGAGGGGAGGTGCGGGTGAGGTGCGGAAGCGGAGGGGTGAGGGGGCGGAGGCGGAGGGGTTGGGTGGGTGGTGGAGGCCAGCTTGCGGGGGAGGAGAGAGAAGGGTGAGGGGAAGAGAGAGCGGGGGCAGAGGTGGGCGGACCGGCGGAGTGCGAAGGCAGAGCGGAGGGGTGAGGGGGCGGAGGCGGAGGCGGGGGAGGAAGGCGGAGGCGGGGAGGGTGGAGTGGAGGGGTGAGGGGGCGGAGGCGGAGGCGGGGGAGGAAGGTGGAGGCGGGGAGGGTGGAGTGGAGGGTGTGGAGGGGAGAGAAAAGGGGGCGGAGGTGGGCGGACTGACGGAGGGCGGAGGGGCGGTAGCGGGTGGCGGGGGAAGGCAGGTGGCGGAGGCGGAGGCGGCGGAGGCGGGGTGGATGTGTAGGCGGAGGCGGAGGCGGGAGGAAGGCGGAGGCGGGGAGGGTGGAGTGGAGGTGTATAGGGGAGAGAAAGGGGGGGGCGGAGGTGGGCGGACCGGCGGAGGGCGGAGGGGGTGGCAGCGGGTGGGGGGGAAGGCGGGTGGCGGAATGAGGAGGGGGCGGGGTGGGGGTGTGAGAGGTAGAGAGATAGAGAGAGATAGGGTGCGGGGGTGAGGATTGTGGAGGGCCGCGGGGAGGGTGAGGCGGGCTGCGGGGAAGGTGAGAAGGGGGGTGGCGAGGAGTGGTGGCGGAGGGGTCGTGGGGGTGGTTGAGGGCGGAGGGGAGGAGCGCGGAGGGGGTGGCAGCGGGTGGCGGGGGAAGGCGGGTGGCAGAATGAGGAGGGGGCGGGGTGGGGGTGTGAGAGGTAGAGAGATAGAGAGAGATAGGGGGCGGGGGTGAGGATTGTGGAGGGCCGCGGGGAGGGTGAGGCGGGCTGCGGGGAAGGTGAGAAGGGGGGTGGCGAGGAGTGGTGGCGGAGGGGTCTTGGGGGTGGTTGAGGGCGGAGGGGAGGAGCGCGGAGGGGGTGGGCTTCGGGGCGGGGCGTGAGAGGTAGAGAGATAGAGAGAGGGGAAGAGAGGGGAAGAGAGAAAAATAGAGAGGGAGAAAGAGAAAGGGAGGGAGAGAAAGAGGAAACCGAGAGAGAGATAGAGAGAGAAAGAAAAGAGAGGGCGGGGAGAGAGCGAGAGAGAGAGGAAGAGGAAGTGAGGGGGTAGGCCGTGAGAGGGAGAGAGAGGGAACGGGAAAGAGAGGAAAATAGAGAGAGAGAGGGAAATCCGAAGAGAAGAGAGAGGTGGGAAAGAGAAGGAGGGAGAGAGAAGAGAGAGAAAGAGGGAGAGTGAGAAAAAGAGAGAGAGAAAGGGAAAACAAAGAGTGATAGGTATCAAACAACCGAAGAAGCCAAGAAAAGACGACAACAACGACTGCTCAGAACTCAGATATATCCGTGTCAGAGCACTTGCACACTTCCTGAGGCTTCATCCCAAGGCATCTGAGAGTTTCCGACCTCTACAGACCCCCACATCAAGCTTTTGCACCGTCCCGATGCAATAACTCCTTTATATGCTTATTTTAATGAGATTTAACTGCAATTACTGAAAAGAACATGGTATGTACAAGGGATAAAATGCTTCCACTTTGTCCTAGTTCCGATACTTCTTTACCCTGGAGATGTTGACGAGGGGAATTCTTTTACCCTGTAGATCTTCCAAATGTACTGCGCCATGTGGTAACACCTTGATAACCTTATATGGTCCTGCCCATTTGGGTGCCAATTTAGTTTGAATTGGTGGTATTTTATGCACTAAAACCATGGACCCTTCTTGAACTTCATTCGATCTCAGATACCTGTCATGTAATTTCTTGCGCTCTTCTTGTGTCGCCAGAAGTTTCTGCATTGCCCCTTCTCTGTACTCTTCTAATGCCACCAATCTCTGAATGGGGGGTTGTATGCCAATGGTTTTGATTCCTATTTCCTTTCTGATAAACTCAAATGGTGCCAATGCCTCTTTCCCATATACTAACCGAAATGGAGTCTCGCCTGTGGTTCCCCTCTTCGTGGTTCTGAAAGCCCAAATTGCACCAATCAGTGCTAGCGGCCAAGAGCTTTGATGATCGAAGGATAATTTGTGAAGCAATCCAATCAAAATCTTATTGGAACTCTCTGCTTGGCCATTTGCCCTGGGGTAGTAGGCACAAGATTTTTTATGGAAGATTTTGTACCTGTCAAATATAAACTGGAGCAATTGATTTACAAAATGTGTGCCCCTATCACTAGTAATTTCCAGTGGGCAACCAAATCTTGAGAAAATACGTTTATACATAAATTTAGCTACTGTTAAAGCCGTGCAGTCCACAGTAGCTTTAGCCTCTATCCATTTAGTGGCATAGCATGTAGCCATCAAAATATACTTTTTACCTCCAGGTTGCCCAGTCGGGCTAATTGGCCCTATGAAATCAAGACCCCATCGTTCAAATGGGAACCATCCTGTAGATATGACAAATGGTTGGAAATTCAATCTGGTTGGCGCGGGAGCACACCTCTGGCAGATGTGGCATTCTTTAGAAAACTTGATTGCATCCTTGAAGATATGCGGCCACCATAATCCTTTGTGGATGATTCTATGAGCCAATTCTTCCCCCTTTAGATGTCCTTCATTGTGTGCAGCCTCTAGCAGAAGATTTACCTCCTCTGGATAGACACACCTTCTCAATATATCATCTTGACAGTATTTATATAAATTTCCATTTATAAGAGAATATGCTTTGGTTTTCAGGAGCAATCTTCTCTTTTCTACAGGTGTCAAGTGATCTGGGATCTTTCCTGTAGTGAGAACATGGAGAATTTCATCATACCAACCAGTTCGAATTGTCACTAGAAAAAGATTGCTATCCATCAATTCATCATTAATACCTGTTGCCTTTTCGCTCATTGCCGTCCTGGACACTTGATCTGCCATGTAGTGCTCTTTTCCTGGCTTAATGTGAATATCAAAATTAAATTCCTGAAATAGGAGTAACCATCTCCAAATCCTTCCAGCTACTCTAGGCTTGTTTATCAAATACTTCAAGGGCTGATGATCAGAAATAACAATGAAATGTACACCAAGGAGATAATGTCGAAACTTCTGAAGGGCGAATACAATAGCCAAACCTTCTCTTTCCGTTGTACTGTAATTTCTTTCAGCTTGGTTGAGTAATCTGCTTGCATAAGAGATAGGTCTATCCACTTTGTGAGATGACAGTTGAGCTAGAACTGTACCAACAGCATGAAGACTAGCATCTGTATGCACATGAAATTCCAATGACCAATTAGGAACACTTAAAAGTGGAGCAGTACATAGCCTCAACTTTAGTTCACAAAATGCTTTGTCAGCTTCAGCACTCCATGAGAAAGGGATTTTTTTACTGGTAAGCCTTGACAAGGGCTTAGCAATTTCCGAATACATCCTAATGAATCTTCTGTGATACCCTGCATGGCCCAAGAAACTTTGCACTTCCTTTGGGCTTTGTGGAATTGGCATGGAAAGGATAGCAGTGATCTTTGCGGGATCAACAGTTATCCCTTAGACTGATACTATGTGGCCTAGGAGAGTGCCTTTAGTGACCAAAAAATGACATTTAGCAGGATTTAACTTCAACCCTGTTTTGAGACACTGCTCAAAGATTTCCTTTAGATTATCCAAATGATTATTGAAATCTTGAACTATTGCCCTCTTGTCTGTTCCTGAAAATACTGAAAAACCATCCATAAAAATGCGCAGAAATGAGGTTAACCACTTCCCTACTATCAGATACATTGCTCTATTAAAAGATGTTGGTGCATTCTTCAAGCCAAAGGCCATACGAGTATAAACATATGTGCCCCATGGAGTAACAAAAGCCGTCTTGTCTCTATCTTCAGGATGAATGGCTATCTGATTGTAGCCACTGAACCCATCAAGAAAACTGTATAGAGAGTGTCCAGCTACTTCTTCAAGCACCTGCTCTGTGAATGGCTGAGGAAAGCCATCTTGAATAGTTACCTTATTCAAGGCACGAAAATCAACGCATACTCTTATTTTGCCGTTTTTCTTTGGTACAATGACCATGGAAGAAAGCCACCGTGAGTGTTCTACAGGAACAATAATGCCTGCCTCTTCCAGTTTTGTTATTTCTAGCTTTACTGCTTCTGCATACTTTGGATTAAGTCGGTAAGGCCTACTTCTTGCAGGTGAGCTCCTTCCACTAAGGGTATTCGGTGTAATCCAAGCTCCTCTGGTATCCCTGTTAAGTCTTTATAGGACCATGCAAAGACATTTTTATAGGCAAAAAGTAGGGAGGTTACCTTCTGCAATAAAGAGGGATAGTGCCATAACCAAGCAGCCAATTGAACTATCTGAGGATTCTCTTCATCACCAAGATTTACTTCTTGAACAAACTTTTCAGAATTGGACTCACTTGAAAATTCATCTCCATTGTATGCAAGAGCAGAGTTCAATTTATGATCCACAATCTGTTCCTTGATCCATCCTAAAGGTATATTTGAGAATGGAAGTTCTTGAAGGTCACACTTAGCTTCCTCCGATGCAGGCACAACTTTGTCACTTTCTGGTCCTGCAAGCATAAAATCATCTGATTCCTCATGTTTACCTGCCTTTTCCTTACATACCATCTTAGTGGCGCTAAGTGTTGAATTTTGATTATTTGATTCAATTAGAGATTTCTGTCCTTCAGGAGGTGCCTGCAAAAGATAAGCTTGACTTCCTTGCTTACTTTTTTCTATTTTGTTCAAGTGAAGAACATCAGTTTTTCCCTCTTCCCGTCCTCCTTGTGTTGCTTCTGCAAAATCTTCATTTACCTCACATATCTCCACTGTGCAGCATTCTGCACTTCCCAGCATCCAACTTAATAGGGCATCATCTTCTGAAGGCATTACCTGAGTTTCCATTGCATACCCAGTAGCCTTGTTAATGTCTGATCCTTCTTCCAAATGTAACTGTAAATGATTGTTAGTAGATGTGGAAATCCATAACTTGTTTTTTCCCCAATCCTGTAGAGCCTTTGCTTGCCTTAACCAAGGCCTTCCTAAGAGTAGAGGGTATGAGGTCTCCAGTGGCAGGGCTATAACAACAAAGTCTAGAACAAAATGACAACCCTGCACTATCATAAGTACCTTTTCGACAATGCCCAGTGGTGCAACCCGACGTTGATCTACTAATGTGACTGTGAAGGGTGCCGCTTTTGTGGGATTCAGCCTTAGTTTTTTCATAGTGAAATCAGGCATCAAATTGATGCCGGAACCTCCATCTATAATAACACCTGTGAGAGCTTCATCTTTGATAAAAACAGATAATCTTGAGCTTTGATAATCAGCCAGGGGTGCAGGAGGAAAGTCCACCATAAAACCATCTATGCTAGGAGGTGGGCACAAGCATGCAGAATGTATAATTTTCAGCAGATCGCTTCTTACTTTAGAATCCATCCTTATGAGTTGGTACAGACTAATCTTATGGTGAGTACCTTTCAAGATTTCCTCAATGTTCACTTCTTGCGTGTCTTCAGGAGTACTTGTTGGTCGATCTTTTAGCAAATTGGTCACCCTCTCATAAGCCTCTTCCATGTCTTCTTGGTCCTTCCATCCCACCCTCTTTTCTGCATCTCTATCTTTGGGTCCTTGTTGTTCCTCCTTATGGGCTACTGCCGCTTGCCTGGCTCTAGTCATCATTGGCATGGATGAAGATGAAACAGCATAAGATTGAGTGTTCATACCTTCTTCTTTTGGAGAGACTGAAATCATGTGGATTGGAGTAGGACGACCTCTTGGGCAATCTCTGGTATAATGATCCTTTGCCTCCGGACAATGTTGACAAGGAGGTGCATCTTCTAGAAGAGAACACCTATTCTGCATGTGGCCGTACTCACCACAACGGTAGCACATCAAAGGTCTATTGTATCTAGGCTTCGCAGGCCGATTCTCTTCTCTATTAGCTGTATGTGAAGTACTAGCATAATATGAATCCAAGGCTTGATGGTTACCTCGTTGTTGTGCTCCTTTGAGGTAGTAGCAGTCTCTAGCTTCATGACCTTCTTTGCCACAGAATTGACAACTGACCTTGTTAGGACAATTAACATTGGAATGTCCACTATTGTTACATATTGTACACCAAACCTGTCTTCGTATGTCCTCTGTGGTTCGCAAATCTTCGAGCTCACGACAAAGTTGAGCTACTTCATCAACAGTGTGGGGCGGGGGTAGCGACACAACCTTCTCTTCTTGGCGACTTCACTGCATTCTTAAGGCTTCCAACTCCTTCCTGAGTTGCTCGATGGGATCCAAGTCTGATGCATAATTTGGTTGGGCCTCCCCTTCAAAATGTAGTCTAGCCTCCTCAATGCGCGATGCAGTTGCAACAAAATCATCAAGTGTTGCATCCAATCTCAGAGATTCACGAAGCTTGTGTTGAGATGACTTGGGCAGAGCTTTCTCTATCCATTTTTTTACTAAGAAATCACCTGGAGCATGTGGCAGATGTGAAACAAGTGCTTTTGTTCTAGTGTGAAGTTCGTGGAAGGATTCACCTGATCTCAATTTTAGGTTCTCCAGCTGATCTAGAGCTCTTTCAGAGGAGTTGCTTGGTCGGAATGTCTGTGAGAATGCCGTCTTCAGTGCCTCCCATGTAGCGAAGTGTCCATCTGCATATTGACTATACCATTTGTCTGCGAGGCCTTCCAATGTAGATGGGAAGAGTACCAACATTGCATCCTCTCGGTTCTGCAATCCTCGTCCGCGGCATAATGAGATGAATCTCCTCACGTGGTCGTCCGCATCCCCATAAGCCAATCCCTTGAATGTAGGGAACTTGATGTTCAACCTAGAGAGTAAATGAGAAAGTTCCTCCATGGTCATTGGTGCTTCTTCTCAAGTATCAGAGGAAAAATCCAACGTCTTCCTCAGTTTCGCTTTTGAAAGCGGGGTTGAAGTCAAATCGATGGACAAATTTAAGGGTAGAGGGGTACTAGCCGAAGGTAGAGCTGGCTTCTTGAGGCTCTTTTGTACACGAAGGGGCTCTCTGTCTACTCGAGTGTGGGTCATGTACCCACTCGCAGAATGCAAAAATCAAGAAATTAATGCAATGACAATTATATAGTGCACACTAGATACCTCCCACAAAAATGCAAGATCCCACCGGGTGTGCCAAACTGTAGAGGAGGTACTAGGGTATCTGCTTTTAACAAAGGTAGAGAATGAAGATTAAACAAAATGAAGATTAAACACGTCCAGTACGTCACCTACTCAAGGGGGGTTCTCTTTAGGGAAGTATACCCTTTAACATTTTTGTGAGCAGGCCGACAACAAGAATTGTACAGAATGGTAAATGCTTCAGAAAATATGGACAACCAAATAACCAAGGAAGACCGTACTCTGCCTGATTCCAATCAGATGATTACAAAGTTGGGCAAATGATGAATGATGCTCACAAGTGTAAACTTAGGTCTAACAAGCCACAAGCTTAGGGCTAACAAGCCACCTTAAAAGTAATTCACTCCAGTACATCAGATTCTTCTCATCCACATAAGGCCAATGATATGCAGAGCAACTCAGAACAATACAAAGAATTCCTCAAGAGGATAGAACCTAATCAATAACACTGACTCACAGAAAAAATAACCCCAAACTACTCTCTTACATTATAGTGCTCATAGCCCTTCACTGTGAAGCCTACCCTCTGTATACACGACAGAGTAGCTTCCACAGTAGACTTGAAACCACCAAGTGCAAGAGATGTCTTCTGCACGTATATACCCGGCAAAGTGACTCCAGAAAAATGTACCAAAAAAAATGTGTACAGTGTACTCTCAGTGTACCCCAAATGAGCACAAATCCCTTGATTTTATAGGCCTCAATAGGCCAAGAGGGCCTTGCCGAATCTTCACGTCCACTGATCACGCGCTGGTTAACCACCCAAAATTGGGGGGTAGGTCAAATATTCCACTTGGTTTGAATTAGATCCACAAAAATAGGTAGTCGTCGTGAATGGTTGCTGGCAATTCCACTTTTACTTTTAACAATTACCTTTTACCTTTTCATCCGCCATCCGAGATTCTCATTTTGTGTTGTTTTTCATCCAGTCCTAGTGTTCATGTAGTGGTTGAATCATGTGAAGCTTCAAATAGCATTCCTCTGAGCTCCAAAAGTCATTGTGTCAGCATCATGGGTCGTCTCCATCATGCTTCTGCTTTAGCCATCTTATGTGTTTCCCGGAGAGCCATATTTCCCTTCGTCTTTGTGGGGCCCAATCCATTTCTCCTGAACCTCACAATCTTCATCTTCTGGACCTTGGTCTTGTGTGTGTGTTGTGAGGATGTGTGTGTGTATGTATGGATGTGCATGCGTGTGTGTGGAGGTGTGTGATTGTATGTATGTGTTTGTGTGTGTGAGTGTGAGTGTGTGCTTATATGTGTTTGAGTGTTTATGTGCGTGCATGTGAGTGTGTATGCCTTGTGTGTGTGGGTATGTGTGTACGCCGGTGTGTGTGGAAATGTGTGTGTGTGAGTGCATGTGTGTGGTTGTATATGTATGTGCGCATGTGTGGGAGATAGAGAGTGAGGGGGTGCGACCGGTGGATTGTGAGGTGTGAGGGGAGATGTGAGGGGAGGTGCGGGTGAGGTGCGGAAGCGGAGGGGTGAGGGGGCAGAGGTGGAGGGGTTGGGTGGGTGATGGAGGCCAGCGGGCGGGGGAGGAGAGAGAAGGGTGAGGGGAAGAGAGAGCGGGGGCGGAGGTGGGCGGACCGGCGGAGTGCGGAGGCGGAGCGGAGGGGTGAGGGGGCCGAGGCGGAGGCGGGGGAGGAAGGCGGAGGCGGGGAGGGTGGAGTGGAGGGGTGAGGGGGCGGAGGCGGAGGCGGGGGAGAAAGGCGGAGGCGGGGAGGGTGGAGTGGAGGGTGTGGAGGGGAGAGAAAAGGGGGCGGAGGTGGGCGGACCGGCGGAGGGCGGAGGGGCGGCAGCGGGTGGCGGGGGAAGGCGGGTGGCGGAGGCGGAGGCGGCGGAGGCGGGGTGGATGTGTAGGCGGAAGTGGAGGCGGGAGGAAGGCGGAGGCGGGGAGGGTGGAGTGGAGGGTGTAGAGGGGAGAGAAAGGGGGGGGCGGAGGTGGGCGGACCGGCGGAGGGCGGAGGGGGTGGCAGCGGGTGGCGGGGGAAGGCGGGTGGCGGAATGAGGAGGGGGGGGGTGGGGGTGTGAGAGGTAGAGAGATAGAGAGATATAGGGTGCGGGGGTGAGGATTGTGGAGGGCCGCGGGGAGGGTGAGGCGGGCTGCGGGGAAGGTGAGAAGGGGGGTGGCGAGGAGTGGTGGCGGAGGGGTCGTGGGGGTGGTTGAGGGCGGAGGGGAGGAGCGCGGAGGGGGTGGCAGCGGGTGGCGGGGGAAGGCGGGTGGCGGAATGAGGAGGGGGCGGGGTGGGGGTGTGAGAGGTAGAGAGATAGAGAGAGATAGGGGGCAGGGGTGAGGATTGTGGAGGGCCGCGGGGAGGGTGAGGCGGGCTGCGGGGAAGGTGAGAAGGGGGGTGGCGAGGAGTGGTGGCGGAGGGGTCGTGGGGGTGGTTGAGGGCGGAGGGGAGGAGCGCAGAGGGGGTGGGCTTCGGGGCGGGGCATGAGAGGTAGAGAGATAGAGAGAGGGGAAGAGAGAAAAATAGAGAGGGAGAAAGATAAAGAGAGGGAGAGAAAGAGGAAACCGAGAGAGAGATAGAGAGAGAAAGAAAAGAGAGGGCGGGGAGAGAGCGAGAGAGAGAGGAAGAGGAAGTGAGGGGGTAGGCCATGAGAGGGAGAGAGAGGGAACGGGAAAGAGAGGAAAATAGAGAGAGAGAGGGAAATCGGAAGAGAAGAGAAAGGTGGGAAAGAGAAGGAGGGAGAGAGAAGAGAGGGAAAGAGGGAGAGTGAGAAAAAGAGAGAGAGAAAGGGAAAAGAAAGAGTGATAGGTATCGAACAACCGAAGAAGCCAAGAAAAGACGACAGCAACGACTGCTCAAAACTCAGATATATCCGTGTCAGAGCACTTGCAGACTTCCTGAGGCTTCATCCCAAGGCATCTGAGAGTTTCCGACCTCTACAATGGTCCTCCATTTTTTTTAGCTTGGCCTCATGGGTGAAGAGTTGTCCCATTAGAGTGGTTAGATCAGGGATTTGCATATCCATATAAAGATCCATTGCAGTTTTGAAGGATTCCCATTTATCATCTACCTTGATGCCACTGATTGTCTCTCTCACTATTTGCTCCTCTTCAATCTCCTCTCCTATGCTTGCCAACTGATCAGCCACATCCTTTACCTTAGTCACAAACTCTGAAACATTATGCTTAGGTTGCTTCTTTTGAGTAGTAAAATCCATCCAGAATTGATTTTGTCTAGCTCTTGTATTGGAAGAAAAGTATGAAGATAGAGTATCCAAAGTCTCTTAGGAAGTTCTGCAATTCCTAATATGAGGAAGAAGGAAGTCAGAGATAGAGTTAAGTAGCTATGATCTGGCTAAAGCATCTTTGGCACACCATGAGTTGAATCTTTCTTGCTCCATAGAGATTTCCTCCTTGTAGATAGGTCTTCATCATCAAAGACCATGCTGGATAGTTATTCTTGTCCAAGTATTCAATGAAAGAAGGGAAACTATCTCCCATTTTGCCTCAACTTGCTCTGATACCACAGTTGGAAGAGATAGATGAATACCTCAAGGAAGTGAGGTGGTACTACTAAAACCTACTTTGTACCAGCCCTGATGCACTTCAAAGTTATACAGTAGGCCTGTTTAGCTTTCAAATGCAACAAGAAAGGACCTATGAACTTTCGAGTTGATGCTTGAAACAATTAATCCAAAGCAGACTAGTTCATGAATAGCTAGTGTTTAAAAACTTTCTATTTTACTCCATACACCTATTAGGTTTTTTACTCAGGGCTCACACTACAATAACAATTGAAAACATTCCTTTTGGGGCAATTCAATTATCTTATATAGCTAATGATTTCAAGTGCAAGCATCTAAAATAATCAACTATGCTCTGAGAAATCATTTTAGCAAATCAAATCTCACCCCCGACTTTTTAGGGACCAACCAGTACATGACGAGTGAGAACTTCGAAGGTGATTCCTCCCAGATGCGTGAACCAAATGCATTGAACTTTTAACAACACTAAGTAGACGTAAGCTGATTCCAACAAGCCAAAGATTATGCAAAATGGTTGAGTATTCACTGAGATATGACTAGACAAAGTTGACTATTCTGAGTAGTCATAGCAGAGAAGTAGACAGAGATGTTCAATGAGCTATATGTATTAAAAAACATGATTGTATAGAGTCATTGGCATTATAATGATGCCCAATGAATTGTGTGAGCTATGGTGTGAGCTACTCAAGTTCTACAAATGATCAAGGAGAGAGATCTCAAATGAGGCACACTACCCCATGCATTTTACAAGGCCTTTTTATAAGTATTTCTTCTAGGTTTGAATTTTGAATTCAAACTCCGCTTCAATCAAAAAGTAACTCCTCTGATTTAGGAGACATTCCCTCATCTTGAATTTGTAGCTAATATTCCTCATAACTCCATGAGATATAATCTTTTACAAGATTCTCCAAGGATTTAATGATTTACAATGGTAAATGATCAAGTAGTTACAAGTTGTAGTTCACATGAATCATCAAGTGCTTCCATACATGCTCTGCCAAATCTGTAGGCTTGTACCTTTGCACCAACATTGCAACCTTTACCTATTTTGGAGAGGCCCTTTGGACATAATAAGCATGGATTTCAAAATGGAGCCTTCACCGTCCTAGGGAAACACAGTCATTTTCACTATAGACTACTTCAAAAAATAGGCCCACTTAATTCTTGCAAATGCCCCTTTGAGACCTAAGAAAATGGGCCCACTATTCTTCACACACATAGTCAAATACAATGGCCTTCCATTGGCTATAGTATTAAATCCGGATGGGTGCTTCTTGAGTATGTTATGGATAGAACTCTTTTGATTATTAGGTACACAACTTAGATTTTCCTCAGCGTACTACCCACAGACCGATTGATAAACTAAGTGGATCAACCATCGGATAGAAGATTATATTCCTAACTATGTTCAAGACAAACAAAGGTATTGCACCAAGAACTTAGATATGCTTGCGTTTCACTACAATTTTGTATTCCATTCCAATACATAGATGAGTTCATTTGAGTTATCAATTCACAAAGAAGTTATAATGCTGCTAGCACTTACGCAAGATTCCACACTCTTAACCAATGACCTAGACTATGGAGCTCTCTTGGACCAATGGAAGACAAAGCACAAAGAGGCCAACTCAAGTCTACAAAGAAGTAAAGAGCAAATGACGAAGTATAAGAATCACACATGAAGACCGCGAGAAGGTTTCAAAGTCGGGAACTTAATTCTCGTGAGGTCGTGTAACATCACACTTTCTCGATATTTCACACATAAGTTCAACCATCGATATTACAGTTCATACAAAGTGGGGAAGTAGATTAATCGAGTCACTTGTCACTTAGACCTCCCAGACAATGTGCAGTTTCACAAAGCCTTTCATGGGAGCTTACTCAAGTGGTTTAAGCCAGATATGAAGTCTGGACGTGAAGTCCATGTGCTTTAGGATCGAAAAAATGAGTTCAAACCAGAGGACATTGTACAAGAGTATCTTGGACATGTAGGCCCTGAGTTCCTCTTCAAGTTGCATGTTCAACCCCTTGTGGATGTGGATTGGATCTCACCCAACACATTAAGTCTCGACCATCCCCTTATTTGCAAAATTTTCTTTGCGCATGTTAGGCAGACTTTGGCACTTTATCCCATTGTAATGTTCTCCAAAGTTTGTATCAGTCTAAGTCGTATCAACCCAAAAGTTTGTAATTGTGAACCTCCTTGTTGAGGGCAGCAAAGCTCTTCAAGCAAGGGGAGGATGTTAGAGCCCTTATATTTCTATCCATGCTATTTTGGTGCCCACATGATTTTCCCTACTATGCTCAATTGGGCTTGATAAGGGTTAGTATTGCACCTTGATACCACTTTACCATCCAATCTCTCTTCGATGTATCATTATAATCTTATGCAAAAGTAATAAAAAATATTTCTTTGGCAAACACCAACTCTTGTTCATGCCTTGAGTCCTCTTTCGAGCCTTCACTGTTTGTAGTGGTCTAGGATATCTCATCCGTCTCCCCCTCCTCGGTAGTGCCCTCCTCCCGCTCTCAACAAACCTCCCTCCCCCCTCCAACCACTTGTCTTCTAGCCCCCCTTCCTTCTCCTCCTCATACCCCACACTATTGATGTCCCCCCTTGCATGTTTTTTCCTTTCCTACCACCCCCTTTTTCTGCCCCCTCCTACATCTCCTCAAACCCCTCCACCCCCCTTTTCATCTGTTGCCCTCTCTCCCTCCCCCTCCTTGTTTTGGTAGGTCTCCTCCCTCTTCTCTCCCTTCCTTTCCTCCCCTAGGAAGTTTCTTCTTACATCCCCCCCCCATCCTTATCCCTCGCTTCCTTGTTGCGGCTTGTCTTCCCATCTTTATCTTGGTGGTTAGCCTTCCCATTTTTTCTTCTCCCTAGCCTCTCATCTTCTTCATTTTTTGGTTTGTGTGTCAGACACAGATGGTCACAAAAGTTGCCCCACAGAGGAACTCACATGAAGCTCCCTAGCCTGACTCCACTCCGTCACACATTCCACTCTCCCTTATGGATGAGGGTAGAGGGATCTTGTCTTGTAAAGTCAAACATCTTCAAGAATCCTTAGTAATCAGCAAAATTAGCAGACTACACCTCAACCATGGAAAACTTAGGAACCCTCTTAAGAGTAGCTTGCTTTTTGAGGATGCTAATCTAGTTGATATCTAGACCATTGGTTGTGGCTTCTATAAAGTTGAGCTTGGTCTCTATAGGCTGCTACTTGGATGATCGCCCTATTTCCTATTTGGGATTTGGGATGGTCATGCCTACATCTGCCCTTGGAAACATGGCTTTAATCCTTTGATAGCCTCATTGTGAGATTTTATTCCCAACAAAGCACATGGTTTTCATATGATGCCTTCTTCACATGCCTTTGACATGAGTATCTCCCCTCATTGCCCTAGATTAGCGGGTTTCTTGGAACCTTGCTGGAGCTCTCAAAGATTGTGGCCTCTATTGTGGCCAAGGCGGTAGCCCTCCCCTCAAATTGGATTCTCATCTCTCATCCCGTATAGCTCTCATCGGAGATTGAGCGTTTGCTACTTGGAAGCAAATGGTCAATTCAGAGGGACAAGTATTTGCACCTCTTAAATCAATGTTTTGCCTACTACAAGGTTGTTTACCTTGCAAAAGCATGCCCCTCAAGGCCCATGCATTGGACAAGGGATAATTAGAGGCATGAGGCCTAGTAGCCACCTACGCAAGCATCTCGTCCATCATCACTCTTGTGCATTGGCTACCACAACTACCCCCTCGCCTTCTGACAAAAGTTGGTAGTAGCATGAGTGTTGGCAATAGTTTCGAAGGAAACCCCCTCGCCTTCGACAAAAGTTGGTAGTAGCATGAGTGTTGGCAATAGTTTTGAAGGAATAAATCTCTCCAATTAGATGGTCTTGGAGAGATTTATTCCGATGGGGAACAATTTCAATGCTCTACAGGATGATTCTCTTCAAGCCTCTTGCATTGATTCCAAGGCCGCTAGTGAAGCCCCTACTAATTGGGGGTCATCTCCTAGGCCATCTACCTCAATCCCTGTACCAACAATATCCCTTCAATGGCCTTCCACCTCTAAGTGGCCTCTTTGAAGGGTGGGTACTTCTCCTCCACCCCTTGATGATCCAAAGACATTGATTTTCTAGTGAGTTTGGTAGTCGCTCATGGTCAATCTATCTAGTCCCCACTATCTTATTGCATACATCACCCCAGACTTGTATTCCATTGGGTCTAGTGAGCTTCAACTACCATCTGAAAGGGGCAAGCTTTGATAACGAGTTCTTGACATTCTTTCAAGGGCATGAGGACTTGCTTGATTCACCTATTTTGGTCCATCTTTTTGCTCTTGAATCCTATAATCGAACTATGTTTTGTCCATGCATAGGTCATCAAGCTCTTCAACATCCTTTAAGAGGTTGATCTTATATACATGCTCAATTGCACCCAAGATACAACTCAGTTTCTCTCATTCCTAATATTGAGGAGAGTGAACTTGTTTTTTTTTTTGTGATTATGATTACTCAAAATGCACCCTTTTATATATAAATATGAGAGGAAGAACTGAACCAAGAGCAGGCAAGTAAGCAGGAAAGTGTGTAAAGTGGTGCGAGCTTGCATATTCTATGCAATGTTTTGTGGGAGCTCTTTGCTTCTTATCGGTGATGGTTGGACTCAAATTACTCCTTGCCCAATTCATCCACCAAGATGGCTTGCTTTTCTACTATAAAATCATCTTGGTTTGCCTCATCTACATGAGGATTCGTTTCTCAAATGCTTAGGGACTAAGCAACCACATTTTCTCTACAAAGCTTGCCTTTGAAATGAGCTCATCTTCAACAAGAGCTTTGCCAATGCCTGGTTTGGAGTTCCATTGATGTTCTGGTCTAGGAACACCATCCTTGGTTGAATCATACATGACAATGTAGACACATTTTGTAGCAACATAGGGAGGTCTTTTGGTTTGCTAGATAGGAGTGCAATCACTCTCAAGGTGGTGTATGTATATTCATCGGGAGTCTTCAGAGTCTAGGATGTTCGTTAGAGGGGTGATTATCTCAAGGAAGGTGATTTGGTTGATCTTCGAACATGAGTGCATGAGATTGGTTTCTTGACTTTGTATGCCCCAAACCATGAGAGTGCTCATGCCACCTTTTGGTCCGAAATCATTGATGTTTCTTTTTTGTGTACCGATGTCTAGTGTGTTGGGGAGGACTTCAACATGGTTGAGGCTCCTAAGGATTCCAAGAAGGGGCACTAAGACTATAGTGGATGAATCGGAGCTTGCATCTTGGGGGCAACTATGTTTGAACTTGAGGCTACGTAAATTATGGCACACTCAAGGTTCTATTTGTGACATACGTAGCCTTCATTACTCTTACTATGACACATTGAGCATATGTATGTCGTTGATATATTGGCTGATTGTGCTGGTAGGAAATGTATTGTGGTGGGCTTATTCTTGTATGATCATGCCATGATGGTTTTCTCCTTTGAGGAGAATGGTACTAGAGGGGCCATGGTGTTGCTTATTTGTGAGTAGATTCAACTTGATCCTAGTCTAGTTAATAAAATTGACATGATTTGTTCATAGTTGTATTGGGATGAGGAATGACTAGCCCAATCCCTTCATGCTCACTTGCAAGAGGTCGATTTGTTTTTGCATGAGGAGATAATTCAAGGGCTAGCTCGTTATTGAGAGAGTGAGTGCTGCTTGCATAAGGGTTATGTCTCCCTCTAGCAATTATCAGTGTCGACTGGACTGTAAGTGGACACGCTCTCATCGTGCCGAAGTGTTGCAAGAGTTGCAGGAGATGAAGAATAGGCGGTCTGCCTTCATCTATCATACAAAGGCCTTGCATTGGACCGAGGTTCGTGATCATATTCTTAGTGAGTTCTTCTCGATAGTTTCGTGATGTCATACACGTGGTGGAAATAGTGAGCTTTCTAGGATGGATGGCACTTGTGCCGGTGACCCTTAGGAGCTTAGAGAGATTGCTGCTCAATTTTACTCTACCTTGTTATCTCTAGAGACTCCATCAAAAGCTTGTTGTATCATACGACGTGTCAGGTGCTCTATGAATGATGAGGTACTTAGCTTTTGGCCCCGTTAGTCAATAGTGAATTTCTTGATGCATTGCATGGCATGGCTAGGGATAGCTTTCTTGGTCACTTTGGTATCTCACGTAGTGTTTTGCTTTTGTATTAGGGGCTTTTTAGTGATGAGATTTGCTGAGTTTTTTATCTTTCTCATCTGTAAGGAAGGGGTATAGTTGGATGATATGACGCACTAGCATTTGACCATGCTTCTCAAATGAGCCTACAAATCTTTTTTGAAGGCAATGAGTTTGAGATTCAAAGTACTACTCAAGACTTTAATTGATATGAAGCAAACTAAATTTGTAAATGGTCGTAATATTCTTGAAAAGATCTTCACCTTCTTAGATGTTTTCTCCTTGCCACGATGCGTGATGAGGCTCTTGTAGTTCTTCTATTGGACTTTGTCAAAGCCTAGGATCACGTTGATTGGGCTTTTCTCAAGGAAAATTTGCTTTGTATGGTCTTACCTCCTCAGTAGATCATGAGTGTTGCTTCCGTTTACCACTCCACGCATAGCTAGGTCCTATTGGTGGTGGGTTAGGGGAGAGTTTTAGTATTTAGAGATTCATTAGGAAGGGTTTCCCCTTGGCTCCTACTTTTTTTGTCTTCTTTATTGAGGCTATGAACACTTTCTTGGTTGCTTACGACAGTAGCCTTCACGGTATTAGCTTCTCCATTACGAACGAGTTTCTATTGGATGTTGAGTTTCTTAATGACACTCCCATATAGCTGCAAGGTAGAAGGCCAACATGATCACATTTCTTCATGCTCTAGAGAGATTTTGCAATGCCTTTGATGCCAAGATCAATTACCACAAGTCTTTTTGTTCCTAGGTTGTCTTGCATGATCTATCAAGATTGCTTCCTTATGAGCACTTTAAGTTGGTTACTCTAGCATGAGAGTTAGACATTGGGTGTCATATTGGTCTTGATATTTCTCTTTCTCTACTCTCCTCTTGACCATCAAGAGCGAGTTGTTGCACTCGAGCACTTCCCGTTTGTCTTTTTTTGGATGGTTGTGGATGCTGGCAAGGTTCTCTTTGTTGGAGCAAGTCTATGACAAGCCTAAGTATTGGCTTGAGTCCCACAAAGTCATAGAAGAAGCTTTAAAATGAAGACTATGCAAAGTTCACTTGTGAACTACCTCTTGTAACTTTTGAAGAGTTTACTTAATGTAAAACTGAGAGAATCTTAAGTGGTTGAGTCCACTTGATCAAAAAGGGAAAGAGGAGCCACGAATTCGTGATTTGTGGTAGGTAGAGAATCAAATCAATCACTAATTGATTGGAGAGTGATTGAGGGAAGTAAGCCTCCCAAACTCGACTATAAATAGATGGCAGCTTTAGTCATGGTTAGAGAGACCTATGTGAAGACCTCCAAGAGCTGAGCTTTATGCCATAGCAAGGTGTGATTCCAAGGCACACATATGTATCAGTAAGGCAATTGTATTGTACAAGCAATATACTTTCATTTTCATGATCATTTGAGTTCATATTTCCATGTTCTTGTGAAGTGTACTACTCACTGCCATATCTCTCAGTTTTCTTAGTCAAATTGCAGAGATGGTTTCTCTGAGCTTGGTACATCATTTTCAGTGCTTTAACTTGGTAAAGCTAGGTCTATAAGTCTAATATATGCTCATCAAATTTCATTTCATTTGGGTATTGCAATCTTCAATTATGTTCAGTTGAAGTCATCCCTATCTATCTTGTCAAAGCTGTTTCTCAGTGTGTACTTATCCAAATTCAATGATTTAAAGCTTGTTAGATTCACTTATTGTGTAGTATAAGCATACCTATTTTCATAATCATTGGATTCTTGAATCTGGAGTTATGTTCATTTTTCTACGCACTCGTCTCAAACTGTAGCAGCCCATGAAAATGGGGATGATGTCATCAGTTGTTAAACCTCAGTGATGTAGATTTCTCATAGTACATTAATTATGCTACCATGTATCTAGGAGTCCTTGTGTACAAACTCCTATCTGCCCATAAGGCAAAGGGAAGGTATTTTGTCCAATTCTTGATTTTGCCTTCATAGGCTTTAGCTAGGGCTTTAAAATTTGGAGGGTGTCCACAATCAATTTTCCCGTTGGCTTTCGGATTCTATGATGTGGTGAGTGACAGCCGAATACCATAATTTTCAAAGGAATCTTTTGCTTCTTGAGCATCAAGCTCACCTGTATCAGCAACTACCTTTTCAACATAGGCAAATTTGCTAAATACATCTTCTCGTAGAAACGTATATACATTACTTGTAATTTTTCTTCTTAGAGCTCTCCCTTCAACATCGTGTGCAGGATCTTCTCTTGTGAGGTACAATATACAGCATCTACTGTTTCCTTTAAGGCATTGTGACCAAATCAATAACCCTTTTATAATGGATGCTTCATGGAAATGTTGCATGCAATTCATCTTTATGCTTAACATTTGAGAACCCCTAGCAAATTTTATCATGTATGATGGATTTTCTTTCTCCCTTGGCTTCTTCTTGTGGGCTTCATTTCTTAATCATGAGGAGGATTATTAATTTGAGTAGCAACCAAAGCCTCAGTCGAATTAGGATTTTGAATTTGATATGGAATGTGAATTGGTTGGTTTATTGTTGGTTGGAATGGTCGAAATCCTTGAGTAGGTTGATTTATTTGTCTTGATTGATTTCGAATTGGTATTCGGGGTTGATCTTGTCAAGCTTCTACTTTCCACCTAGTTTTCCTCTTCTCTTCCTCACCTTCTCTTGTCATCAAGTACCACGTCATGCTCCATTGAAGAGCATAAATAAGTAACTATTGAGAGAGTATGTAAATGGTCTTTCCATTTGATTACACCTCTGATATCATTACTTGTTGTCTTTAAAATATCTTGATGCATTTTCCTCCGCTCAAGGGATTACCTTGGACCATGATTCTAGATAACCATTTTCATCAATTATTTGATAGGCATATTTAGACCTATGGGAAGTTGAAGCAATGTTAATAGAAGTGCCAGGGAAGAATACTTTCATGCCTCCCCGACTAAAGTTTATATTTACCTAGTCTCTTGTTTTCGAGTTGTTGATCATCTTTACTCTAATAAAACCTAAATTCTTGGGCAATGCTTCTTTAAAGCTTTCACATGAGTACCTATTGTGCTCCAAGGAGTCATGCCAGATACATCTATTAATTTCGAGAGTCTTCGGGGCTTTGTTTAGAGTTTCTTGCAAAGGCTAGGATTCTATTATTTATTTAACACTTTGAATTGTGAGGTCACTAAATCTTTTAAACATTTCCTCCATGGTATTAGGAGGCAGAACATCTTTCACAGTCGACAGATTGACTTGAGTATTTTGAGCAAGCTGATGTGCTGTGCTGCCTGCATTTTTGCACATTGCAAATCCTCATGGCAATTTTGCATGAGATTTCAAATGGTTCTTTGCTTTTCTATGAAGCTCTTTAGTGCTCCTTCCACATCACCCCATTCTTCTGTACATCTTGATTTTGTTTCCATGTCCTATAGTTGCAAAAGAAATTCTTCACAAGCTCTTGTATCTATTGCTCACATGAATAAAGATACCTTTTCCTGTTCTACAACTTTTCTATCATGTTCCGATAAGTCATCAAAGTCAGGGTCAAAGTCGCTTTTAATATCTAGGATGGATTGATCTTTAGTTTTGTGAATCTGTTTTAAAACCTTTGCTCGAGTTACTTTATCGATATCTTCGATTGCAAACATGTTAATGAGAGAGGACTTGTATTGTGATCACTTTGTTTGAGCTTTCATTGTTAATCGGTCATGCAAATGTAGTTCAGACACGTATATAAAGTTCACTTTTAATTTTATAGGATTCATACTTGTAAGTCTGGCCCCAAGGTATCGAGCTTCCAGGTCATATTCCTTGCAAAGCTGCATAACTTTCTTATCATTAAAGTAGCCACTTCGCTTCCTAACATGCTCATGAATTGTTTGAATGGGTATTTGCCTCTTCTCATCTTGCTCGAAATGTAAGATCTGAGTTATTACATCCATTTAAATAATTGTGGTATCTCCCATAAACAGCCAAGTGGGAAAGTCTATCAAGTTACACTTCTTTCTAGCTTTTCTTTTCTCGTCAATTTGTGAACTAAAGCATCCTACTTCTCACCTCCCTTCATGTCCGGTTCACTAGGTATGTCACAAATATTCATGGGAAAGGAGGTAAAAGTAAGAGGATGACTTTTTATCTAGGGTATCCAAGAAGCATTAATTGGGAAACAAGGACTTTTTTAGAAACCCACTCTATTTAGAAACTTAAATTTCTTCGTTGATTAGAAATATACGATGTCTCTCATTATACTATTAGCTATATATAGTGGAACGTTCCATATTGTTTATATTTACTTTGAATAAATCTTAGCTTCTTTTTAAGTAAAGACTAAATAACTGTTTTCATATTCGACCATTCAAGATGATTTTCTTTTCTTCAACATTTTATCCGAAAGCTTTTAAGTTCTAAAGGTGCCTTGACATTTATTGCATCACACGTTGTAAGAAGGTGGAGAAAAGTGAGGTTTTGGAGTTAGAGTAAAAGCCTTTTAGCTTAAGAGAACTAAGAAAGGAACCGTCTTTTCAATAGGTCTTATAGATTATCAGACGAAGAGGACGTAGTAGATCCCTCAGTGAGTGCCTTGTAGGATCGCAAACCCCTCAACCGTTGCAATGGAGTTAAAAAATGAAATCGTAACATTATATCCCCCGAAAAGTGATTAAACACACATAACCTGTTGAAAGTGACACAAAGGGTTGTTAAGGCTCTTCGCCAATTCAGATTTTTATCTTTCGAATAGATTTACCATTACAAACAAACAGTAGACTTACCATCACATCTCAGAGAAGGATGGAAAATAGACAATATTGATGATGGCTGAAGACTCTAGGTTTAGCATCTACAGAATGCTAACTATGAACAAGAAACTTTACATGAAACACAAGCTCCATTGTAAGCACAAAAAGGATACAATGTGAAATGTCCAAAACAGGGATGGTCATTGAAACAAGGTTGTTTCCATCAATGCCTGCTTCTGCATAACCTTAACAGGGAATTTTTTCTTTCCTATCAATTTGTTTCGATAAACTTCAACATGCTCTGTGTCTGATAATGATTGAGAACTTTAGGTTTCCTCTATATTACATGTAGATGTATTCCCTGTACTCATAAGGCGCATTGAAATCTCAAAACGTTGAAGAATCCTATCAAGAACGTTGTTGGGACTCGTTTATTTCATTCTAGCCACTGCATTGCCATCTCAACTGCGTATTCATCTACCTATCTGTTCCCTAATATAGCTGTCGGATAACCCCTAGGAACAACAAAGTAACACTTGCATTATCATGGATAGTCCTATATTGTAGAGATGCTACACCATTCCCAAAGACATTATCCTTACATTTTGTTTTACATCCAACTTCTAATTGTTGCAAATTGATAAATTGGACAGGAACAACTATCAAGCTTGGTCTCTAAGGATGAAGACCTACTTACAAGGAAGGAGTCTCTATGGATACATCTCAACTTCATTTATTGATACATTGGACAGGAACAACTATCAAGCTTGGTCTCTAAGGATGAAGACCTACTTACAAGGAAGGAGTCTCTATGGATACATCTCAGGAGATGAGAAATCGCCCTCATTCAAAACAAGAGGATTCCCAACCAAGGAAGAAAAAGAAAAACTCAACACATGGTGTGCTAAGGATGCATTGGCAAGGTCTTATTTACTCAACTCTATCTCTGACTTTCTTTTGCCACATATCAGAAATTGTAAGACATCCCAAGAATCTTGGGAAATCTTGTCATCATACTTTTCCTCCAATACAAGGGCTAGGAAATATCAGTTGTGGATTGAATTTACAACACTAAGAAAGCAACCTAAGCAAGTTGTTTCAGAATTTGTGAACAAGATCAAAGATGTTGTAGATTAGTTAGCAAGCATAGGAGAAGAGATTGAAGAAGAACAAATTGTAAGGCAAGTGATCAATGGAATCAAGGCTGATGACAAATGGGAAAGCTTCACCACTGCAATGCATCTCTACATGGACATGCACACTCCAGATCTTACAACTCTCATGGGACAACTATTTACACATGAACCAAAGCTCACCAAAAATGGAGATACATCCAAAGGTAATAACTCTTCTGCCCTATACACTGATAAGAAGTCTAGGATAAAGGCAAGAGCAAAAAAAATGGAAGATGAAGGCTCTACCTCCCAAGCCAACTATGCAGGGAGAGGTAGATCTTCAAGAGGAAGGGGCATAGGAGGTAAGCAAGGTAGGGGGAGACCCTATAACTCATCACCATGCAACATTGTGGTTTATCAAATCATACTACAGATGAGTGTTTCAGGAATTACAAAAATGAGAGAGGAAGAGGCTACCAAAGAGGTGGATACTCATAGTCAAGAGGAAGGTTCAACCATCACCAAGGCCACAACAACAATTACAATGGAAACTACCAAGGAGGATTCAAAACCAGAAAGGACTACAACAACTACACAGAGGAGCAGGATGACTCTCTTCTGATCATGAACATGTCTTCAAAGTCAGGTACAAATGATGACCACCTATTCTACATTGACTCAGGGTGCTCAAATCATGTGGCTGGCAATGTGGCACTACTCTCTGATCTTGAGGAACCAAAAGGTAAACATCAATTCCAAACAAGTGATGATACAAAGCATTCAGTAGTTAAAGTTGGAAATGTTATGACTTGTGATGGTAATCAGAATTTGTTGAGCAGGGTACTCTATGTACCAACCATTACCAAAAAATTGATGAGTGTTGGTCAGATTGTGGAGAAAGGTCTGCATGTCAGATTCAATCAATATGGAGCATTTATGGAAGACCCAAGACATGGGTTCAAGAGGATTGCTAAAGGAGAAAAATTAGGTAGACTTTTCACTTTTGAGTTGGAAGATACAAAGAATACTGCACTATACAATTATAAAGATCAAACACTTTCAGAGCTTGAGATTTGGCACAAAAGGTTAGGGCACATAGGAGAAAGAACCTTGAAACAAATGTGCAGAGACCAATGTGTGCTTGGGATACCTAATGTATCCAAACAACATATGATTTACAAGTGTGGTGCTTATCAATTTGGTAAGTCTCACAGGTTACCCTTCTCCAAGAAAGGATATATGCATGAAGACTACCTAGAGCTTGTACACACAGATGTATGGGGACCAAACAAAGACCCCTCAGTCTCAGGTTCAAGGTACTATGTGTCTTTCATTGATGATTATAGCAGATGGACTGTATTATACTTCATGAAGCACAAGGATGAGGTATTTAATTGTTTTAAGAAATATCTTGCATTAGTTGAAAACCAGAGAGGAAGGAATTTGAAGAGGCTAAGGTCAGATGGAGGAGGTGAGTACTTCTCCAATGAATTTGAATACTTCTTGCAAGACAGCGACATCAAAAGAGAGATAACCACAAGGTATTCTCCTGAACAAAATGGTGTAGCTGAGAGAAGAAATAGGTTAATTGTTGAGACAGCTAGATCTATGCTTAATGAGAAGAAGTTACCTAACTATCTATGGGTAGAGAGTGTTTCTACTGCCACTTACCTCATAAATAGGTTACCATGTAAGTCACTTGATGGTATGACACCCTATGAAGCATGGCATGGTAAGAGACCATCATTAGATCACTACAAAATATTTGGACATGTAGCATATGTGCACATTCCTTCTCAGATAAGAGGTAAGCTAGACCCAAAGGCTGAAAAATGTATTTTTATTGGGTATGATTTAAATAAAAAAGGTTACAGGTTTTATAATCCTACCAATAAGGGATTTATGGTAAGCAGAGATGTGATCTTTGATGAAAATGATTCTTGGTATGAGAATGAATGCAAGAAGGTTAAACTACCCTATGATTTGGAAGAGGAATTTCCAAAACTTGCAAAGGAGGAACCTACTCAGAATGAAGCCTCAAGTTCATATGATGAAGACACTATCAATCTTGAAGAATTCAAAGCATGGAAGTCCAAAGGCAAAATGAAGATGAAGAATCTTGAAGACATACCTGAATCCTCAACTCAACCATTTAGAAGATCTCAAAGAGAAAGCAAAAAACCTATCAGATATTGGTATGATACATCTCTTGTTACTAAACATTCTGTTTATCTTGCCAAAGATTTGTCAAATGAAGAACCAGGATCATATGAAGAAGTAATAACCAAATCAGAATGGAAAGAAGCTATGGATGAGGAGATTGATGCTCTCAAAGAGAGTGACACATGGGAGTTAGTACCTAAGAAGGACTCCATGAAGGTAATAGGAGTCAGATGGATCTATAAGTTAAAAAGAAATTCTGATGGAACAATTAATAGGTACAAAGCCAGATTGGTAGCCAAGGGTTTTGCACAAACCCAAGGCATTGACTATGAAGAGACATTTTCTCTTGTGGCCAAGATGCCAACAATGAGAGTGTTGGTAAGTGTGGTTGCATCAAAGAATTGGAACATGTACCAATTGGATGTCAAGAATGCTTTCTTGAATGGATGGATTTTAGAAGAAGTTTATATGTCACAACCTCCTCGCTATGAGGACCCTAAGAAGGTAACTTATGTTAGAAAATTAAACAAGGCTTTATATGGATTGAAGCAGGCTCCTAGGGCATGGAATTACAGGTTAAGTACATACCTCCAAGACCAAGGTTTTGTCATGAGCAAGGCTGACACTTCTCTGTTCATTAAGAGAAGTAATTCAGAGGTAATATATATCTGTGTTTATGTTGATGACATCATCATTACACGTAATGATGTCAATGGAATCAGGGATATCAAAAGCCAGATGATGAAGGAGTTCAAGATCAATGATCTTGCTTTATTGAAGTATTTTCTAGGGCTTCAATTAGTTTACACTAACTCAGGGATATACATTACTCAGAAAAAGTATGTACAGGATATGTTGAAGAAGTTTCACTTGCAGGATGCTAAAGTAGCAAGCACTCCAATGGAGGTAAACCTAAAGCTAAGTGCCCATGAAGGTGATGAAGTCAAAGACATTACAAGTTATCAAAGTATGGTGGGTAGCTTGAACTATGCTACTCTTACAAGAAATGATATTGCATATGGAGTAAGTGTGCTAAGTCAATTTATGCACAAGCCAAGGATACCTCACTTAGAGGCTACCAAGAGAATCTTGAAGTATCCCAAGGGTACACAGAACCATGGTTTGTATTTCCCTTACACTTCAGATATTGATATCAAAATTTATTCAAATGCAGATTCGGCAGGATGCAAGGATGATAGGAGGAGCACTTCTGGATATATCTCTTTTGCAGGTGACAAACAAATTTCATGGTCTTCAAAGAAGCAACCTACTGTTGCTTTATCTTCCACAGAGGCAGAGTATAGAGGACTAGCTAATGCCACACAAGAAGCAATTTGGATTAAGCTTTTATATACAGAATTGGGTTTATTTACTAGGTCACCAATTATCTTTGGAGATAATACAAGTTCTCTTCACCTTGCAGCTAATCCTATCTATCATGCTAGGACCAAACACATAGAGGTCCATTATCATTATGTGAGAGAGAAGTTGATAAGCAAGGACATTCAACTTACCTATGTATCAACCAACATGCAATGTGCAGATTTGTTGACTAAAGCTTTGGATGGAACAAAACTTTGCAGGTTCAAATCCATGATTGGATTACAGGATATATTTGAAGAGTGAAGATGAAGACTTAAGCCAAAATGTTTGGCTTGAGGGGGAGCTGTTGGTGTAAATTGCAAGCCTACACATTTGGCTCAAAGGATGCATTAAAGTCTACACATACATGAAGAAGCATAGGAACATATGCTAGTGGTTAATTACCACTTTACCTCATTGTAAAAGTCAAATTGGCTTGGAATCTTTTGTAATCACCTACCAAAATGAGTCGTGGAAAATTAGTTCATTTGATTGAAGGAATATATCCTAATATGTAGGAGCTTGATTATAGGGAGCCAAAATTTTAATTTGAATTCAAATCTTCACTCATTACATATAAAAGTGAACATGAAAAGTCGCGGGTAAGAGGGATCACTCCCGAGCTTCTCATTTCTGATTTTGAGTGTATGTGAGGACTATACTATAGCCTACACCTCTCTACACCATTAGGGAACGTTGTTCATGCCAATGGGATTGTATACAAGTGTTCATTACTAGATACATTTACATCATTCATCTCTGAGTTCTCTGTTAGTCTACTCAAAAGTCTGTCAACTTGTCAAGGGCATATCTCGGTCAATTCCTCACCAAATTCAGTGATTCAAAGCTTGTTGGAGTCCACGCAAAGACATCTACATGCTGTCAAAGTTTGAAGTAATTCTATTCAGCCATTTCAGAGAAATCGGCATCGAGGTGATCTCTGGTCATTTTCTACTACAGTCCTAAAAAGTCGAGGGTATAGCTAAACTTGCTAAATTGATTTCTCTTAGCATAGTTTATCCTTTTACATCATTTCACTTGCAAATGGTAGCATACTAAGCTAATTAAATACCCCTAGAAGGAATTTTATCAATTTCTACTGTGCTGGTCACACTGAGCAAAACATTCAGCAGGTGTCAAGACATAAATAGAAGGTTTTCTTGAGTTTGTGACTTCCAAAGTTATCTGTTTTGGTTCAATCATTACACACATCACTTCCAAAGTACATAGGCCTTTTTTTGATGTTATTGGGAAGCTAAGAAGGTCTACTTATCAAGTCTGAAGCAAAAGAGGGCTGGTACAAAGCAGGAGTAGCAGTACTTACTCAGTCTCTTGGAGCATCCATCCATCTTTCCCAACAATTCACAAAAATTTCATAGAGACGCTTTAATTCCCGTATGCATGCTCTACCTTTCTCTCAACAAAATGTTTCCTAATTCCTTCATCTTCATGTTAAATTTTCAGCCACAAAACATGATGCAAATAAGATGTAGAGAGAAAATATAAACTTTTCATTCCAAAATTTTGCCTACATGCATAAAATGACGTAGTTGTTCATTCTAAACATTATCTCGAGAATGTAATTCAAAGCTTTCAAAAGAATTATTTCACTAGAAAAAGGTCTATTACAATTCGTTCCCCTTTAAGGAACTTTGTCCTCAGAGATGCGAAGAAGGATAATGCCCTAGAAAATCATCTAACGGCACCGAAGTCAAATCTTCTACTACATATGTGTGCCATTTCATCAAAATCTCTACTATAGATCTATCTCTAAGTAATCATTCCTGCTACTTCATACTATTTTCATGTCCAAGCTAGAAGGAGCCATCATCTTTTAGCTTATAATTTTCCTCCAAAACACGAGCAACATTAGGAACGTATCATTTAAGTAAGCTTACATGAAATATAGGATGCACATTTAAATGTTCAGTAAATTCCGACAAATAAGCAAGAGGTCCAATCTTTTTCAAAACTTTAAAAGGATCTGCATATTGATGAGAAAGTCTATGATCCTTTTCTAGTAACAAGTTAGATCGGTGACGATGAATTGAAGAAATATCATATCATCTATTTGAAATTCAAGTGTTCTTCTCTTCAAATCGTAGAGTTTCTTTTGTCTTTTCTGAGCTTCTTTTATGTGTTGGTTAAATTTTCCAAGTTCTTCATCCATCTTATCAAGCATTTCTTAAGACACTTCTACTTATTTTGGAAAACCCAAAAACGAAGGTGGAGTCAAACACTTATAACCATACATAGCCTAAAATGGAGTCATTTTTATACATGCATGCCATGCACTATTGTATGCAAACTCTAGTAAGGGAAAATAATCACTCCACTGATCCTACTTTTCATTCACATAGATACACAACATATCTTCAAGTACAAATAGCCTTGCAACATTCAGGGCAGTATTACTATTTGTCATAGGGAAGAAATGTGCCATCTTGGTAAGTCGGTCAACTATGACAAATATGATATCATGTTTACTTCTGTCCAAAGGTAATCTAGTGATAAAATCCATAGAGATATACTCCCAATTTGGATTTGAAACATCTTAAGGTTAAAGTGTTTCACATATTATCTTAAACTAAGATTTTAATTGCTGGCACTTTAAACATTCACTAACATATTCTCTAATATCATGCTTCGTACATGGCCACAAGTAAGAACATTCCATTTTAACATAGGTCCTTGCATAACCTCAATGTGTAGAAAAAGGTGCATCATGAAAATCATCTAATATTTGAGCTTTCAATGGAGATTAAGAAGATATGCGTAATTGAATGTAACAATCAAAGATCCATTCTGCAAATGAAATTTTTCTGGATACATCGATCCCCTATTTGCAGATAAAAGATTTTAAATAGGTTCATAAAAAGAGTCTTGTTTCTATTCTTCTTGAATTTGAGTGAGAAAATTAGAGTTTATTACTAAGAAGAGATTACACGCTTTCTTGGGTACTAGCTCCCAAGTGTCATTGTCTTAGAGTGCTTATATTTCTTCATCCATAGCCTTCCTCCATTTTTCTTTAGTACTTGCTTCTTCATATGAAGAAGGTTCTTCAAGTGATAAATCCTTAGCCAGATAAATAGAATGCTTAGTGACTAATGAAGTATCAATACCCATATCTGATTGGCTTCTTACTCTCTCTTTGTGATCTCCTTAAGGATTGGTTGGATGACTTAGGTACATCCTCCAACCTCTTCATTTTGACCTTGCCTTTTTATTTCCATTCTCTAAATTCTTCCAAGTTGATGGTATCCTCATCATCTGATTTGATGTCTTCAATTCTGTTTGGCTCCTCCTTGGTGAGGCTTGGAAATTCTTCTCCCACGTCATATGGCAATTTGAACTTTGTGCATTCACTTTCAAACTAAACGTCATTCTCATCAAACACAACATCTCTACTTACCATAAATCCTTTGTTGGATGGATTATAAAGCATGTATGCCTTTTGATTTATATCATACCCTATGAAAATGCATTTCTCTTCCTTAGGGTCTACCTTACCTATGATTTGAGATGGAACATGCACATAAGAAACACATCCAAATATTCTGCAATGTTCAAGTGATGGTCTCCTACCATTCCATGCCTCATAAGGGTCATCCCATCAAGGGACATAGAGGGTAACCTGTCAATAAGATAAGTGGCAGTAGAGAGAGCCTTTGCCCATAAATAATTAGGCAACTTTTTTTCATTTAGCATAGACCTAGCTGCTTCCAAAATCAATTTGTTCCTCCTCTTTGCTACTCCATTTTGCTCAGGCGTATATCTAATTGTAATCTCTCTCTTTATACATCTTTCCTACAAAAGTGCATCAAACTCATTGGAGAATTACTCACCTCCTCCATCTGACCTTATCCTCTTTAAACTCTTTTGTGTTTGATTTTCCACAAGTGCAACATACTTTCTGAAACAACTAAAAACTTCATCCTTATGTTTGATGAAATTTAAGATTGTCCACCTACTAAAATCATCAATAAATGACACATAGTACCTTGAGCCTAAAACTGAAGGGTCCTTGCTTGGTCCCCACACATCTCTATGGACAAGTTCCAAATAGTCCTCATGCATATTTCCTTTCTTTGTAAAGGGTAACCTGTGTAATTTACAAAACTAAGATGCACCACATTTATAGATCATATGTTGCTTGGATACATTAGGTATTCAAAGTACACATTGATGTCTACATATGTGCTTCAATGTTCTCTCACCAATGTGTCCGAATCTTTTGTGCCATATCTGTAACTTAGACAAGATTTGATCCTTATAATTATAAAGTGCAATGTTTCTAGTGTCCTCAAGCTCAAGTGTAAAAAATCTTCCTATTTTCTCTCCCTTTGCAATTCTCCTGAATCCATGTTACGAGTCCTCCACAAAGGCTCCAAATTTATTCAACCTAACCTGCAAACGTTTTGACATTTCCTGCCTTGACAGCTACATGCTTGGTATCATCACCTTTCTGCATGAAATGCTTTCCCTTGGGCTCATCAAGATCAGAAAGGAGAGCTATATTGCCTACTACATGGTTTGAACAACCTGAGTCAATATAGAAGAGGTGCTCATCATTCATACCTTGTTTTGAGATCATGTTCATAATGAGAAGAGAATCCTCTTGATTCTCTGTATAGTTGTTGAAGTGTGTTCTTGATTTGTATCCTCCTTGATAATTGTTGGTGTAGCCATGGTTGTAACCTTGATTATGGTTGAATCTTCCTCTTGATTCCGAGTAGCCACCTCTTTGGAATCCTCTTCCTCTCTAGTTCTTGAAGTTCCTATAGCACTCATATGTTGTGTGATTAGATAGTCCACATATATTGCATGGGGAAGAGTTGAAAGGTCTCCCCCTACCTTGCTTACCTCCTCTGCCCCTTCTTCTTGAATTTCTACCTCTCCTTACATAGTAAGCTTGCGAAGTAGCAGCTTCATCTTCAAACTTTTTACTCTTTCCTTTATCCTTAGACTTTCCTTTATCTGTATAGAGGGCAGAAGAATTGTTAGGTCTTGATGGTCCTCCATTTTTTTAGCTTGGCCTCATGGGTGAAGAGTTGTCCCATTAGAGTGGTTAGATCAGGGATTTGTAGTTGTGAAGGATTCCCATTTATCATCTACCTTGATGCCACTGATTGTCTCTCTCACTGTTTGCTCCTCTTCAATCTCCTCTCCTATGCTTGCCAACTGATCAGCCACATCCTTTACCTTAGTCACAAACTCTGAAACATTATGCTTAGGTTGCTTCTTTTGAGTAGTAAAATCCATCCAGAATTGATTTTTTCTAGCTCTTGTATTGGAAGAAAAGTATGAAGATAGAGTATCCAAAGTCTCTTAGGAAGTTCTACAATTCCTAATATGAGGAAGAAGGAAGTCAGAGATAGAGTTAAGTAGATATGATCTGGCTAAAGCATCTTTGGCACACCATGAGTTGAATCTTTCTTGCTCGATAGAGATTTCCTCCTTCTAGATAGGTCTTCATCATCCAAGACCATGCTGGATAGTTATTCTTGTCCAAGTATTCAATGAAAGAAGGGAAAGTATCTCCCATTTTACCTCAACTTGCTTTGATACCACAGTTGGAAGAGATAGATGAATACCTCAAGGAAGTGAGGTGGTACTACTAAAACCTACTTTGTACCAGCCCTGATGCACTTCAAAGTTATAAAGTAGGCCTGTTTAGCTTTCAAATGTCACCAAGAAAGTACCTATGAACTTTCGAGTTGATGCTTGAAACAATTAATCCAAAGCAGACTAGTTCATGAATAGCTAGTGTTTAAAAACTTTCTATTTTACTCCATACACCTATTAGATTTTTTACTCAGGGCTCACAATACAATAAGAATTGAAAACATTCCTTCTGGGGCAATTCAATTAGCTTAGATAGCTAATGATTTCAAGTGCAAGCATCTAAAATAATCAACTATGCTCTGAGAAATCATTTTAGCAAATCAAATCTTACCCCCGACTTTTTAGGGACCAAACAGTACATGACGAGTGAGAACTTCGAAGGTGATTCCTCCCAGATGCGTGAACCAAATGCATTGAACTTTTAACAACACTAACTAGACTTAAGCTGATTCCAAACAAGCCAAAGATTATGCAAAATGGTTGAGTATTCACTGAGATATGACTAGACAAAGTTGACTATTCTGAGTAGTCATAGCAGAGAAGTAGACAGAGATGTTCAATGAGCTATATGTATTAAAAAACATGATTGTATAGAGTCATTGGCATTATAATGATGCCCAATGATGATGAATTGCGTGAGCTATGGTGTGAGCTACTCAAGTTCTACAAATGATAAGGAGAGAGATCTCAAATGAGGCACACTACCCCATGCATTTTACAAGGCCTTTTTATAAGTATTTCTTCTAGGTTTGAATTTTGAATTCAAACTCGGCTTCAATCAAAAAGTAACTCCTCAGATTTAGGAGACATTCCCTCATCTTGAATTTGTAGCTAATATTCCTCATAACTCCATGAGATATAATCTTTTACAAGATTCTCCAAGGATTTAATGATTTACAATGGTAAATGATCAAGTAGTTACAAGCTATAGTTCACATGAATCATCAAGTGCTTCCATACATGCTCTGCCAAATCTGTAGGCTTCTACCTTTGCACCAACATTGTAAGCTTTACCTATTTTGGACAGGCCCTTTGGACATAATAAGCATGGATTTCAAAATGGAGCCTTCACCGTCCTAGGGAAACACAGTCATTTTCACTATAGACTACTTCAAAAAATAGGCCCACTTAATTCTTGCAAATGCCCCTTTGAGACCTAAGAAAATGGGCCCACTATTCTTCACACACATAGTCAAATACAATGGCCTTCCATTGGCTATAGTATTAAATCCGGATGGGTGCTTCTTGAGTATGTTATGGATAGAAATCTTTTGATTATTAGGTACACAACTTAGATTTTCCTCAGCGTACTACCCACAAACCGATCGACAAACTAAGTGGATCAACCATCGGATAGAAGATTATATTCCTAACTATGTTCAAACCAAACAAAGGTATTGCACCAAGAACTTAGATATGCTTGCGTTTCACTACAATTTTGTATTCCATTCCAATACATAGATGAGTTCATTTGAGTTATCAATTCACAAAGAAGTTATAATGCCGCTAGCACTTACGCAAGATTCCTCACTCTTAACCAATGACCTAGACTATGGAGCTCTCTTGGACCAATGGAGACAAAGCACAAAGAGGCCAAGTCAAGTCTACAAAGAAGTAAAGAGCAAATGACGAAGTATAAGAATCACACATGAAGACCGCGAGAAGGTTTCAAAGTCGGCAACTTAATTCTCGTAAGGTCGTGTAACATCACACTTCCTCGATATTTCACACACAAGTTCAACCATCGATATTACGGTTCATACAAAGTGGAGAAGTAGATCAATCGAGTCACTTATCACTTAGACCTCCCAGACAATGTGCAGTTTCACAAAGCTTTTCATGGGAGCTTACTCAAGTGGTTTAAGCCAGATATGAAGTCTGGACGTGGAGTCCCTGTGCTTTAGGATCGAAAAATTGAGTTCAAACCAGAGGACATTGTACAAGAGTATCTTGGACATGTAGGCCCTCAGTTCCTCTTCAAGTTGCATGTTCAACGCCTTGTGGATGTGGATTGGATCTCACCCAACACATTAAGTCTCGACCATCCCCTTATTTGCAAAATTTTCTTTGCGCATCTCAGGCAGACTTTGGCGCTTTATCCCATTGTAATGTTCTCCAAAGTTTGTATCACTCTAAGTCGTATCAACCCAAAAGTTTGTAATTGTGAACCTCCTTGTTGAGGGCAGCAAAGCTCTTCAAGCAAGGGGAGGATGTTAGAGCCCTTATATTTCTATCCATGCTATTTTGGTGCCCACATGATTTTCCCTACTATGCTCAATCGGGCTTGATAAGGGTTTGTATTGCACCTTGATACCACTTTACCATCCAATCTCTTTTTGATGTATCATTATATCTTACGCAAAAGTAATAAAAAAATATTTCTTTGGCAAACACCAACTCTTGTTCATGCCTTGAGTCCTCTTTCGAGCCTTCACTGTTTGTAGTGGTCTAGGATATCTCATCCGTCTCCCCCTCCTCGGTAGTGCCCTCCTCCCGCTCTCAACAAACCTCCCTCCGCCCTCCAACCACTTGTCTCCTAGCCCCCCTTGCATGTTTTTTCCTTTCCTACCACCCCCTTTTTCTGCCCCCTCCTACGTCTCCTCAAACCCCTCCACCCCCCTTTCATCTGTTGCCCTCTCTCCCTCCCCCTCCCTGTTTTGGTAGGTCTCCTCCCTCTTCTCTCCCTTCCTTTCCTCCCCTAGGAAGTTTCTTCTTACATCCCCCCCCCCATCCTTATCCCTCCCTTCCTTGTTGCGGCTTGTCTTCCCATCTTTATCTTGGTGGTTAGCCTTCCCATTTTTTCTTCTCCCTAGCCTCTCATCTTCTTCATTTTTTGGTTTGTGTGTCAGACACAGATGGTCACAAAAGATGCCCCATAGAGGAACTCACATGAAGCTCCCTAGCCTGACTCCACTCCGTCACACATTCCGCTCTCCCTTATGTATGAGGGTAGAGGGATCTTGTCTTGTAAAGTCAAACATCTTCAAGAATCCTTAGTAATCAGCAAAATTAACAGACTACACCTCAACCATGGAAAACTTAGGGACCCTCTTAAGAGTAGCTTGCTTTTTGAGGATGGCAATCTAGTTGATATCCAGACCATTGGTTGTAGCTTCTATAAAGTTGAGCTTGGTCTCTATAGGCTGCTACTTGGATGATCGTCCTATTTCCTATTTGGGATTTGGGATGGTCATGCCTACATCTGCCCTTGGAAACATGGCTTTAATCCTTTGATAGCCTCATTGTGAGATTTTATTCCCAGCAAAGCACATGGTTTTCATATGATGGCTTCTTCACATGCCTTTGACATGAGTATCTCCCCTCATTGCCCTAGATTAGCGGGTTTCTTGGAACCTTGCTGGAGCTCTCAAAGATTGTGGCCTCTATTGTGGCCAAGGCGGTAGCCCTCCCCTCAAATTGGATTCTCATCTCTGACCCCGTATAGCTCTCATCAGAGATTGAGCTTCTTCTACTTGGAAGCAAATGGTCAATTAAGAGGGACAAGTATTTGCACCTCTTAAATCAATGTTTTACCTACTACAAGGTTGTTTACCTTGCAAAAGCATGCCCCTCAAGGCCCATGCATTGGACAAGGGATAATTAGAGGCATGAGGCCTAGTAGCCACCTACGCAAGCATCTCGTCCATCATCACTCTTGTGCATTGGCTACCACAACTACCCCCTCGCCTTCTGACAAAAGTTGGTAGTAGCATGAGTGTTGGCAATAGTTTCGAAGGAAACCCCCTCGCCTTCTGACAAAAGTTGGTAGTAGCATGAGTGTTGGCAATAGTTTCGAAGGAATAAATCTCTCCAATTAGATGGTCTTGGAGAGATTTATTCCGATGGGGAACAATTTCAATGCTCTACAGGATGATTCTCTTCAAGCCTCTTGCATTGATTCCAGTGCCGCTAGTGAAGCCCCTACTAATTGGGTGTCATCTTCTAGGCCATCTACCTCATTCCCTGTACCAACAATATCCCTTCAATGGCCTTCCACCTCTAAAAGGCCTCTTTGATGGGTGGGTACTTCTCCTCCACCCCTTGATGATCCAAAGACATTGATTTTCTAGTGAGTTTGGTAGTCGCTGATGGTCAATCTATCTAGTCCCCACTATCTTATTGCATACATCACCCCAGACTTGTATTCCATTGGGTCTAGTGAGCTTAAACTACCATCTGAAAGGGGCGAGCTTTGATAACGAGTTCTTGAAATTCTTTCAAGGGCATGAGGACTTGCTCGATTCACCTATTTTGGTCCATCTTTTTGCTCTTGAATCCTATAATTGAACTATGTTTTGTCCATGCATAGGTCATCAAGCTCTTCCACATCCTTTAAGAGGTTGATCTTATATACATGCTCAATTTCACCCAAGATACAACTCAGTTTCTCTCATTCCTAAAATTGAGGAGAGTGAAATTGTTTTTTTTTTGTGATTATGATTACTCAAAATGCACCCTTTTATATATAAATATGAGAGGAAGAACTGAACCAAGAGCAGGCAAGTAAGCAGGAAAGTGTGTAAAGTGGTGCGAGCTTGCATATTCTATGCAATGTTTTGTGGGAGCTCTTTGCTTCCTATCGGTGATGGTTGGACTCAAGTTACTCCTTGCCCAATTCATCCACCAAGATGGCTTGCTTTTCTACTATAAAAGCATCTTGGTTTGCCTCATCTACATGAGGATTCGTTTCTCAAATGCTTAGGGACTAAGCAACCACATTTTCTCTACAAAGCTTGCCTTTGAAATGAGATCATCTTCAACAAGAGCTTTGCCAATGCCTGGTTTGGAGTTCCATTGATGTTCTGGTCTAGGAACACCATCCTTGGTTGAGTCATACATGACAGTGTAGACACATTTTGTAGCAACATAGGGAGGTCTTTTGGTTTGCTAGATAGGAGTGCAATCACTCTCAAGGTGGTGTATGTATATTCATCGGGAGTCTTCAGAGTCTAGGATGTTGGTTAGAGGGGTGATTATCTCAAGGAAGGTGATTTGGTTGATCTTCGAACATGAGTGCATGAGATTGGTTTCTTGACTTTGTATGCCCCAAACCATGAGAGTGCTCATGCCACCTTTTGGTCCGAAATCATTGATGTTTCTTTTTTGTGTACCGATGTCTAGTGTGTTGGGGAGGACTTCAACATGGTTGAGGCTCCTAAGGATTCCAAGAAGGGGCACTAAGACTATAGTGGATGAATCGGAGCTTGCAGCTTGGGTGCAGCTATGTTTGATCTTGAGGCTACGTAAATTATGGCACACTCAAGGTTCTATTTGTGACATACGTAGCCTTCATTACTCTTACTATGACACATTGAGCATATGTATGTCGTTGATATATTGGCTGATTGTGCTGGTAGGAAATGTATTGTGGTGGGCTTATTCTTCTATGATCATGCCATGATGGTTTTCTCCTTTGAGGAGAATGGTACTAGAGGGGCCATGGTGTTGCGTATTTGTGAGTAGATTCAACTTGATCCTAGTCTAGTTAATAAAATTGACATGATTTGTTCATAGTTGTATTGGGATGAGGAATGACTAGCCCAATCCCTTCTTGCTCACTTGCAAGAGGTCGATTTGTTTGTGCATGAGGAGATAATTCAAGGGCTAGCTCGTCTTTGAGAGAGTGAGTGCTGCTTGCATAAGGGTTATGTCTCCCTCTAGCAATTATCAGAGTGTCGACTGGACCGTAAGTGGACACGCTCTCATCTTGTCGAAGTGTTGCAAGAGTTGCAAGAGATGAAGAATAGGCGGTCTGCCTTCATCTATCATACAAAGGCCTTGCATTGGACCGAGGTTCGTGATCATATTCTTAGTGAGTTCTTCTCGATAGTTCGTGATGTCATACATGTGGTGGAAATAGTGAGCTTTCCCGGATGGATGGCACTTGTGCCGGTGACCCTTGGGAGCTTAGAGAGATTGCTGCTCAATTTTACTCTACCTTGTTATCTCTAGAGACTCCATCAAAAGCTTGTTGTATCATACGACGTGTCAGGTGCTCTATGAATGATGAGATGCATACTTAGCTTTTGGCCCCGTTAATCAATAGTGAATTTCTTGATGCATTGCATGGCATGGCTAGGGATAGCTTTCTTGGTCACTTTGGTATCTCACGTAGTGTTTTTCTTTTGTATTAGGGGCTTTTTAGTGATGAGATAAGACTTGCCTTCCAAGAGACTATGAAGGGCCACCTCCCCCGTCGTTTGCTGAGTTTTTTATCTTTCTCATCCGCAAGGAAGGGGTATAGTTGGATGATATGACGCACTAGCATTTGACCATGCTTCTCAAATGAGCCTACAAATCTTTTTTGAAGGCAATGAGTTTGAGATTCAAAGTACTACTCAAGACTTCAATTGATATGAAGCAAACTAAATTTGTAAATGGTCGTAATATTCTTGAAAACATCTTCACCTTCTTAGATTTTTCTCCTTGCCACGATGCGTGATGAGGCTCTTGTAATTCTTCTATTGGACTTTGTGAAAGCCTACGATCACGTTGATTGTCTCAAGGATAATTTGCTTTGTATGGTCTTACCTCCTCAGTAGATCATGAGTGTTGCTTCCGTTTACCACTCCACGCATAGCTAGGTCCTATTGGTGGTGGGTTAGGGGAGAGTTTTAGTATTTAGAGATTCATTAGGAAGGGTTTCCCCTTGGCTCCTACTTTTTTTGTCTTCTTTATTGAGGCTATGAACACTTTCTTGGTTGCTTACGACAGTAGCCTTCACGGTATTAGGTTCTCCATTACGAACGAGTATCTATTGGACGTTGAGTTTCTTAATGACACTCCCATATAGCTGCAAGGTAGAAGGCCAACATAATCACATTTCTTCATGCTCTAGAGAGATTTTGCAATGCCTTTGATGGCAAGATCAATTACCACAAGTCTTTTTGTTCCTAGGTTGTCTTGCATGATCTATCAAGATTGCTTCCTTATGAGCACTTTAAGTTGGTTACTCTAGCATGAGAGTTAGACATTGGGTGTCATATTGGTCTTGATATTTCTCTTTCTCTACTCTCCTCTTGACCATCAAGAGGGAGTTGTTGCACTCGAGCACTTCCCGTTTGTCTTTTTTTGGATGGTTGTGTATGCTGGCAAGGTTCTCTTTGTTGGAGCAAGTCTATGGCAAGCCTAAGTATTGGCTTGAGTCCCACAAAGTCATAGAAGAAGGTTTAAAATGAAGACTATGCAAAGTTCACTTGTGAACTACCTCTTGTAACTTTTGAAGAGTTTACTTAATGTAAAAGTGAGAGAATCTTAAGTGGTTGAGTCCACTTGATCAAAAAGGGAAAGAGGAGCCACGAATTCGTGATTTGTGG
The DNA here is from genome assembly GCA_020310875.1 of Ceratopteris richardii. Lineage (NCBI taxonomy): Eukaryota > Viridiplantae > Streptophyta > Polypodiopsida > Polypodiales > Pteridaceae > Ceratopteris > Ceratopteris richardii. Next base: position 143,458,354 of record CM035433.1, on the reverse strand, counting down.
TAGGTAGTGAATCAAATCAATCACTAATTGATTGGAGAGTGATTGAGGGAAGTTAGCCTCCCAAACTCAACTATAAATAGATGGCAGCTTTAGTCATGGTTAGAGAGACCTATGTGAAGACCTCCAAGAGCTGAGCTTTATGCCATATCAAGGTGTGATTCCAAGGCACACATATGTATCAGTAAGTCAATTGTATTGTACAAGCAATATACTTTCATTTTCATGATCATTTGAGTTCATATTTCCATGTTCTTGTGAAGTGTACTACTCACTGCCATATCTCTCAGTTTTCTTAGTCAAATTGCAGAGATGGTTTCTCTGCGCTTGGTGCATCATTTTCAGTGCTTTAACTTGGAAAAGCTAGCTCTATAAATCTAATATATGCTCATCAAATTTCATTTCATTTGGGTATTGCAATCTTCAGTTATGTTCAGTTGAAGTCAACCCTATCTATCATTTTCACTTCTCTCTCAAGTACCCGACTTTTTTACTCATCTTGTCAGAGTTGTTTCTCAGTGTGTACTTATCCAAATTCAATGATTTAAAGCTTTTTAAATTCACTTGTTGTGTAGTATAAGCATACCTATTTTCATAATCATTGGATTCTTAAATCTGGAGTTATGTTCATTTTTCTACGCACTCGTCTCAAACTGTAGTAGCCCATGAAAATGGGGATGATGTCATCAATTGTTAAACATCATTCTCAATGTGTGGTTCATTATTTTTTATGCGATTACTCTTGAAAGTTAGATCTTTAAGTTAACTAGACTTTCCCAAGAGTAATTAAGTTAAATGTTGTTGTGCCCTTTTAAATGTTGTTGTGCTCAGGTGTATGTACCAAGAATAGCAAGTTCTTCACCTCTGAGCTAACTCCAACTTATCTATTTTGATCTATCTTTTTGAGAGTAATCTTTCAAGGTACATAGGGTGTCTTATATATCGATTGGCAAGCTAAAAGGGCCCACCATATACTCCTAGAGTTATTTTGGCTGGTGCAGATCAAGGATTTTGCAACACCTCTTCATCGTCAAGCACATACCTATCCATCTCTTCACAGTGGTATTAGAGCAAGGTTGGACAACATGGCAGATGGATTTCCTTCATCAATTGACAAATTGGACAGAGGTAACTACTCAACTTGGTCATTAAGGATGGAAGCTTATATCCATGTATATATGGTTATGTGACTGGAGATGAAGTTATGCGAAGTTTTAGGAACAAAAGTCAACCAAAACAAGAAGAGCAAGAAAGATTGAGCACATGGTGCTCCAAGGATGCACTTGCAAGGTCTTATCTCCTCAACTCTATCTCAGATTTTTTGTTGCCTCACATTAGAAGTTGTAAGACATCTCAGGAAGTGTGGGATGCACTTGAAGCCTTCTTCTCTTCAAGTACCAAAGCTAGGAAGCATCAACTATGGCTGGATTTCACAACTCTAAAGAAGGCTCCCAAACAAAATGTGACTGATTTTGTCACAAAGCTCAAGGACATAGCGGATGAGTTGGGAAGCATTGGAGAGGTAATAGATGAAGAGCAAATTGTAAGGCAGGTCATCAATGGCTTGAAGGCAGATGACAAGTGGGAAGCATTCACCACAACTATGGATTTGTACATGGACATGCATGTACCTGATTTCAATACACTCATTCGACAACTACTTACTCAAGAGGCAAAGATTATAAAAGATGGAGAAAGCTCTAAAGGTAATCAATCTTCAGCTTTATACACTGATAAAAGCAAGTCCAAAGATAACAAAGGAAAGGCAAAGAAAGTGGATGATGAAGCAGGTACATATCAAGTTAACTATGCAAGTAGAGGAAGACATGGTAGAGGTAGAGGAAGAGGAGGTAGACAAGGTAGGGGGAGATCCCAAGACTCCAACTCATGTTCTATTTGTGGATTAACTAATCATATAACTGAAAATTGCTTTAGGAATTCCAAGAATCAAAGAGGCAGAGGATACAATAGAGGAAGTTATGGCTACTCAAGAGGAAGGTTCAACAATTATCATGGAAACTACAACAACTACAATCATTCAAACTATCAAGGAGGCTACAAAGGAAGGAGAGACTTCAATACCTACACAGAAGACTCAAACAAAGAGGATTCATTATTGATCATGAACATGGCTATGCCACAAGGTAAATCTGATGAGCATGTCTTCTACATAGTTTCAAGTTGTTCAAATCATGTGGCAGGAAATGTGGCACTCCTATCAGATTTAGAAGATCCAAGGAATAAGCCTGAGGTACAAACATGAGATGATACAAGAAATCTTGTGGAGAAAATAGGCAATGTCAAAGCACCTGATGGAAACATCAACCTACTCAGTAAGGTACTCTATGTCCCTACCACTACAAAGAATTTGATAAGTGTTGGGCAGATAGTAGAGAAAGGGTTGCAAGTCAGGTTCACAAAAGCAGGAGCATTTGTTGAAGATCCAAGTCAAGGATTCAGAAGAATTGCAAAAGGTGAAAAGGCAGGTATACTGTTCACATTTGAATTACAAGACACTAGAAACATTGCTCTCTTTAATTATGGTAGTCAGACACTCACAAAATTGGAAGTATGGCACAAAAGGTTAGCACATATTGGTGAAAGGTCATTAAAGCAAATTTGCAGGGACCAAAGTGTACTCGGACTCCCTAATTTGTCAAAACAACATATGATTTATAAGTGTAGTGCATGTCAATTTGGAAAGTCTCATAGGTTACCATTGATGAAGAAAGGTTATATGCATGGAGATCTTTTGGAGTTGGTTCATACATATGTATGGGGACCTAGCAAGGAAGCTTCAATATCTGGATCAAGGTATTATGTCTCCTTTATTGATGATTGCAGCAGATGGACTATCCTATTCTTTATGAAACACAAAGATGAAGTTTTTTCATGTTTCAAAAGATATTTGGCTCTTGTGGAGAATCAAACAGGTAAATCACTAAAAATGCTAAGGTCTGATGGAGGGGGAGAATACTTCTCCCATGATTTTGATTCTTTTCTTCAAGAAAGAGGAATCAAAAGAGCGGTAACTAGAAGGTACACTCCTGAGCAAAATGGAGTGGTAGAAAGGAGGAATAGGACAATTGTTGAAGCTGCAAGGTCTATGTTAAATGAAAAGCATTTGCCTAATCATCTATGGGCTGAGGCTGTATCTACAGCCACTTACTTGATTAACAGGTTGCCTTCAAAATCCCTTGGTGGGATGACTCCATATGAGGCTTGGAATGGAAGAAGACCAAGCTTAGATCATTGTAAAATTTTTGGATGTATTACTTTTGCTCATGTTCCTTCACAGGTTAGAGGCAAGATGGATCCAAAGGCAAAAAGGTGTGTATTTATTGGATATGACAACAATCAAAAGGGCTACAGGTTATACAACCCTACCAACAAAGGATTCTTGGTAAGCAGAGATGTAGTTTTTGATGAAAACAATTCATGGTATGAAGATTCATGCAAGAAGGTCAATTTACCATATGATCTTGAAGAAGATTTTCCAAAGCTTGGTAGAGAACAACCAAAGATTGAAGAACAAGACACCTCAGAGGATGATGAAGTCTCACATGGAAAAGGTCAAAGCATGGAAGTCTAAAGGTAAAGCGAAATTGCAGGAACTTGGACATGAGGCAGAATCATCACATCATGGCCTAAGAAGATCTATGAGGGAAAAGAAAAACCAGAAAGTTATGGGTTTGAAACCTCATTAGTAACTAAACATTCTATCTACATAGCACAGGACATAAATCAAGAGGAGCCATCATCCTTTGAAGAGGCCAAATCAAAATGAGAATGGAAGCATGCAATGAAGGAAGAGATTGAAGCAGTTGAGGAAAACAACACTTGGGATTTGGTGCGCAAGACTTCATCCATGAAGGTAATTGGCTCAAGATGGGTCTATAAACTCAAGAAGAATTCTGATGGTTCCATTAACAGGTATAAGGCAAGGCTTGTAGCAAAAGGCTTTGCACAAACTCAGGGAATTGATTATGAGGAGACCTTCTCTCCTGTGGCAAAGATGCCTACTATTAGGGTTTTGCTTAGTATTGTCTCTTCCAAGAATTGGAAGATACTTCAACTAGATGTAAAGAATGCATTCTTGAATGGTTGGATAACAAAAGAGGTATATATGGCACAACCACCTGGTTTTGAGAATCAAGTTTATCCTGATTATGTGTGTAAACTTAACAAAGCATTGTATGGTCTCAAGCAAGCTCCAAGATCTTGGAATTTCAGGCTTGTTTCATTCTTGCAGGACAAAGGCTTTCAACCAAGCAAGGCAAATCCTTCACTCTTTATTAGAAAGAGTAATTTTGATATCATCTATCTATGTGTATATGTAGATGATATTATATATCTTGAACGTGATTTGGGTTCACTTACCTACTTCCTAGGTTGGAAGTTGTCTACAAAGATCATGATTTGTTTCTCACTCAAAGAAAGTACATTAAGGACATGTTGGCAAAATTCAAGATGCAAGATTGTAAGATTGCAGGTACTCCAATGGAGGTCAATCACAAATTGAGCTCACATGAAGGGGAACTCATAGAGGACATCACATCATATCAAAGTCTAGTGGGTAGTCTCAACTATGCCACATTGACAAGAGTAGATATATGTTATAGTGCGAGTGTGCTAAGTCAATTTATGCACACACCAAGGAAACCACATATGGATGCTGCCAAAACGATTCTCAAGTATCTCAAAGGAACCATAAATGAAGGAATTTATTATCCTTATGTATCTGATTTAGGTTTGAAGCTATTTTCTAATGCTGATTGGGCTGGCTCCAAGGAAGATAGAAGGAGCACTTCAGGTTATCTTACCTTTGCAAGTTCAAAGCTTATTTCATGGTCATCCAAGAAGCAACCCATAGTTGCTCTCTCTTCTACTGAAGCTGAATATAGAGGTCTTGCCATAGCTACACAAGAAGCTATGTGGATGAAGACATTATTCAAAGATCTTCGATTGGAGTTCAGAACTCTAACTATTTTTGGTGACAATATGAGTTCTATTCATTTGGTTGCTAATCCTATTTTTCATGCAAGGACTAAACATATTGAAGCTCATTATCACTATGTATGGGAGAAGGTTCTAAGCAAAGAGATTCAAATATCATATGTGTCCACTCATCAACAATGTGCAGATATTCTAACCAAAGCATTGGATGGTACAAAGCTTTGCAAATTCAAGGCTATGATTGGTTTGCACATAATCTTGGAAGATTGAAGACCTCAAGCATACTTGGCTTGAGGGGGAGCTGTTGGAGCAATTCTATGACAAGCCAAAGTATTGGCTTGAGTCCCACAAAGTCATAGAAGCTTTAAAATGAAGACTATGCAAAGTTCACTAGTGAACTACCTCTTGTAACGTTTGAAGAGTTTACTTAATGTAAAAGTGAGATAATCTTAAGTGGTTGAGTCCACTTGATCAAAAAGGGAAAGGGGAGCCACAAATTCATGCTTTGTGGTAGTTAGAGAATCAAATCAATCACTAATTGATTGGAGAGTGATTGAGGGAGGTTAGCCTCCCAAACTCAACTATAAATAGATGGCAGCTTTAGTCGTGGTTAGAGAGACCTATGTGAAGACCTCCAAGAGCTGAGATTTATGCCATATCAAGGTGTGATTCCAAGGCACACATATGTATCAGTAAGTCAATTGTATTTTACAAGCAATATACGTTCATTTTCATGATCATTTGAGTTCATATTTCCATGTTCTTGTGAAGTGTACTACTCACTGCCATATCTCTCAGTTTTCTCAGGCAGATTGCAGAGATGGTTTCTCTAAGCTTGGTGCATCATTTTCAGTGATTTAACTTGTTAAAGTTAGCTCTATATATCTAATATATGCCCGTCAAATTGCATTTCATTTGGGTATTGCAATCTTCAGTTATGTTCAGTTGAAGTCAACCCTGTCTATCATTTTCATTTCTCTGTCAAGTACCCGACTTTTGTACTCATCTTGTCAGAGCTGTTTCTCAGTGTGTACTTATCCAAATCCAATGATGTAAAGCTTGTTGGATTCATCGTACTCTCTAGTATAAGAATACAAATGTTCATAATCCTTGGATTCTCAAATCTGGAGTTATGTTTATTTTTCTTCTCACTGGTCTCAAACTGTAGTAGCCCGTGAAAATCGGGATGATGTCATCAGTTGTTAAACATCATTCTCAGTGTGTGGCTCATTATTTTTGATGGGATTAGCCTTGAAAGTTAGCTCTTTAAGTTAACTAGACTTTCCCAAGAGGAATTAAGTTAATTGTTGCTGTGCTCAGAGAATTATGCAAAACATTGGACATGTGTATGTACCAAGAGTAGCAAGTTCTTCACCTCTGAGCTAACTCCAACTTATCTATTTTGATCTATCTTTTTGAGAGTGATCTTTCAAGGTACATAGGGTGTCTAATACATCCATTGGCAAGCTAAAAGGGCCCATCATATACTCCTAGAGTTCATTTGGCTAGTGTAGATCAAGGATTTTGCAACACCTCTTCATCTTCAAGCACATACCTATCCATCTCTTCACACTCTTGGCTAGGATGTGGTATGTCACCTCATGTTGGATCTTGTATACTCCCAATATTAGCCAAACTGAGTAGCCAATAAGGATTTTTTGATGGTCTAGTGAAGATGGCAGTCCTACTTGTGCTTAAGTTGTGTCATAGGTCATCACCTTTGTGTGGTGGGCTTGGGATCATTGACCTTGCGATTGAGAAGAGTGTGCTATTGGGAAATTTTATTGTTTGTGGGTTGCTTCCTCACCCTACAGCCTGAAAGGAATTTCTTCTCTAGTAGCTCGACCTCTTTGCCCCTACTAGTAGAGGACCTTGGTAGCATAAGATCAAATGTAGTTTCATTGAGATGAGGCATATGGTCTTTTTTCTATGTAATAAAGATCATTTTTCTTGGTATACCTTGAGATCTTGGGAGAAGTTAATGCTTACTCTTGTTCTACTCCCTTCCTCATGTGTTGAGGAGAAGCTTCATCACCTGCTATGTGTAACCCTCTCATTGGCTGAGAGAGGGAGTTCATGATTGGGTGCTACTTGATGTCTCCAAGGGGGAGTCTTCCAAGGATCATAGGCATAGTGTGGCTCACTAGATTAGCTCTTTGATTCTCCCTGAGGCACAACAATAGGATAAATGTATGAGGAGGTGAAGTGCACCCTAGATTGTTAGGTATGTTGAGGCTTCAATAATGAGGGATTGTGAGACCCAAGCTAGTCCTTTGCATCAAGCAACTTGGCTTGGGCCTTCACTCGGATTTAGGTCCTAAATTTTGTTTTGGAACTAGTCAAGCTAGGACACCTTTTGTTGAGCTTCACGAGAGAGAGTGGATGATGATTAGCTCAATGGCGAAGTCTCATATCATCCCTAATTTCACATTACATTAGATTCAAGCATCTCGAGGTTTAAGATGATCACCTGTTTCCTCGCTTTGTTTGGCACAAAGCATTGTGGCAATGGCATGATGCTTTTGGCCCATCAGGGTCTCAAATTACTTCAATATTTTAGTACTCTAAAGGTCTCGCAATGATGTGTGCTCATGGAGGAGGTTCTTGTGTCCTTTTGGTGCCATATTTGGGGGGCTTCACGATCTTTCGTGGTTGTCCTCTTTGACTAGGTACTTGCCCATAGGAGCATTGTTATTGGCCGTTGGCTAAGCTTTGGTGCCTAACCTTCGGACTGCATGAGTTATGGTTTTCAAATGGAGTCCGAGCCATAGTGCCTATGGGAATACAAATTGGTGCAAGAGATTTGGCGGCGTGTGCTTAGACTTCTTTTCTAGTAGGTGGGACCTCAGACCATCACTTGGCGCATGGTTGCTTGGGGCTCTCTTACTAGCTTGACCTTCATTTATGAGCATACAGCTCATAGCACTATTATTTTGATCTAGGATGGGCAGATTGCACTACCTAGGACCTTTGGATTACCACGTGGATGGTTTTGGACAACCCCTACTTGGAGTTGATCAGCAGCCTTGCCTGTTGTTCATACTAAGGGCTAGATGCTCGCACGTCTTCAAGTGGTGTACAATTCCTCGAGTTAAGATTGTTCAAGATTTCTAGTTGGAGCTAGTCCGGACTTTGTAGGGGCCATTGGACTATTGTTAGGGTGATCTTAACGGCATGCCTCTTGGGTGACATGCCTTTATCCAACTATGGAAGAAAGGCCCCTTCTTCACGGCTCACGATGACACTATCCATTGGAGCTACAAGCTCTCTGCTTGGCTTCCCCCTCCCCCCCCCCCCCCCCCCCCCCCCCAAACCATTTCCTCTTATAGGAGCTAGGTATGTAGTTGTGTTGGGTGGGTGTGTGGAGTGATTTGCTCATTGTATACATTTCATGAGTTCTTGTTGGAATTGTAGCCTTGTGGACGTGTTTTCTCTACTAATGAAAGGATCTTTTTCTTGGAAAACAAAAAAAAAAACCTTTTGCGAGGAAATCTTTTAGTCAAACGGGACCTTCTTGAAATACTTTCTTCATATGTAATAAATAAATCATTTGCTTTTCTAAACTAATATAAATTAGTAGTTAAACATTATTGATATTGGTTGCTTTCGTGGATTCCATTAGGTTATTATGGGAATGTCTCATGCCATCTTAGGGGATATGTAAGCAATGCTACCCTACTTTATTTTTTCTTTAAATGATAATTTGTTTTTTACAACACGATCATTCCTTCATTCATTACTCGATGAGATGCCAATAGAGGTCTACTTACAACATGAAGACCTATTAGCGATCTAAAAACGACATCATAGGTTTTTCTATCTTTCTTCTAAAAGGTTCCATGTTTCTGTATTTCTTGTATATAAATCATTTTCTATTTTAGAATAAAGATGTTTTTGACACGATTCAAAGTAATGCATAGAAACTAAATATCTGAATCTATTTTGATTTCAGGCACTTCATTCTCTTGAAGTAAGATATAATAAATCAGAATAAAGAGCTACGTTTATTTCGTATTGAACTAAGGAAGAGAAAGCGACTAACTCTTTGAAATCATTTTCTTGAACTTAAATATTTTGTATATCAATATCTGACTCACACAGATGTGATATAAAATGGTTTTTTTATCCATATAGCTTTCTTCATGTATCTTACAAGAAATTTATTGCAGTATGTTTAATCGTTTTAATTTATTTCCTTCAATGTACGATAAGTAATCGTAGCACAATCATACATCTCATGGAAATTCAAATTTTGCTATGAATCACACTCATCTGATAACATCTCTCACCGATTCTAGTCTCTTGTGATCACTATAAGAAATTCAAGGTTAATATTTTTCTATTCAATTTCATATTTATCATGAAGCTTTTAGAAACTATCAGCATAAAGGAACATGAAAGCCAATAGCAGTTCTGTATTGAACTCATATTGCTATCAATCTCTATCTGAAATGAGGTAGTTTTTCGATAAAAAACTAGGCAAAGTAATTAATTAAACCTAGGATTGTTAATTTTTATATGAAAATATAAGAAAGATCAACTTTTTAGGTATACATATTCCTGTAATTTATTACGGTAGCTAATGAAAAAATAGTTTTACTTTTAACTTTGTACAATTATTTATTAATGGATCTTTCACCTTGTTGTGTGTGTAATTTTCGTATTCGATATATGGTCACTGTGAAGAGATGGATAGATATGTGCTTGAAGATGAAGTGGTGGTGCAAAATCCTTGATCTCTAGCCAAATGAACTCCAGGCATATGTGGTGGGCCCTTTTAGCTTGCCAATGGATGTGTTAGACACCCTATGTACCTTGGAAGATCAATCTCAAAAAGATAGATCAAAACATATGAACTAGAATTAATTTAGAGGTGAAAAACTTGCTATTTTGATTCATACACCTATCTAGTGTTTTTAATAATTCCCTGAGCAGATCAGCAATTAGCTTATCTCCTTTTGGGGAACTCTAATTAACTTAAAAGATAACTTTCAAGAGTAATCTCATCAGAAATGGTGAATCACACAATGAGAATGAAGTTTATCAAGTTATGACATCATCCTGATTTTCATGGGCTGCAATAGTACTTAGACCATTGAGTAGAAAAATGATCATACCTCAAGATTCAGTCATTCAAAGATTATGAGATTTTGTATGCTAATACTAGAGAGTATGAGGAATCCAAGAAATTTCGAATCACACAATTTGATGAAGTACACGTAGAGACAAAGCTATGACAAGTTGACTTAAAAAATCAAAAATCTGTAGAGAAGTGAATATGGACACACAGGGTTGACTTCAACTAAACATAACTCAAGATTGAGAACTCCAATAGGAATGCAATTTTGTGAGCATATAGTAGACTCTAGAAGAAAACGTCATCAAGTTAAATCATTGAAAATAATGCACCACACTGAGAGAAAGGATCTCTGCAATCACACTCAAAAATCTAAGAAGCATAATAGTGAACAGTACACTCACACAACCATGAAGATATGAACTCGTATCATCATAAATATGAATGTATATTGATTTTATAATACAATGAACTTATAGATACATATATGTGCCTTGTATCCACACTTCATATAGCATATGGCTCAGCTTATGGATGCCTCTTAAAGTTTGACTAAACTTCCATGTATATATAGAGGGTTTTGGAGCCAAGATTTGAATTTGAATCTTGCTCACCTAAATGTAGTTTCCTAATTTTTAGAGATTGTTTGATTCTCCAGCCTCCAAATCTAGAATTCGTGGCTTCTCTCTCTATTTTTATCAAGTGAAATCAACCACATTTGATTCCTTTTACTTTTACATCAAGTAAATGTTCAAACAAGTACAAGGGTGAGTTCACAAGTGATCTATTAGATTTCCATACATTGTCTTCTCTTACAAACTCAAGTCAATACTTAGGCTTGTAATGGATTTGTTACAACAGATTTCACTCAAGCCAAGTATGCTTGAGGTCTTCAATCTTCAAGAATAACCTGCAATCCAATCATAGTCTTGAATTTGCAAAGTTGTGTACCATCCAATGCTTTGGTCAAAATATTTGCACATTGTTGATGAGTAGACACATATGATATCTGAATCTCCTTGCTTGGAACCTTTTCTCTTACATAGTGATAATGAACTTCAATGTTTTTAGTCCTTGCATGAAAAATAGGGTTAGCAGCTAAATGAATAGAACTCATGTTGTCACAGAGAAAAATAGTTGGAGTTCCAAACTCCAATCCAAGATCTTTGAATAATGTCTTCATCTACATAGCTTCTTGTGTAGCGATGACAAGACCTCTGTATTCAGCTTCAGTAGAAGAGAGAGCAAGAGAGAAGATCTCTTCATAATCAATTCCCTGATTTTGTGCAAAGCCTTTTGCTACAAGCCTTGCCTTATACCTATATATGGAACCATCAAAATTCTTCCTGAGTTTGTAGACCCATCTTGATCCTATTACCTTCATAGATGAAGTCTTGGGCACCAAATCGCAAGAGTTGTTTTCCTCAAGGGCTTCAATCTCTTCCTTCATTGCATGCTTCCATTCTAATTTTGCTTTGGCCTCTTCAAAGGATGATGGCTCCTGTTGATTTATGTCCTGTGCTATGTAAATAGAATGTTGATTTACTAATGAGGTGTCAAAAACATACATTTCTGGTCTTTTTTCTTTCCCTTATAGATCTTCTTAAGCCTTGTTGTGATGATTCTGCCTCATGGTCAAGTTCTTGCAATTTTGCTTTACCTTTAGACTTCCATTCTTTGATTTTTTCCATCTGAGTTTCTTCATCATCTTCTGAAGTATCTTGTTCTTCAATCTTTCATTGATGTTCTCTACCAAGCTTTGGAAAATCTTCTTCAAGTTCATATGTCAATTTGACCTTCCTGCATGAATCTTCATACCATGAATTGTTCTCATCAAAAACTACATCTCTGCTTACCAAGAATCCTTTGTTGGTAGGGTGTATAACCTATAACCCTTTTCATTGTTGTTATATCCAATAAAAACACACATTTCTACCTTTCGGTCCATCTTGCCTCTAACCTGTGAAGGAACATGAGCAAAAGCAATACATCCAAAAATTTTACAATGATCTAAGCTAGGTCTTCTTCCATTCCAAGCCTCATATGGAGTCATCCGATCAGGGGATTTTGAAGGCAACCTGTTAATCAAGTAAGTCGATGTAGATACAGCCTCAGCCCATAGATAATGGCAAATGCTTTTCATTTAACATGGACCTTGCAACGTCAACAATTGTCCTATTCCTCCTTTCTGCCACTCCATTTTGCTCAAGAGTGTATCTTGTAATTACCTAGCTTTTGATTCCCCTTTCTTGAAGAAAAGAATCAAAGTGATGGGAGACGTGAATGGTAACCTGCGAGACTTTCCAAATTGACATGCACTACATTTATAAATCATGTGTTGTTTTGACAAGTTAGGGAGTCCAAGTACACTTTGGTCCCTACAAATTTGTTTTAATGATCTTTCACCAATATGTGTCAATCTCTTGTGCATACCTCTAGTTCTATGAGTATTTAATTACCATAGTTGAAGAGAGCTATGTTCCTTGTGTCTTGCAACTCAAAAGTGAATAATCTACGTGTTTTTTCTCCCTTTTCTATTCTTTTGAACCCTTGGCTAGGGTCTTCCACATATGCTCCTCCTCTTGTGAACCTAACTTGCAATCCTTTTTCTACTATCTTCCCAACACTTATCAAATTCTTTGTAATGGTAGGGACATACAGTACCTTACTGAGTAAGTTGATGTTTCCATCAGGTGCTTTGACATTTCCTATTTTCTCCACAAGGTGTATTGTACATCTCCTATTTGCACCTCATGCTTGTTCCTTGGATCTTCTAAGTCTGATAGGAGGGCCACATTTTCTACCACATGATTTGAAGAACCTGAATCTATGTAGAACATATGCTCATCATATTTACCTTGTGGCATAGCCATGTTCATGATTAATAATGAATCCTCCTTGTTTGAGTCTTCTGTGGAGTTATTGAAGTCTTTCCTTCCTTTGTAGCCTCCCTGATAGTTTGAATGATTGTAGTTGTTGTAGTTTCCATGATAATTATTGATCCTTCCTCTTGAGTAGCCATAACTTCCTCTATTGTATCCTCTGCCTCTTTGATTCCTGGAATTCCTAAAGCAATTTTTAGTTGTATGATTAGATAATCCACAAATAGAACATGGATTGGAGTCTTGGGATCTCCCCCTACCTTCTCTACCTCCTCTTCCTCTACCTATGCCATATCTTCCTCTACCTGCATAGTTAGCTTGATATATTTCTACTTCATCATCCACTTTCTTGACTTTCCTTTGTTTTCTTTCCACTTGCTTTTATCAGTATATAAAGCTGAAGATTGATTACCTTTAGAGCTTTCTCCATTCTTGATTAGTTTTGCCTCTTGAGTGAGTAGTTGTCCAATGAGTGTATTGAAATCAGGTACATGCATGACCATGTACAAATCCATAGCTGTGGTGAATGCTTCCCACTTGTCATCTACTTTCAATCCATTGATGACCTGCCTTACAATTTGCTCTTCATCTATTATGTTGGGAAAGATGGATGGATGCTCCAAGAGATTGAGTAGGTACTGCCAAATCCTGCTTTGTACCAGCCCTCTGATGCTTTAGAGTTGATGAGTAGACCTACTTATCTTTCCAATGACACCATAAAATGGCCTATGTACTTTGGAAGTGATGTGTGTAATGATCGAATCAAAACAGATAACTTTGAAACTCAAAATCTCAAGAAAACCTTCTATTTATGTCTTGATACGTGCTGGAACTTTTGCTCAGTATGACCAGCACAGTAGGAATTAAAAAAACTCCTTTTAGGGGTATCTAATTAGCTTAGCAAGATAACTATTCCAAGTGGAATGATATAAAAAGATGAACTATGCTAAGAGAAATCAATTTTGCAAGTAAAGCTATACCCACGATTTTTTAGGACTATAGCAGACATTGACCAGTGATCACCTCGATGCAAATTTCTCTGAAGTGGCTGAATAGAATCTTATTAAATTTTGATAGCACGTAGATAACTTCAACTTGAATCCATCAAGCTTTAGATCATAGAATTTGGTGAAGAGTTGATCGAGATATGCACTTCACATGTTAACACACTTTCAAGGAGTATAACAGAGAACTCAGAAATGACTAATGAGAGTGTATGTATTAATGAACACTTGTATACAAATCCATTGGCATGAATGTCATTGCCTAATGGTGTAGATAGGTGTGGTCTATAGTGTAGGCCTCACACACACTCAGAATCAGTCATGAGAAGCTCGAGAATGATGAGTTCTCCCCGTGACAATTTGATTATTACAAAGAGTTAAAGTGGTAATAAAGCACTATCAATAGTTCCTATGCTTCTCCATATGTATACAGACTTCAATGCATCCATCAAGCTAAATGTGTTGGCTTGTGAATTACACCAATAGCTCCCCCTCAAGCCAAACATTTTTGCTTGGTCTTCATCTTCAATATTCATGTGTATCCTGCAATCCAATCATTGCTTTAAATCTTCAAAGTTTTGTTCCATCCAAAGCTTTAATCAACAAATCTGCACATTGCATGTTGGTTGATACATAGGTTAGTTGAATGTCCTTGCTTAACAACTTTTCTCTCACATAATGATAATGGACCTCTATATGTTTGGTCCTAGCATGATAGATAGGATTAGTTGCAAGGTGAAGAGAACTTGTATTATCTCCAAAGATTATTGGAGACCTAGTATATAAACCCAATTCTGTATACAAAAGCTTAATCCAAATGGCTTCTTGTGTGGCATTAGCCAGTCCTCTATACTCTACCTCTGTAGAAGACAAAGCAACAATAGGTTGCCTCTTTGAAGACCATGAAATATGGTTTATCACTTACAAAAGAAATGTATCCTGAAGTGCTCCTCCTATCATCCTTGCATCCTGACCAATCTACATCTGAGTAGATCTTGATATCAATGTTAGAAGTGTAAGGAAAATACAGACCATGATGTTGTGTACCCTTGAGATACTTCAAGATTCTCTTGGTAGCCTCTAAGTGAGGTATCCTTGGCTTGTGCATAAACTGACTTAGCACACTAACTCCATATGCAATATATATCCTTGTTAAGGCAGCATAGTTCAAGCTACCCACCATACTTTGATAGCCTGTAATCTTCATGGGCACTTAGTTTTAGGTTTACCTCCATTGGAGTGCTTGCTACTTTGGCATCCTGCAAGTGAAACTTCTTCAACATTTCCTGTATGTATTTTTTCTGAGTAATGTATATTCGAGAGTTAGTATAGACTAACTCAAGTCCAAGAAAATACTTCAATAGACCAAGATCATTGATCTTGAAGTCCTTCATTATCTGGATCTTGATTTGTCTTATCCCATTGATATCATTACCTGTAAGTATGATGTCATCAACATAATCACAAAGGTATATTACCTCTGAATTACTTCTCTTGATGAATAGAGAAGTATCTGCTTTGCTCATGACAAAACCTTGGTCTTGAATGTATGTAGTTAACCTGTAATTCCATACCCTAGGTGCCTCCTTCAATCCATATAAAGCCTTTTTTAATTTGCAAACATATGTTACTTTCTTAGGTTCCTCATAGCCAGGAGGTTGTGACATATATACCTCCTCTCAAATCCATCCATTCAAGAAAGCATTCTTGACATCCAATTGGTACATATTCCAATTTTTTGATGCAGCCACACTTACCAACACTCTGATGGTTGGCATCTTGGCCACAAGAGAAAATGTTTCTTCATAATCAATGCCTTAGGTTTGTGCAAAACCCTTGGCTACCAATCTGGCTTTGTACCTATTAATTGTGCCATCAGAATTTCTTTTAAGTTTATAGATCCATCTGGATCCTATTACCTTCATGGAGTCCTTCTTTGGTACTAGCTCCCATGTATCACTTTCCTTGAGTGCTTCAATCTCCTCATCGATAGCTTCTTTCCATTCTGTCTTGGTTATGGCTTCTTCATATGATCCTGGTTCTTCAATTGATAAATCTTTGGCAAGATAGACAGAGTGTTTAGTGACAAGAGATGTATCATACCCATATCTAATAGGTTTTTTTGCTTTCTCTTTGTGATCTTTTGATTGATTGAGTTCAAGATTCAGGTATGTCTTAAAGCTTCTTCATCTTCATTTTGCCCTTGGACTTCCATTCTTTGAACTCTTCAAGGTTGATGATGTCTTCATTATCTGAACTTGAATCTTCATTCTGAGTAGGTTTTCCTTTAGTAAGACTTGGAAACTCCTCTTCCAAATCATAGGGTAATTTAACCTTCCTGCATTCATTCTCATACCAAGAATCATTTTCATCAAAGACAACATCTCTGCTCACCATGAATCCCTTATTGGAAGGATTATAAAACCTGTATCCTTTTTGATTTAGATCATACCTAATAAAGATGCACTTTTCAGCCTTTGGGTCTAACTTACCTCTTATCTGAGAAGGAATGTGTACATATGCTACACATCCAAATATCCTGCAATGGTCTAGAGAGGGTCTCTTACCATGCCATGCTTCATAGGGTGTCATCCCATCAAGAGATTTAGATGGTAACTTGTTTATGAGATAAGTGGCAGTTGAAATACTTTCTGCCCATAGATAGTTAGGTAATTTTTTCTCATTCAACATAGACCTAGCTGTCTCAACAATCAACCTATTTCTTCTCTCCGCTACCCCATTTTGTTCAGGAGTATACCTTGTGGTGATTTTTCTTCTGATGCCTCTGTCCTGCAAGAAGTTTTCAAACTCATTGGAGAAGTACTCACCTCCTCCATCTGATCTTAGCCTCTTCAAATTCTTTCCTGTCTGATTTTCAACAAGTGCAAGATATTTTTTAAAACAATTAAACACCTCATCCTTGTGCTTCATGAAGTACGATACACTCCACCTGCTATAATCATCAATAAAATATACATAGTACCTTGATCCTAAGACTGAGGGATCTTTGCTTGGTCCCCATACATCTGTATGGACAAGCTCTAGGTAGTCTTCATGCATGTAGCCTTTCCTTTAGAAGGGTAACCTGTGAAACTTCCCAAATTGACAAGCACTACATTTATATATGATGTGTTGTTTTGAAACATTGGGTATTCCAATTACACATTGATCACTGCATATTTGCTTCAAAGTTCTTTCTCCTACATGTCCTAATCTTTTGTGCAAAATCTCAAGCTCTAAGTGTTTGATCCTTATAACTGTATAGTGCAATATTCTTTGTGTCTTCTAGCTCAAAAGTGAAAAGTCTACCTGATTTTTCTCCTTTAGCAATCCTCTTAAACCCATGCCTTGGATCCTCCACAAGTGCTCCATATTGGTTGAATCTAACTTGCAAACCTTTCTCCACAATCTGTCCAACACTCATTAAATTTTTGGTAATGGTTGGTACATAGAGTACCCTACTCAACAAGTTCTGATTTCCATCACAAGTCTTAACATTTCCAACTTTAACTACTGAGTGCTTGGTGTCATCACCTGTCTGTACTTGATGCTCACCTTTTGGTTCCTCAAGATCAGAGAGTAGTGCTACATTTCCAGCCACATGATTTGAGCATCCTGAGTCAATGTAGAATAGGTGATCATCATTTGAACCTAATTTTGAAGTCACGTTCATGATCAGAAGAGAGTCATCCTGCTCCTCTATGTAGTTGTTGTAGTCCTTTCTGGATTTGAATCCTCCTTGGTAAT
The DNA here is from genome assembly GCA_020310875.1 of Ceratopteris richardii. NCBI lineage: Eukaryota > Viridiplantae > Streptophyta > Polypodiopsida > Polypodiales > Pteridaceae > Ceratopteris > Ceratopteris richardii. The sequence continues at coordinate 143,440,691 of CM035433.1, read as the reverse complement.
TGCCATTGTAATTATTGTTGTAATTGTTGTTGTTGTTGTTGTAGCCTTGGTGATGGTTGAATCTACCTCTTGACTATGAGTATCCACCTCTTTGGTATCCTCTTCCTCTCTGATTCTTGTAATTCCTGAAACACTCATCTGTAGTATGATTTGATAAACCACAAATATTGCATGGTGAGGAGTTATAGGATCTCCCCCTACCTTGCTTACCTCCTCTGCCCCTTCCTCTTCATGATCTACCTCTCCCTACATAGTTGGCTTGGGAGGTAGAGCCTTCATCTTCCAATTTCTTGTTGTTGCCTTTATCTTTAGACTTCTTATCAGTATATAGGGTAGAAGAACTATAACCTTTGAATGTATCTCCATTCTTGTTGAGTTTGGCTTCATGAGTGAACAATTGTCCCATGAGAGTTGTAAGATCTAGAATTTGCATGTCCATGTAAAGGTCCATGGCAATGGAAGCTTTCCCATTTGTCATTAGCCTTGATCCTATTGATCACTTGCCTTACAATCTTCTCTTCTTCAATTTCTTCTCGTATGCTTGCTAACTGATCTTCTACATCTTTAGCAAGCTACCTTTTCCAAGTGGAATGATATAAAAAGATAAACTATGCTAAGAGAAATCAATTTAGCAAGTAAAGCTATACCCCCGATTTTTTAGGACTGTAGCAGACATTGATGAGTGATCACCTCGACGTGAATTTCTCTGAAGTGGCTAAATAGAATCTTCTCAAATTTTGATATCATGTAGACAACTTCAAGATGAATCCATCAAGCTTTAGATCATAGAATTTGGTGAATAATTGACCGAGATATGCACTTCAAAAGTTGACAGACTTTCAAGGAGTATAACAGAGAACTCGGAAATGACTAATGAGAGTGTATGTATTAATGAACACTTGTATACAAATCCATTGGCATGAATGTCATTGCCTAATGGTGTAGATAGGTGTGGGCTATAGTGTAGGCCTCACACACACTCAGAATCAGTAATGAGAAGCTCGAGAATGATGAGTTCTCCCCGCGACTTTTCCATGACCATTTTTATAGAGTGTGAGTAAAACTTTGAATTCAAGTTCAAGCTCTAGGCTCCCTATGATCAAGCTCCTATATCCTAGGAGATATTCCTTCAATCAAACAACTAAATTTTTCCACGAATCCTTTTGGTAGGTGTTTACAAAAGATTCCAAGTCAATTTGATTTTTACAAAGAGATAAAGTGGTAATAAATCACTATCAATAGTTCCTATGCTTCTCCATATGTATATGGAATTCAATGCATCCATCAAGCTAAATGTGTAGGCTTGTGAATTCCACCAACATATTAACTCTCCAATGCTTCCCAACTAATTTGCTATGTCCTTAAGCTTTGTGAAAAAATCAGTCACATTTTGTTTGGAGCTTTCTTGAGAGTTGTGAAATCCTGCCATAGTTGATGCTTCCTAGATTTGGTAATTCAAGAGAAGAAGGCTTTAAGTGCATCCCCCACTTCCTCAGATGTCTTACAACTTCTAATATGAGGCAACAAAAAATGTGAGATAGAGTTGAGGAGATAAGACCTTGCAAGTGCATCCTTGGAGCACCATGTGCTCAATCTTTCTTGATCTTCTTCTATTGGTTGCATTTTGTTCTTGAAACTTGGCATAACTTCATCTCTAACCACATAACCATATAAACTTCTACATTGGAGATAAGCTTCCATCCGTAATGACCAAGTTGAGTAAGTACCTCTATCCAATTTGTCAATTGATGAAGGAAATCCATGTGCCACCTTTGCTCTGATACCACTGTGAAGAGATGGATAGATATGTGCTTGAAGATGAAGTGGTGCTGCAAAATCCTTGATCTACACTAGCCAAACAAACTCCAAGAGTATGTGGTGGGACTTCTAAGCTTGCCAATGGATGTGTTAGACACCCTATGTACCTTGGAAGATCAATCTGAAAAAGATAGATCAAAATAGATGAGCTAGAATTAATTCAGAGGTGAAAAACTTGCTATTTTGATTCATACACCTGTCTAGTGTTCTGAATACTTCTCTAAGCACAACAAAAATTAGCTTAATTCCTTTTGGAGAACTCTAATTAACTTAGAGAGCTAAATGTCAAGAGTAGTCTCATCATAAATGGTGAATCACACAATGAGAATGAAGTTTAACAAGTTATGACATCATCCTGATTTTCACGGGCTGCAATAGTACTTAGACCAATGATCAAAAAAATGATCATACCTCAAGATTCAAACATTCAAGGATTGTGAAATTTTGTACGCTGATAGTAAACACAATGCTTAATACAACAAGCTTTGAATCATGCATTTTGATGAAGTACACGTGGAAAACCAGCTCTAATAAATTGACTAAAAAAATAAAAAATCTGCGGAGAAGTGAATATCGACAGACAGGGTTGACTTCAACTGAACATAACTCAAGATCGAGAACTCCAATAGCAATGAAATTTTGTTACATATAATAGACTCTGAAAGAAAATTTTAGCAAATTAAATTATTGAAGTGATGCACCACACTGAGAGAAAGGATCTCTGCAATCTGACTGAAAAATCTGAGAAGCATAATAGTGAAGAGTAGACTCACACAACCATGAAGATATGAATTTGTATGATCATAAATATGAGTGTATATTGATTGTATAATACAATGAACTTACAGATACATGTGTGTTTCTTGTATCCACACGTGATGTAGTATATAGCTCAGCTTATGGACTCCTCTTAAAGTGCGACTAAACTACCACATATATATATAGAGTTTTGGAGCCAAGATTTGAATTTGAATCTTGCTCACCTAAAAGTAGTTTCCTAATTTTTAGAGATTGATTGATTCTCCAACCTCCAAATCAAGAATTCATGACTTCTCTCTCTATTTTTATCAAGTGGACTCAACCACTTTTGATTCCTTTTACTTTTACATCAAGTAAATGATCAAACAATTACAAGGGTGAGTTCACAAGTGATCTAGTAGATTTCCATACATTGTCTTCTCTTACAAACTCAAGCCAATACTTAGGCTTGTAATGGATTTGTTCCAACAGTCACCAATTTGAAGTGATAGAGACAAGAAATATGCCACATGGAAACCTCATTTTAGTACATTGTGATTTTCTCCTAAGGATTGTTGGTACATTTGGGAAGCCTTGATGTTTGACAAAACATCAAAGGCTTACTTCACATCTTAAACATGACTATTCATAAGTCATACATGAACACCTGTTGTAAATCTCTTGAGTTCAACTCAAGATAAATGTAAAAGGAAAATATTGAGAGAATCTCATAGCTTTACAAGGTTTAAGCTACAAAAACTAAGTGGTTGGAATCAAATCAATTAGAAGCCTAAAAGGTAGGATCACTTTTAGGTGGCAGATTCAAAATTCAAATTGAGATCACATCTATAAAAGACACTAATTTTTAGTCGTTGGTAGTAGAGCCAAAAGAAGGACTCGTTGAGCTTCACAATTCTAGGTATACTATGCCCACACATGTTTGAGTAAGCCTACATCATCTCCTTTGTATCATACATTCATAATATTACACATTTGATTTAGATTATGCAAGTTATCTCATGTCTACTATTGTTTGCTGCTAAGTTCTTGATTCAGTGAAGTTGTTTTGAGGAGTTCTCTACGTATACGTATCCAATTAATGTGATTCCACTTGGTATATTTAGCTTAGACCTTCTAGTTCTAGGCTAGAAAGTTTCATCTCATTTTTTTTGGTACTTTGTTAGATAACTTCTCTACAAGCTACCTATGTCTGCTCACTATCATCCTCCTAAAAAGTCAGCATTGCACCCCTAACTTCTTAATGTGATTTCTTAGCATATACGCATCCTAAATTAGTGAAATAACTTTAAATGACAAGCTTCGGACTCCAATTAGATATTTCTAATAGCTCTCACATCATTGTAATTAGTGAGTGAGCACTGAGTTAAATAATGAGTAGGTCCAACTCTAAAAATAGCAAGTTTTGGCAACTTTTCAACCTTGGAAGTAGTTTGTTTTGACATAACTATTTGAAGATGTTCCTCCAAAGTACATTATGATTCCTAATGCATATTTGATAAGATAAACATATTTAATAAGGTACTCTAAAGCTACATTGGCAGGTATAGAGCACGATTTGTGCAGCACCACCTCATTTCTAGAGTGTATCCAACCATCTCCTCATTGTGGTATCAGAGCTATCATCAACTCAACATGGGAGATGGATTCCCATCATCAATTGATAAATTACATCAAGGTAATTAATCAGCTTCGTCTATTAGAATGAAGGCGTATCTACAAGGTAGAAATCTCTATGGTTACATATTTGGAGGTGAGTCAATGCCAAATTGTGAGACACTTGATCAATGGAATCAAGGCAGAAGACAAATGGGAAGCATTCACCACTACAATGGATCTATACACTAACATGTAGGTACCTAACTTCAATACTCTAATGGGACAAATATTCACTCATGAAGCCAAGCTTGTGAAGAAAAAGCACAACTCAAAAGGTAATCTATCCTCTTTTATTTTTAGTGTCCATATGAAAGGCCAAATGGCCATTGGAAACTTCTTTGTATATGTTCTTTTAATAAAAACATATAGTGTTGTGGTTAGTCACAGATTGTAAGTTCGACCGCATTTGTAAGACCTAAGAAGTTTGTCTTCATGCTCCCTGTGTACTCTATTTTTTCGCAGTATTTTGCAATATCTGTGCGGAGGACCGTGTGCAGCCTTAAGAGCTCGGTTTTCTACTTCAAGGATATCGTCGTGGAGCTCGCGAGAAGGAGAGCACACTATGGTGCATTGCCAACGAATTACTTTGTTGGTATTAGAGGAGTTTGATGCAAAAGCTTTGATCCTTTTGTGCGAGTGAAGCGAGCACCCCCTTCCCCCCAAGGCTTTCTCCAAGGCTGGCGACCAAGGCAGTGACCAAGGCGATGATCAAGGCATAGACCTTGGCATACCTTGCCATCCAAGTCATGGAAGTCACCATTGGCGGTGTTGGCTGTGCGTGAGGGAGGACCTCAACGATCAAAAGTGCAGAGGAGCTTTGGAAGAAGTTATGCAATACATATGAAAAGAGACGGCATCCAATAAAGTGTATCTGATGACAAAATTATACGACCTTCATATGAAGGACACCGATAGTGTTGTTGCTCATCTAAATGAGTTTGATGCTATATTCTCTCAGTTACGGGCTCAAAAAATGGATATGGATGATGAAATGAAAGCAATACTACTATTATGCACCTTGCCATCATCATGGGATACGTTTTGCACAGTTATTAGCAACAGTGCACCTAGTGGTAAACTCATCTATGATGACATATGTGGAGCACTTGTGAGTGAGCATATTCGTAGTAAATCTATGGTTGGCACTCAGAGTGGAGATGCATATAATGTTTGTGGTTCTTACCAAGAAAAGAATCAACAATGTGGCAAGAGCAAGAACAAGGAAAAGAATGGTAAACGGAATAAGAATAGAAGAAAATCAAGGAAGAGGGATATTGAATGCCATTATTGTCATAAAAAAGGACACATGAAGAAAGAATGTTATGCATTAAAGAATGCTAAAGGTAAAGGACAGAATGTTGATGGGCATGTTAAACGGTTACCTACACCATCTACTTCGACTCTGAAGATTGAAGAAATTAATGCTATTTTTGATGATGCTGATGTGTTGACACTTGATAGTACTGTGCCATCTGAGGCACTTATGGCTGATTCTCTTTCCCACACATGGCTGTTAGATTTTGGTGCTGCTTTCCATGTGACACCACACAGAGAGTGGTTCTCTGATTATACAGCAAAGTATCTAGGTATCGTGACACTTTGTGACTCTTACTAGTGTGATGTTATGGGGATTGGAGATGTGGTTGTGCAATTCATTGATGGTTCAAAATTTGCTATGCATAATGTACACCATGTACCTTAGTTATCATGCAATTTGATGTCAATTGGTCAACTTGATGACCTTGGTTACAAGGTGATCTTCTATGCTCAGTCCTTTCGTATATCAAAGGGCAATATGGTTATTGCAAAAGGAAGCAAAGTTGGCTCACTTTATCCTTTATTTGTATCACAGAAAGAACACTTCTTAGCTATTACTAAACAGCCTATGGATTGTATTTTCCGTGGTCATTTGGGCCATATATCCCGTAGTGGAATGGAAAATCTTTCTTGTTGTGGCTACTTACCTGTGTTATCTTTCTTCGATTTTTCATTTTGTGAGCATTGTCAATATGGAAAGCAAACTAGAAATGTGCATAAAATGCACATTGACTCTGCAATTCAGCATTTACATCCTGTTCATATAGATGTGTGTGGCCCTATGCCCACTAGGTCCTTAGGTGGATCTCTTTACTTTGCCACTTTCATTGATGATTTAAAAGTTTGGGTATATCCTATCATATCAAAGGATGAGGTATTCCATTCTTTCATAAAATGGCTTGCTTCAGTTGAGACTGAAAAGGAACTAAGCTTAACGCTTTACATTCAGATAATGGGGGTGAGTATACCTCACATGAATTCAGACTTTTCTCTTAGTCTAGAGGGATTCGTAGAAATTTTACAGCTCCTTATACCCCACTACAAAATGGTGTAGCTGAGAGGATGAATAGAACTATTCAAGATAGAGTAGTCTCTATGTTGCATCATGCAAACCTCTAACAAGGCTTTTGGGCAGAAGCAGTATTGACTGCAGTTCATGTGATTAACCTTTCATCTAGTACTGCCAAAGGCTGAAAGTGGCACAAGAGTTGTGGACAGGGAAGCCACCATATTATGATCATCTTCGAGTTTTTGGGTGTGAAGCATATGTTCATATACCAAAGAATATTAGATGGACCATAAGTCAAAGAAATGCATTTTCCTTGGATATGGTCAAGAAGGACAATTTGAATATCGCTTATGGGATCCTAAAACATGGACAGTGATCAAAAGTAGTGATGTCATTTTCCATTAGTCTAAGATGCATAAACAGCCCATTAAGGAGGTTGAAGTGAGAAGAGTGGTGTTTAAGGATACTAGTCCTCCGGTTAGCATGCATAAAAACGTGTGTTTGACAAGTCCCATAGGTTAAGACCCAAAAAGTTGAATGAAGGAGATTGGATACTTGTCTATGATAGCTCACGAGAGATGCAATACGAATCCCAAAGAAAATTTGTGAAGAGATGGTTTGGTCCCTATGTGATATGTTAAGTATTTGACAATGGTACATACTTGCTTAGGGAACTCGATGGAACCAAGTTAAAGGAACTGATTCTTGAGAAACAAGTTAAGCTCTTTGAAAGAACTGAGAATGAAGATTATGAGACATTGGTAGATGAAGAGAAGGGAGATAATGAAGAAGATGAGGAACTTGCTGAAGAGGTTCAAGATGGAGAAGAGAGATGAATAAAAATGGAAACTAAAGAATCTACACACACACACACACACACACACATATATATATATATATATATATATATATATATATATATATATACATATATATATATTTGTGTGTTTGTCTGTTTGTGTGTTTGTGTGTGTAAATATTAAAAGTGTAAATAAATAAGAAGAACATCTGGATAATAAATGATGTGTATTTCCAAAGGTAAGACTATACATTGAATAATAAAAGTGTGTAAACATGAATGCATGCTAATGTACATAAATAAAGATTACATGCATGATCATTTCTAATGTGCCTCTCCTTGTAGGTGCAGTTGTAGAAACTTATAAAGAATTGTGATTCAATCATGGAAAGAGATTTTTCTGATGAGGCGGAGACATCATTTCGGAGGAATTCAGTTTGAGATAGGAGTGCAAATTTAATTTCAGCTAGAAATAGATCAAATTACAAATATATCTTTAGTACAATCTCCGAATGATGCCTTTATTTTTGAGTACTTACTTCGCGCACGTGTAAACCCCTTAGTACCTAGAACAATGACTGAGGATGGATATCATCAAGAGTAGCTTCAAAATAAACCAGGGATGTATGTGCAACTCGTCCTAGGGCTAGAACCTTACATTAGGCCAAAAATAGAGAGTTGACTCGAGCAAAGAATGTGTGTATAGATCAGTCCATGTTCTACATTTTCTTGCCCACCGATCTCTTTCCTATGCTTGCACATATTCAAGAAGGGAACCATAGGTTTCTATCAAGAATATATCATGAAATGCCTCAAGAGCAAAGTGAAGATGATCCATTAAGCGAAGAACTTGATGCCTTCGTTTGTGACTACTTATTTCGGCTACCAAAGGACCAAACAAGGGCTTTGATATATAGGCATCCATAAGGGTTAAAAAAATAGGACCAAAGGATTACAAGTAAGGAGATAGAGTTTGCTAATGTACATAAATAAAGGTAAATAATGTCTTCTAAACTTGTGATCTGTGGTGCATATATATGTGTGTTCTATGATCATGTTTTGTTTCAACATGTAGCTCCGAAAAACAGATCTAAAAGAGAATTGAGCAAAGAAAGTAAGTTGTAGATAATGGAATAAAATGTCTAATGGTTGTAATCAAGCTTTTCAAAGGAAATAGGAGCCGTATGAATAAATGAAACATGGCAACTTGGAATGAAAGAAGAAGAGGTGATTGGAGGCGTTAAACTCAAGGGGCTTCCGACTTTATACTCGTGAGATATTACTGCTTCAACTTTCCTTTCCTCTTGTATATATGTGTATATAAAAATATTGCATGATTGAGCATATGATATATAAGGAAAGGCATAAGAATTAAGAGATTTTAAGTAGCTGAAAGATTTCATATGGCGATTGAGATTACGTGATGCATGAGGGACTGGCATTATGTGAGTAGGATTAGAAAGTGGACTAGGACTTTTGAAAACAAGACCTAAGAAAGAGAAGGCAAGACCTAAACTTAGTACATGTATATACTAGTGCATGAACACTTGATGAGTGAGATGCTTTGACTTCTACTTTTGATCTCTCGTCTCATCCGATCTTCAGATAAATTATGTTCAGAAAAAGTCTTTATACACCAACCAGCTGTCTATGTGTATGTGTATATGTTGTTAAGTATGGCGATGAGCTAGTAGGTGGGTGGACCTACCCTAGTGGGGTGATCAGGGCCATGAACCGAAGCTAGCTGAATCTTATGGCCTGACCTATATGTTGGCATGCACACATATGGGTGAGTAGGCTAGTGGAGTCACTCTAACCAGGTAGTCGAAGCGACAAGCTAATGTCCATTTCATATGAGGCTAACATTGTGCATCATGCAATATGTTGGGTTGATAGACGAGTGGGCTAAAACTGGGTGGGTGCATACGTCCATGAGTCACACCCAATTTCGACATAGGCCGACATGTGTAAATAAAGAATAAGATGAATAAAAAGAAAAATAAAAATAAAAAGGCTGAGCTCATATGAATAATAAAAGTAAAAAAAATAAGATAAAAGTAAAAGAAAAGTAGGAAAAGGCCCTATGGGGGTCTGAAGGATGGGAGATCAACATGGAAGCTAGATGGGAGTTTCATAAATCGAGTTATTAAGGACTGGAATATGCATATGCTTAGGATGGGTTACTCTATCTAGCCAGGCCAAGTTAATGGGAGAGCTAAGAAGTTTTCAATTCACTCATGTGATTGCTAGTCTAAATGCATTAGAGTATCTTGATATGTTGGATGCAATGCTTTTATCTACCTTCTTCTCTTAATTTATGCCAAGCTTAATGAATTTTCAAGTTTCATGCATCGAATTAAAATTTTCTTTAAGTTGAATTTATTTTCCATGGCTACTTGATGCTCGATTTTTTTTGTTATGTTTGCAAGTTCACACATCCAGAGGATGCACAGGTTCAGAGAGGGTGGATGTGGTGTAGACGGAAGTTTCGAGTTCGGAGTTCAATCAAATATTTCAAAGGCAAGGAGTAGACAAATGAAAATAAAAATGTGCAATATCTAAATGTCAATCCGTTGCATTAGAGGATATGGAATGCAATCATGATGAGAGTCGAGAAGATAAAACCTCAAAACAAGTGGATTCGGTGATCTCTCTCCTCGGAAGACATACATGTTGTATATAGATTCTTATGTTTGAGACATATATGCATCAATCTAAATGTTGATATTTGCTCGCTATGTGTCTTTTGTACCCTCAATGCTATCATGAATAACAAGAATTCGCATATATGAGGCTATTAATTTGATGTTACTATGATTATGTGTACCTGCACAAAGAGCTTATATGTGTGATATGTCCAATGTTAGTTCATGAGCATGTGTTTGCATGTATTCCATATATGGGAGTATGGGTTGTGTATATGCGTTCTATAATGTGTTTGTATGTATCTTTGTGTGTAGACATGGGGGTATACTTGTTTGTGAGCATAGTGGTATGTTCATATATATATACATATATTTGATTTACCATGTGTGTATACATGTATGTATCAATATGCATCTATGTGGGCTCTTCCATTTTAGCATGTACAAAAGGTAATCCTGTAGGAGAGGGATTGGAAGGTTAATATCCAGTTGAAGGGGAAGATATTTCCTTCTCTTTGCGAAGGGAATCAAAGAAAGGAAAGGATGGCAAAATGATAAGGGAGAAGACACGAATGTGATTTCTATTTAGGGGCGGCTCTTCCTGAAGAAAAATATTTTTTTCAGACTCAAGACAAAAATGGAACCCTTCTAGTTGGGCATACACAGGAGATAGACAAAGGATTTTTGAGAAGGAACATGGCCAGATTTTGGGCTTTCTGGAAAATTTCACGATAGAGATCAGGCATGATCGAGCAAAACTTTATTCACTATTAGTGGCAATTCGAGGAAGCATCAAAGCTTGTCGACAGACAAAGGAGAGGGAACAACTTCATTCAACATATGATCAAAGGAGAGGTGGACATAGATGTTTATGCATGATATAGGATTAATGAGCACTGATCCTGAAGAAAATTATAGTGCTGGGAACTGGATGCAAAGACTGCAGACCCAATCACAAGCAATTATCCATTATTGCCAACTCCTCAATGCTTAGTTGATGGGGGAAACGTGCACTCTTTAACAAGACTTTATAGGCGGCATCACGGCTCTATGTGGGAGGTGGACTTTCTCGACTTTTGATGGATGGAAGCCCCTGTGTAAATGTGTGCAGAAGAAAAGAGGAATTGCAACAGGTCATGAAACTTTATGTTTATGATTCCTATTTGCCTTAATAAAGTCTGTATTCTTCTTGATTCAAGTATTTGCACATTTTTACTTGGATAAACTACTATTGAAAGAAATATATGCTTTATAGTTGTGCCATAAATGCTGGTTTGCCATCCTTTGTTTCGTTTACATAGGAATCGCTCTTCCTTTATTTGATCACATGATCTACATAGTCTTATTGCCAAAACTTCGAACCGTAGCTTTGAGTGATTTTGTTGCAAAGTATTTTCTTTAATGTGGGTTATCTATAGATAATAAAGAGAAATGAATGATCAATAGCTACTGGGCGCGAAGTGTGATCATGTAGATCAAAAATCTAGTTCTCTTATGAAAGGTTGATGATTTGTGTCTAGTTGGGAAAGTCCAAAGTTGCAAGAGGCCTTTCAAGTTCAGAAACGACATGCAAGGACTACCCTTTATAGATTGAAAGAGGTAGCATACAGAGAAATTATGGGGCTAGGAACATGTTGTTGGTAAAAAGCTTGAAAGTCTTTGGTTTCGAATTAGCTTGTTCTAGCCTAGAGTGGAGGAGTGTGTATACATTAGAAGTGTACATCAGTACATTAAATAAAAGAGGCCGGTGAGGAAACTTCAACAAAATAATATCTGGTTCGTAAATAATATTTTCACATTAGGCAAGCGAATGTGTGCCAGTCAATATGTGGTAGTTTGCCGAGGACTGATTGTTCCTTTCTCATAGGCTTGAGACCCCATATGAAAATGCTTCAGAGCAAGTAATGGCCGAAGCCTTAATTGAAGATGCATTGTTTGTGCCAGAACTGTTGGTTACTTCATGAGAAACAAGAGTTAGTATGAAGTTTGATCAACTCTATCATCACTGAGCTACTATATCACTTCCTTCGCACACTTTATTGTGTTAATTGCATTGTTTTCCTTTTGCATCATTCGCTTCAGTTCCATATACACTCACAAATGGATCATTTTATGTTATTGTTGAACTGTTGTGATTTTTATATGGATGTTATTGTTTGTGCATGATTAAACATAAAGTATTCTAACATTCTGTTGTAAAAAATGGGAGTAGATGTTGCAAAAAACCTCCGAAAAATACACAAGAAAATGCTTCTTTAAAACTTAGCCATTGAATCTTATTATATCATTTATCCCATTGTACTGATGAAAAGTGTGTGCTAGTAGAATGGAGAGATCCTCGCTAATTCCAAAGTAAATCTGTATGGAAGAACAGAATTCAAGCCTAATCTTATTTGAACAAATCATAAGTGATGCATAAAGGAAATCCCATTTTATGGTGATCAAATTTTTAATTCTCTGAAAACAAAACCCTCCTTGATCTTACCCCTCCTTTTAGGAAGTACACGACAATGTGCCCAATATCTGTTCAGAAAAGATGAGATGGCTTTAAGGCCAATGATGGGAGGACATGTGTTCTCGAAGTGGGGTAAAGACTTTGTAGTTCCTATTAACCCCCCAGCTAGAAACGCCTATGTAGAATACATTATTGTAGCCACAAATTACCTTACAAAGTTGATCGAAGCGGAAGCAATGACAAAGAATGATTCTCAAATGATAGCTAAGTTATTATTCAAGAATGTGTTCACTAGATATGGGTTGCGAATAGAGTTACTACATGGTAGAGGTTTGCACTTCTTGAACAAAGTCATTGAAAACCTCCTCCAAGAATTCTTGGTGATACATAAGAAGTTTGCCTGCTCTCATCCACAAGTGAATGGACAAGCTAAGAGCATCAATCAGATCCTATGTAGTGTATTTATAAAACTCGTAAATAATAAATGCTTTGATTGGGATAAACAACTCCATCATGCTATTTGGACTTATTGAGTTGCCTAAAAAACGGTATCAGTGCCACCCCTTCTTGTTTGTAACATTGTTGCTAAAAAAAACAAAAAAAGAGAAAAAAAAAGAGAAAACAAAAAAGGAGAAAAAAATGGAAAGAAACAACAAAAAAATGAAAGAGTGAAGAAGAAATACGACCACACGCTTGAAGAATCTCATCACTGAACCATCAACAAGAACATTCATCAACAAAGCAAAACCTGCCAATGGTCAATCACCGTGATGGGCGTACAATAGGAGGAGTGAAGATCGATGGACCTTTCACCATGGTAAGAATCGCCTATTTTGGAAACACCATAACCATGATAGATTAGGAAACCTCTTAGTTAGCATACCCTTGAGTACATCGCTCAAGACCCAAGTTCTAGCACCATACATCTTCCAATGCATTCCCCAAGTAAGCATGCATAGGGCTACATTACAAGGCCGTGCACAAGGCACATATTTTCTTCAACCCATTCACTAACACACCCACCTCTCATTTATTATGGGTCATGAATACTTCGCATGAAAACTATGAAACCATAGGACATCAAGGTGACAACAGTAAGAGCAAGGAAGCAATCCACTATGGAAAAATACTCACAATCAACATTGACAACCTCTTTTGATCAACTAGCAATTTCTAAAAGCTCACAATTACACCATCATGCTAGCATCCAAGGAAGAAGTATAAGCAAAGAGACTAAAAGTTGCAAAGGCTAGTAGTGACAAAATGAAGATCGAGACAATGGACCTTGCTACGCTTGGAAAACACATCGCTCTTATTGATACATGATGGAAACTACCTCTGAGAGTACCACACGAAACAACCACTTGAACAAGGGTCTGTCAAGGACAAGAGACTCAAGAGAGGGAAGTGTTGGCACTCAAGGTCAAGCAAAAGGTACAAGAACATGTCAAAGCAGTGGACACACACAAAGAAGGAGCATATAGGGAGCTTCAAGTATATGTCAATTTTTCAAAAGAAATCCCTATAAAAATAGTGACTTTTTCACTAAAAGCCATTGCAAGTATCATTTCACATTTTTGCAACTCCATTTTTTTTCAAGTCAAGGAGTTCTCAAGCTTGAGGAGTAGTAGAAGTAGCTAGCTACCAACTTTCATAATTTTTAAAGACTCCATTTCAGCCCTCAAATAAGGTCTAGAACTAATTTTTAACTAGGTCGAACACTAAGTTTGAACAGGGCCAAAACTACTCCAAAAAACTATAAAAAGAGCTAGAGAGCCGATTTTTGAGGTTGGCTTGTTGATATAGAAGATTTTTAAGAGATTTCTTTTGTAATAGAAAGCTTTTCATTGTTCCTCTCTTTGCTCTTACCTTGTCTGCACGTATGCGTGTATGTGTGTGCATGCTTGTGTGCTTTCACTCATGCACTTGTGCCTTCACTTGCTCATGGTCCTCATATGAGTCCTTACATCTCCATGGATTGACATTTATGAGGTGGATCTCCTCACATTCATACTCACCATTGTGCTAGAGTGACACCACATAGTAACACAAAAAAGACCCAAATCGAAAGAAGCTAGAGTCATAGAGAGATGATAGTGTAAGTATTCCTCAACTTCATAAATCTTTGTATATCCTTATGGATGAATCCTTCACTCTCATATATCTCTGTCAGTCGCTTCTTCACTCTCACGTATCTCATATATCTCCTATCTCTCTATTCTCACGTATGCATATCTGTAGGTCAGTTAGTCCTAAAACAAGAGAAAAAATTCTTCTTATATAGATCTTCAAGCCAAGATAGTGGCCTCCACTGAATCCAATCATTTACTTCATCATCCCTACGCACTGCATGTATGCCGGTCCAAAATTGAGCTCATCTATGCATGTTGGAAACCAAGTTGTTTTGCAAACGTCACATATATTTACATAAGTATGTGCATCCATATGAAGGGTAGGCTAACATAGTTCTAAGATATGTCTTTGATTACCTAGTCGGGAACAAAATGACTACGTGCAACAGCTTGGTGTGTAGACTCTAATATACTGAGATAGTCATTCTCATAAACACACTGTCGAAAATATCCATCTCTTTCCTTTTGTACAAATAATCACAAATGAGTGTGTAGTCTTGAGCTTCTTGCTATAGACTCCTTTCTTTTTCTAATGTCATTCCTTGAGGGAATGTTTTAATCTTCAAGTATTTTAACATATGCTCCATTCTCGTGTTAGAGCCACATGGTATAAAGTTGCATGCTTTGTTGGTAATCTAACACAACAAATAGGCCATTCCTTGTGTCTTCCATAGATCTCTACTTCCATTGAAGGCTAGTACGATCCTAATCTATGCAGAGTCTATAGTGGGCAGTGTTTCAAATCGTTTCTCTCTAATGCATCTACGTGTGCTGATTGCAATCATTTCTCATGCTTTGATTCCTCTATGCCATTATTCGGTATTTTGAGACCTAATTATCTCTCATTCCCTAGTCATGACTCTAGGATTTTTGGGTCCAAATGTGAGAATAGGAAAAATTGACTTGGTCCATTTAGGCATCACTTCAAGATTAAACAAGTATGCATCTAGTAACTCATCCGCTATCCCTTGAGGGGCTTCTCTGGTCAGCAATCATGAGAGATGCTCAACTCTAAGATGGGTCTTACCTTTTCTCACTACTATCTCAAAGTAATACTCCCTTAATATGAGACACCATCATATCAATCCTCTCACATTACAAGGCTTCTTGACTAGGTACATAAACGCTTCATGGTCTGTGAAGAACTTGAATGTATTTCCCAATAACTAGTGCTTGAATTTTGTTACTACATAAATCATTCCTAATCCTTGTCGCTTAGTGGTGGTGCGGCTCCTCTCAGCTCCATTTAACTCCCTACTAGCATATGTTGTGGGCAGATCTATATTGCCCTTACCTATAAGCTATGCTAACACACATCTCATAACATAATTGGATGCATCAACATGTACATGGAATGTCTTATTCCAATCCCGTGTAATCGAAAGTGGTGCTGAACACAAGGATTTCTTCATTTCATTAAACCAATTATGGCATACATTCATCCATTTGAACTTAGTTAGAAGTGTGTAGACAGGCTTTGCAATGATCACATACATGTGTATAAAACGTCGATAGTAACCACAATGCCCCATGAAAGCTTGTAATTCCTTAACAATGTTTGGCCTAGGTAGGTCTACAATCACTCTAACTTTCTCTTCATCTGTAGAGATCCCATTCTTTGAAGGGATGTGTCCTAGAATCTTGTGTTGTTTGATCATGAAAATGCACTTTTTTGGGTTTCGACAAACCTAATATTCTTGACATTTTTCGAAGACTTGTTTTAATTCAGAAATGTTTGTTTGCCTAATGTTGGAATGAGAACATAGATCATCCACAAAGACTTCCAAGTTCTTTCATAAGAACTCCTTAAAGAAATGATTCATTTGTCGTTGAGAAGTAGCAAGTGTACTTGTAAAACCAAAGGGCATCACACAAAATGCAAATATACCCCGTTTGGTAGCAAAATCTATCTTATGCTGATCTTTAGGACCACTTATATCTAATTTTAATGTGAAAAACCATCAAGGAAGTTGTACACTTCCTTGCCCTCTACACGTTCTAATAAGTGCTCCGTGATAGGAAGCGAATAATTGTCTCTAATAGTGGTTGCATTGACCTTTTTCAACTTAATGCACAAGTGTAGCTTTCTATTCTTTTTGGTCACTACCACAATGGTTGATACATTCCATATGCTCAATCTCATAGATAAATCTGGATTCTATCAAATGATCTATCTCTTCGTTGATCTTGATAGCATAATTATCATTATACATGCATGGTTTTTGTTTTTAAGGCTTGACATCTTGAGTCATGGGGATCCTATGGGAGCATATATCTAAGACTACTGCTTTCAAACCCTGGTAGCTCCATGCAAATAACTCTCTATATTCTCTCAATAGGGCAATCAGTTCTTGTTCGTCTTCTCCTATCAAATCATGCCCTATATATGTACATCTTTCTTCTCCTTCATTCGTAACTACAATTTTTTTTTGTTTTCTCTTGATTTTCGCATGCTTCTCCTCTAGGTTCCTCTCTCTTAGGCATTCTTGACATTATCCTTTCATTTTCTATTGCATATTTCTTGACGTTCTTGAGTACTTCCAATAAGGTTCCTTCTTCCAACCTTGAAGAGTTCTTTCTTTCTTTCATTTTACTATTCTCCTTGATCTTGGGGGGTGGTGTGAGTTGCTCTATTTGGTTGTTCTCCCTTACAAAGAGTGGTAGCTTCTACAAAATAAAGGTAGTCCTATTCTAACAAATAGAAGGGTTCCATGATGATGGACTCTAGATCTTCATTGCTTTTCTCAATTTTCTCTGAGGTAATGTCAATACGTTGTTCTAAAATAGGCTCATCTTCCATGGGTCTATCATGAATATAGAGATTTCATAGCCATCTGCATCTCAATGAGGGGTGCATTGTTCCTATTTTGCCACTATATCCATGGTGGCTAAGATCTCTACCCAACCATGAGGCTCAAATTCCTCATCTAGAAATACTATTGGAGCACAGGAAGGATCTTGGAGGTTACATGGTTGTCATTTGGATCCCTAGGCTGCAGAATTTTGTCTTAGGCCGGGTTTACCCCATCATTTCCATAGGGAAGTGCTAGTAGTGGCTACTCCAACACCTGCTTCTAATATGGCTTTGGTGGTGTAACCTTGGTAGGACATAGGCAAATCAGTATTTCTCTCTTTTACTTTGCTCATATCTTCAATCCTTTGAATGGGTATTTATGGAAATTTCTTGTGTGAACCTTTCTAAGAGTGGGTAGTAGCTATCTCTAGTGATTGGTTTGCGACATGCTTCCATAACTACAGTTTAACCTTCAGCTCTTCTAAAGTAAGATGGCACTACTATTTAGTGTTTTTTATGACATCTGTATTCGTAGGGGTAACCCATTCTTTGTTCCTCACTAAGATAGTGGCAGTTGTTATCTTGATCACATTTGCTTCCCAACTCTTGCAAAGAATTGGATTCGAAATTAGTCGGTTCACGAGGTTGCTCCTCCTCTGACTCATTGTATATAGAGGGTATACCCTAGGGAAATTGTTCATGTAGATTGTATATCTCTTGGATCGGTGGGTGAGTTCCTTGTTCCAACTTCCATTTTTCTTCTTGAATGTTTTCTACAAAATCCTTGTGGGTACTTACGTATAGAAGAGAGGCTCTCCCCATCTATAGTGTTAGGCACTTATGATAGAGAAGGTGTAGGATGTTGTGGTTTAGGGACATATAGGATCTGCCTCCGATCACTCTTTTTCCATGTGGGAAATCATGTTTTCTAATCTCTCTAGTAATCCTTCAAAGTGCAACTCTATTTCTACTAGATTACTCCAATTAACGTACTGAGAAGCTTCGAACATGGTCTCGACCAGTTCTACCACTTTCATGCATAGCTTAGTTCTTTCAAATTCTAGGTATAATGTGGGATAGTTGTTGCTTAATTCTTCCCTTTAGGGTCCTTCTCCTAGTCTCACTTGGTATGCTTTGAACATGATATGTAGGTTTTTAGGTATAGGTTTGGCTAGAACTGATCCTGCTCTTGATCTTTGGTTTACGTGATTTGATTCTTGCGATGTTAATTCTAAGATTTTGGCTCTGCTATCCTTTAAGCTTCCTTCTAGTTCATTTATTGTTTTACTCCATTTTCTCTTAAGTCTCTCTCATAAATCCTTCCAAATCTAGTTTTTCTTCCATTTGACTCTCCAAGTTTACTATTCTCAACTATCTAACCAGTCTTAGTTGTTGATTTTGCAACAATGCCTAAGCTCTCATCATAGCTTGGATAGGTACATAAGATGGTGTGGATCCATTTGAAGCATGCACAATTCCTATCACATTAATGGGGGTTACCTTAGAGGCATTGGATGGGTTCTTTGGACATTCTCTTATGACATGTTCTTTACTAGAGTCCGGAAAAAAACCTTGAAAATTATATTCATGTTTGGACAAGTGCTTGCCATATGATCACCACTGAAGGTATATGAACATTTGACTAAGTTTATTCTAGGTGTTTGTTTGCTTGAGACATCTAACTTCTAGGCTACCTTAGTCAGGTCCTCAATGGAACTAGAATGCTTAGGGGACAAATGAGTACAACTATCTGTGTCCTTGTAGATGTTGGAGAGTTCTAGATCATCTCCTAAGTTGTCCTCAATGTCTATACATATCCTCACACATTGCTCTAAGGTTTCAACTTCTTTTAAATATACATATGATCATAGTTTATGTTGATATATTTAGGTAATGATATGTGTGAACACTCTAGGACCGCCGGGTTACTTTTTTCCCTCTTGAGAAGGGTTTTTTCCCCCGGCTTGTATATATGGCTATTGCCCTAACGGGCTACTTATCTTTGTACATTCTAGTGGTAATACATTCACTATTGTGTGTTGTGCTCCAAGATTCTTCTTCTTCCTTGTGATGTTCACGTGCTTTCGCAGACCTATAACTCCAATAATTGGTATCAGAGCAGGTTATCACTTCATCTAGGGCATCATCGACACCTCTCCGGTTGCAGTCTCAGAATCGCATCAAATTTTGTGAGCATACTCACGGTGTTTTTGAGATCAAAATTGCTTCACTCTGTGGTTCAAAATTCACGATCTGAGCTGGTTTCGACCTCCGAACGCACTATCATAGTCCTTGTGGGTGCTATTTCATCTTTTCGTGCTAAAGGTATATACTAGTTTTAGTTCCTTCGTATAAGCATCTTGAAGTCTGCTACAGGTTTAGTAGAATTTGTCTGGGTAGGTTTTATTCAACTTTTTGACATATAGTCAATTTTTCCCATCAAGGTATTGACCTCATTCGATAAAATAATTTAACACTCTAACAATTACAATGCCTTGTTCAACATATTCCATGTTACATTCCAACAATAACAATGCATTGTTCAACATATTCCATGTTACTGTTACAATCCAACAATGCATTGGCCAACATATTCCATGTTACAATCCAACAATGCATTGGCCAACATATTCCATGTTACATTCCAACAATGCATTGGCCAACATATTCCATGTTACTATCCAACAATGCATTGGCCAACATATTCCATGTTACAATCCAACAATGCATTGGCCAACATATTCCATGTTACTGTTACAATCCAACAATGCATTGTTCAACATATTCCATAATTTATAACATGTGCCTTAGTTGAAAAAGCAACTGACCTCAGTTGATAAAATAATAAACATGGATGACCAGTCACATGTTTCATCACTGAATAAAAGGAATAGGCATGTGCCATGTAAAATCACATGCATGGAAATGTTCATGGAGCTGGTACATTAATGTGTTTGAGTACGATAAGCAATGGCAATGTTTCATCCCAGTTAGTAGGATTATCTAATGAATAACAACGCAATAAATCAAGAATAGTACTGTTGGTAGCCTCACTTTGTCCATTACTGTCAGGATGAAATGCAGAACTAAAATCTATTTTAGAACCAAAATGTTGAAATAAGGCAACCCAAAAATGATTACAAAATCTAACATGACGATCAGATAACATTACTTTAGGAAATCCATGATGTGGGAAAATGCATTTAATGAATAATTTTGCAGCTTGAGGTGCGGTCAAGTTTTTCTACATGGAATGAAATATGCATATTTACTAAACCTATCAACTATTGTCCAAATCATATCATTATGTGATGAAGTCATGGGAATATCTGTGACAAAATCCATAGAGATTTGTTCCCATGGTTCATTTGGAATGGGAAGTGGCATTAATAATCCAAATGGTTTACCATGATGACATTTGACATGCTGACATACAATGCATTGAGAAACATAAGGTGCAATATCTTTTTCCATGTGTGGCCAAAAGAAGAAATCTTTGCAAGCAAAAATGGTGCTCTGTATGCCTCTATGACCCATGTAAGATGGTTCATGCATTTCTTTAATAACAAAATCTTTAAAAACTTGGGTTATGCACAATCTATGTTGAAAATAAAGAAAACCATTAGGAAATGTATAATGTTCATCAGATAAAGATGCACCATTGTTGAAGTCATGCCATGCACGTGAAAAATACAAATCAGATGCAGAAATGGAAACCATGTCTTGAAAAGAATGAATTTGGATGGTAGAAATATCATTCAAAACAACAAAATGCGAAGGAAAACGGCTAAAAGCATCCGCTACAACATTAGCTTTACCAGGCTGATATTGTATCATGGGTTGGAAAGTTTGAATGAATGATGCCCATTTAAGATGCCTATTTGAAATTAAGGGTTGATTTAATAAATGCTTAATTGCTTGTTGATCGGTTTTGATTAAGACCTCAGAGCCTATAAGATAGTGTTTCCAGATTTGCAAAGCATGCACAACTACTAACAATTCTTTATCATACGTACTATAATTCTATTATGAGGGCTTACGCTTTCTACTCTCAAATGCGATAGGATGGTCATTTTGCATTAAAACAGCACCTATTCCTGAACCACTAGCATCAGTAACGACATGAAAGGGTTGTGAAAAATCAGGTAACTGTAAAACGGGTGCATGGGAAAGTGATGGTTTAAGTTGTTCAAAAGACTGTTGTTGGGTAAGTCCCCATGCAAATTTTATTTTCTTTTTCAACAACAAGGTAAGAGGCAATGCTAAATAAGAAAAATTTCGAACAAACTTCCTATAGAAATAATGGCCAGTTTGAGTTCTAAATGCAGTCTTAAAAATATCACTTTGTGTCATACGAATCTGATGGTAACCTGATTTAAGATCAATTTTACTAAAGAGACGAGCTCCTCGTAACTTATCTAAGAGATCATCTATTCGAGGAATAGGGTATCTATTCTTGATGGTAATCTTGTTAAGGGCTCTATAATCAATGCACATTCGATAAGTTTTATTCTTCTTCTCTACTAAGAGAATTGGTGCTCTAAATGGGGAAGAACTAGGCCTTATAAGTCCTTTTTGTAGTAGGTCTTTTACTTGGTTTTCTATTTCCTTTTGATGTAGTGGGCCACGTCTATAAGGTGCTTTAGGAGAAGGTGAACTACCAGGGATTAAATCTATGCTATGCGCAAAGGATCCTCGAGATGGTGGTAGCTCAGAGGGATACTGAGACATAAAACAATCCTTGTAAGTACTCATAAAAGGTTTATATGCATCAGGAAGTGTATGAATATAATCATTGATGACATTGACAAAAACAATGCATGAGTTGAATCCTTTCCTAAATGCACGCTTTATTTGAGTGTGACTAATCAATGGAAACGGCTGGAAATCATGATGTGGAGACAAAGTAATGATTTGACCTTTGAATTCAAAGTTAAAGGTATGCGTATGGTAATCAATACGTGGGTTATAATGGTGACGAAAAGGCATACCTAGTATAACATCATAAGATTGCAAAGGTGCAATTAAAAATGTTCGTGAATCAACATATGGGCCTATGTTAATCATAACATCTTGCACTTCTCGTGTTACATTATAACGACTACCTTGAAATGCAGCATTCACTTTATATAAGGACAAAAACGTTTGTAATTTAAGTTCCTATATTAACAAATGTGAAATGAAGTCATGTGAACTACCATCCTCATGTAGAATTTTAACTAGTTTGTTATTTATTGTACCCTGCATGCAAAGTAGAGAGTGAAGAGAGATATCGTTACCCAAGGTACTTAAGTCCTTCTCCAATGACTCCTCTTTCCAAACAGGAGGAATTTCTTCATTATGGACCTCCATGTTAGCAATTGAGCTGTAGCTGGTTTCATGTGAAGAGGTCGCAATCTGCACCTTATTTTTGTATGTCTAGGTTTACCACAATTCTAGCAGGTGATTCGTGGTCGCTTCTGTTGGGCATCCTCCATTGAAGTTTGAAGGGTAGGTGGTTTGGTTGGTTGGAGAGATGAAGCAATAGGTGGAGTTGAGTAACTAGATTGTGGAGGACGAGGAGAACTAGGGTAAGATGGGGCATTAAAAGTACGCTTCATAGGAAATGTAGGTTAAACATAAAGTGGTCATAGGGTGTGAAGCTTAGCTTGGATTCCCACCTCCAAACCAACTACTGTCGTAAGGTTGTCTGCCTCAGTTTGTATATGTTGGAGGACTTCGTCACGTTGTCGGATCTCATTTTGAGCTTCTCCAAGCTCATGCCGCTAAAGCTCTAGTTGTTGTTCAAGTGTTGCCTCAGGTAAAGGTGAATTACTATAATCCTCCATGATGCTCTTGGACCCTTAAGCTAGTGCTTTCCTCTCGGGATGTACCCTCAGGAAATGTACCCTAGCAGAAAAGTACCCTATCTGGATGTACCCTGATGTACCCTGATAGATGTACCCTATCTGGATGTACCCTGTCTGGATGTACCCTGCTGTACCCTGAGAAGTGTACCCTCAGAAGTGTACCCTGAGAAGTGTACCCTGAGAAGTGTACCCTGAAAAGATGTACCCTGAGACGCGCCGCGTCGCGTCGCACCGTGCCGCCTTGAAAAGTGAGAAAAACTGCAAGTTATGTCAAATTTATGAGGAAAGAACTTGAGTGACAACTCGAAGAGAGAGTGTAGTGGTAAAGCACTTCCCTTGAAAGTAGGAGGTTGTGGGTTCAAATCCTCCTACCTTAGGGAATCTAAACCACTCTATTGCCACTCAAAAATTAAAATTTCCTCGTGCGTAGCCAACGGCTGCCAACGGTCGCCAAGGGAGCCTTGAGTGCCAATGTTGCGAATGTATTGCCTAAGTTATTGCCTAAGTTCTTTGTCTTAGTCGACGCCTTGGAGTAAGCTGAAGGAGTAAACATAGGTGTAAATGTAGGTGTAAATGAAGGAGTAAACGTAGGTGTAAACGTAGGAGCAAACATAGGTGAAAACGTAGGTACGTAGGTATAAACGTAGGTGTAAACATAGGAGCAAACGTAGGTGAAAACATAGGTGAAAACGTAGGTTCTGGTTCTGGAACTGGAACAAAAACAGAAACCGAAGATGAAGACGAAGACGGAATCGGAATCGGAATCAGAATCAAAATTGCGAACAGAGAACAGAACCCTCTCCATTGACGCGTGCAGAGCTCTGATACCACTATTGTCAGGATCTTGCTCATGCGCATACAGAGGTTACGCAAACAGAAAACACACAGAGAATAGATGCAACAAGAGACGAGACCGAATGCAAGATTGGGTGTAATCTCCCCCCATGCACTCTGTTTCGACAATCCACAGAGTGCATGTATTTATAGGACTTTTTGATTACGTCGAAAAGAGTGGTTACATGAGAGTAGCTTCGAAAAGCAAGCATGAAACTAAAAGTTGGTAACTTTTACAGAAAAGCCATTGCTTTGAATAACAGCAACTGCGGTCTACAACGACCCTTATTCTAACCATTACTTTTCTAACAATAGAACCTTCTACACACGTTTATTTACAAGCTAAATAATAATTATTTGGATTATTGATATCCGCCCTTTCACGCCTTGCACACTCCTCAGGAACCTTCAACTGCTATATCAGAAACATCAGACACACATTAATACATTAATAATATAACACTTTAACAATGCATTGTTCAATAATATACAAGAAAGACTATGCCAAAATGGTTGGTGTAGACCTTGTGTGAAAACAAATTGGATGCACCTCCCTCATATTGTACTCGTTTAGGCTCTCATAGTGCCTCTTTTGCATGAGATTGCTATGCTATGGCTACATCTAGTCTTTGTGATGAGAATGAGCCTCTTTCATTTGAAGAAGCACCGAATTCAGAAAATTGGATGGCTGCTATGCAATCTGAATATGATGCTATAGTGAAGAATGGTATTTGGTCTTTATGTGACTTGCCTCCTAGCGAGAAGGACATTGGCAAAAAGTGGATATACAAGTTGAAGCATAATCCTAATGGAACAATTGACATGTATAAGGCTAGGCTTGTTACAAAGGGTTATGCATAGGAAAGAGGAATTGATTTTGATGAGACCTTTGCATCTACATGCTGTATGACTACTCTCTAGAGCATCTGTGCACTTGTAACTCATCATCATTGGAATGTACATCAGTTGGACATTAAAACAACATTTTTGAATGGTCACTTGCATGAAGAAGTGTATGTTTTTCAGCCCCGTGGCTTTGTGGAGAAGGGCATGAAAACGAAGTGTGCAGGTTAAAGAAAGAATTATATGGTTTAAAGCAAGCACCACCTGAGAGATCCCAATTAGCTACCTGCCACTCGCCTCCGAACCTTAAATAGCCCTTGCCCTTGGCACCTCTAGAATCTTCTCTAAGGGCCAAACACTCCTCATATGGCCACTCTGAGGAGATGGAAAAACCTTGAAGATCTGTGCTAGAGCCTTGGCTCCCCCGAGCTCTAGTCCTTGACCCAGCTAGGGTCCTTGACCAAATGCCGGTAGACCAATGGTAGACCATGGAGGTCTAAATAAATCTAACACCACCTTCTTAGTATGAAAAGATACATGCTTATCTGATTGCACATGGTTTTGAGAACAATCCAATTGAAAGCACCTTGTATGTTAAGCGTGTTAATGATGTGCTTCTGATCATTGTGGTATATGTTGATGAAATGTTGCTCACTTGTCCTCATGACAAGCATATTGCTGATTTCAAGGCTGATTTACATGCCTCATTTGAGATGTTTGATTTGGGGCATTTGCATCATTATTTGGGCATTCAGTTTATGGATGTTGATGGTGGAGTGGCTTTGTGTCAAACAAAATATATTGAAACATTATTGTAGCAATTTGGCCTTGAAGATTGTAAACCTATTGTATCTGCCATGGAGAGAGGTTTATGATTGAGTCTTCATGATGCTAGAGATGCATTTGATGTTGTTCTCTATCAGCAAGTTGTTGGATGCTTGATTTACTTATGCATTACTCGGCCAGATATTCAGTTTGCTATCTCCTAAATGAGCAGGTTTATGCATCGCCCAGGAGTCAAGCATTGGCAGACGGTTAAGCGCATCTTTTGCTATTGTAATGGTACCCGACTACTTGGATTGTTTTATCCCAAGGGGGATCACTACTCGCAGATTTGCATACTTTTTCTAACAATGATTGGGCTGGTTGCCATGACACTCATGTGTCCACTAGTGGTTTTTTCTTCATGCTTGGTAGCTCATGTACATCTTGGTTGAACAAGAAGCAGCCTACTATTTCCACTTCTAGTTGTGAGGATGAGTATAAAACAACTTTCACACCGACTCTTGAGTGTGTGTGGCTCAGATGTCTTATGGCTGATTTGGGTGTTGGTCAATCTTTTGCCACCACCATCTTCGCTGACAGTCAGAGCGCATTGGTAGTTGTGAGGAAACCTGTCTTCCATGCTCACACTAAGCACACTGAGGTGCATTATCATTATGTCAGAGAGAGGTTCTGTGCTGGGGAGATCAGCTTGGCATATGTGCCCATGGAGGAGAACATTGCATACCTTTTCACGAAGGCTCTGCCTAGGGAGACATTTGAATTTCCGCAAAGCTTTGGGCTTACTTTCTTCTGTGGATTGATTCCACATAGCTTGACACTACCTTATATATGTAAGTGGCCAAGGCCTCCTTCTATAGGATGTCAAGGGTGGTTCCCAAGGGTGGTTGCAAGCTGATGATGTCATCAATGATGCTAGCAATTTGAAGAAGACCTCCGAATGTCAGATTTTAGCAAATAGATAGTCGATCTTAGGGTTTTGGCATGTTTGAGATGTAGTGGATGCATTTGTTTCTCCTAATTATGAACCAATCATCAAATATAGGATTCACATGGAATATGAGGTTCATGATGGTTCCCTTTGTCCATGACATGAGCCAACAATAGTGGCATGCCAAAAATCTAAAGCATTAAATGTGTTAATAAAAGGATTCGAGTGTACTTGACATTCTAGACATTGATTGTTTGGGCAACAAGTTTGCACCAAAGTGGTTGATTAAAGCTTGAAAAAATGTGGATGCCTATTGATCCAATTTGATTACACAAACAAAAACTAATATTACAAAAGATCTCACTTAAATCAGAATAGTCTTTAACAATGGAAACAAGTTACATTAAAAGATGATATATATAATGGATAAAGAGAATATATTCAAGTAGTTAAAAATGGGGTTATGCATTAAACCCACTTTCATAATGCAAATAATATGGTTTGGTGATGAATTGCTTATTATTGAGCTTGCTATCAAGGCCATAGACACCCCAGTCGCCTTGGATACTGCAAATGTTCTATGTTCTCATTCATGAAATATCTTATCTTCTACAATTGAATAAAATTTATCATCATTTTCAATATTATTTAAATCTTTCAGGGGTCCTTTATATGTTGGTATAAATCATTTAATACATGTAGTTGGCTCTATAAATCTAACCAATTCACATAGGCCTTTCCTAGAATATGGATAATCAGTTAGAATCTCCATACAATGAGCTATGGTAGGTGGAAATTTTCTTTTCTTGTGCTTTCTTCCAAGGTTTCATAAGTTCCAAAAATAACTAGACTTCACTTTGTGACAATAGTGACTTGATTGAACCCCAAAAGGAAAACAAAATCTCTTCAAATTATCAATCCAAAGTATAAACTGATTTTTTTCTTAAAGACGAATGCAATAAGCTGCAAATCAATCACTTACCAAAGATAAAAGCTAGACTTGATATGAGATCCACAAATATGTGAGATAAGGTATGATTAGTAAAAATTAAGATTCTCTGGCAACATGATTTTTGGAGAAGATATTACTAGGAAGTTCAAATGCTCATTTCCATGAATTTAGCACCAAATTGAGTGATATTCCATTCCATGCTTCATGCATAATCTAAATATGATATAGAAAAACTATTTATTTTGAGTAAAAACGAGTGATGTAGACACTTTCAAACACACAATTTTTTTCAAGCTAAGAAAAGAATATCTATAGAGATCATAAAACTGAATAAGGATCTCACAAACAAGTCTCAAATCGATTTACAACTTTATGAACAACCAAACAATACACAACAACTCATACAAGACATCACACAAAGGAATCACAATGAAGCAGGAGATGATAGCCAAAGCAAGAGATCTCTATTCTAAATGAAGAAAGATTACATGACATCGTGTCCCCAAATTCTTCATTACGTTCACTTAAATACTACTATCAAAATGAACTATTTTCTCAACTTCTAGACTTCTAGAGTACCATCTCTAGTTATCCAATGAGCTTTGAAATTTGTACATAACTCCATAACAACTCAAGAAAGACTCTTCTTGAGTTTTACAAAATTAAGATCTTTCTAACTCTACTTTTCAGATATTTACAAAAGCAAAAGTATTCATTTACAATCGTTGACCAAATCTTCCTTCAACATCCCCAACCCCCTAAAACTTTTGTCCTCATCAAAATATATGTACAATCTTTGCCTTTCTCTTTAGTGTTTTTTTCTTGCTACTCTACACATGTTGAAGCTTGATGTATTTTCACCTTTCTTTTAAGTTGATATCATTTATTAACTATGCAATGACTTTCCTCTAGTTGACACATGGTTCTAGAGCATCCATTTTATTTCTCCTCTGATATTTCAAAAATGTGATTTCATATGCCATGATTCTCACCTCATGTCCCATATAAACTTTTCCAAAAATCTTTGATTTCTATTAAAAAAATGTCCGGTTTTGAAATCATATGTTTGGAGTTAGATGCTTTGCATAAATATTAATTTGATAAAATAATACACCAAATATTATTTGAATGGTGCCTTACTCAAATCCACAAGTAATGATTCTGTGCTAGAATGGAAGCCTAAAAATGTCATGTTCCTTATATTGACCTCTCAAAAGATCCTCCATGTTAGTGATCAATGTATCTATGATGTTAAACATGTAGGACTTCCTAGATGAGCCTCCCCTTGGTGGACCTACTTACTTGGAAAAATATAGCAATCAAGCAATGGATCTACTTCAAAGTAGAGAGCTAGGAAACTACTCAGTTTCATCTTGGGATCAAATGCCTTCCAATAGAAATGGAGAGCATATGCGATAACATTCGGATACAAAATTATCATTTCTAGTCGTTTTCTCCATAAATTTAAAATTTATAATCACAACACTTTCTAGCCATACTTTCTTGCATTCATTTTAAGCCACCATTGTTATGTTATTGGGGAGAATTTAGTAGAATGTCAATATTTTTCTTATCACTTTATGGGTCATGGTGGGAACACCTCTTGAGAGGAGTTCACCACATGACATTACACGGATGCTCTTTCCATATGTATGGGTAGAAGAGATATAATATTATCTCATCTAAGAGATTATTATCTCTTATGTGGAAGCAAGGAGAAAGTCTCATGAATGTGACTCACACAAGGAGGCTTGGTAGGTTAGGAGGTGAACAAAATCACTACTCTGTGTGTTGATAAAGCACAATTGGGTAGCAAAAGTAGAGCACATCCTAGGCAGCATGCGAGTGTAGGTTGAAGCAAAAGAATGGCATCCATCATGACAGTGATATCAAAGCTTCAAGACCTAGCCACTCAAATAGCACCATAGGGATTTGAACTCACGCCATATCTATGGTTGGCATCCATGCTAACCAAGGCACCAAGTTCATTTGATGTGGATATTCCAAGCATACATAGTTATAAGAGTTTGCCGCCCACAGAGCATATTTGGGAGAGGAAGGATAACAACTTTATGGTTGCAATTCAAGTAGAGGATTCAGGTGTTGCCATGGACAACTAAAGTAAGATAAAATATTGACATCAAAGAGGCTTCTTCTCTTCCTTGCCTTATGTTTTTGGAGCCACATATAGTTGAAAGAATAGGAGTTAAAGAGATACTTCAAATGAGAACCAAGAATAGACACGAGAGATGTAGATGGGATGCACCAGTCTCTTATGAAGAGTCCATGAACGAAGAGCATCCTTTCCATGAATTGTCAGATGTCTTGGTTCCAAATTCTAAAAGCATGGAGCTTCATGTTAATCACATGTATTACTAATTTAATTTTAAGAATGTTTGTAATTGTGAGAAGGAACGAATGGCTAAGGGGTCCAAGTTCTTGGAGGGAAATCATTTATATGGAGAGTTTAATATATATAATCTCATCTTCAGTCAAGGATTCCCTCAAAATACAAGAAAGTGTAAGGTTTAGGTATCTCCAAAGTAGCTCTAGTCATGATTTTTACATAAATTTCAAGAGCTATTTTGATAAGTAGCCAGAAAGGAAACGAAGCAAGAGTTTGCATAGATTGATGGGAAAAATCATGCATACATATAGTGTAGTGTATGGAACTACACATAGAACCTAGAAATCCAAAAATTGGCTTAGTGTGATGGGAGATTCAAGCTGCACATAACCCCTTCATCAGTGTTTGAGAAAAACGTTCAGCACCTAAATCAAAGAAATTTCCATTTTGGAAGAGGGAAAAAGAGGTGCATTAGCTATGGGATGGGAAAACATATATAAGCTGAGAGTATTTTGTATGGAATTACCAATGGAATCACTATATTAATAAGAATAATAAGTAAATGATTATTTTTACGTCCTCAAAACCCCCATTTCCATACTTTTAGGAAAACATTTCAGATGCTAGTTTTAGCCAAACTCCACTTTTGGTAGTAAGAAAAGAGACTATCCATGATGCTTCCCATGGATTAGTGCATACATACATGAAACATTATATATGTACTACCATGGAGAATGAGAAAATCCAAGAAAAATCAACATTAAGAGTGGATAAGAAGCTTGCTAAAATCTCTCATTTAACTTTCTGTGTGAAAATAAGAATCTTGATTTGGTCTCTTTTGGGGAGCAAATTAGCATGCCCTAAGAGAGGATTTGCATGAAAAAAAGAATCTTGATTTGGTCTCTTTTGGTAAGTTGTGTGAAGATGTATTTTATACTCTGATGATCTATTTTCAATTCAAACTTAACTCCTAACAATAGATGTCTCCAATGCTTAAGTGCATGCACAACAACAAGCATTTCTAAATCATGAGTAGGATAGTTAAGTTCATGTTTTCTTAGTTTTGTGGACTCATATGCGACCACCCTGCCATCTTGTGAAAGAACACATCCTATCTGACTACCAATTGCATCACATGCAACCACAAAAGGCTTTCCCATTTCTGGTATTTTCAAAACACAATTCTCAACGACTTTTTGTTTCAATGTTTCAAATGATTTTTGACAGGCATCACTCCACGCAAATCCTACATTATTTTTAGTTAATTCGGTGAGGGGAGTAGCTATCTTAGAGAAATCCTGAATATGTGATCTTTCATATTGTGCCAACCCAAGAAAACTTCTAACATCCCTTACAGTCTTAGGAATTGGCCAATCAACTATGGTTTTTACTTTATCTTCATCTATAAGGATTCCTTCTTTTGATATTACTCTTCCTAGATACACAAGTTTATCCTTAGCAAAGAAACACTTACTCTTTTTTCCATACAATTTGTGTTCTCTAAGATTTTGCAAAGTCTTCTTGAGATGTACCGCATGCTCATAATCATCTTTAGAGTATACAAATATATCATCAAGGAATACTAAGATGAATTCATCTAGGTAATCATGAAAAATATTATTCATCAAGCACATAAATGTGGCAGGAGCGTTTGTTAATCCAAAAGGTAGAACCGTAAACTCATAGTGACCATATCGAGTTCAAAAAGTCGTCTTAGGAATATCCTCTGTTTTGATCCTAATTTGGTGATATCCAGATCTTAAGTCAATCTTTGTGAATATAGTCGCTCCACTTAATTGACCTAATAAGTCATCTATGTGAGGGAGTGGATACTTATTCTTAATTGTTCTTTATTCAACCCCCTATAGTCAATGCATAATCTATAAGAGCCGTCTTTCTTCTTTTGAAATAAAACAGGTGCACGCCAAGGTGAGACACTCGGTCTTATTAAGCCTTTCTTCAAAAGATCATCTAATTGAATCTTAAGCTCCTTTGATTCATCAATGTTAAATCTATAGGGTGCTCTAGAATATGGTTCACTCCCTGGATATAGGTTAATGGCATGGTCAATCTGCCTAGGTGGGGATTGTTCCTTCGTAATCTGGAATATCTTCGTCATTACCTTCCTCATGCAGATTGTTCACATACACTACAAATGTTTTACAGCCATCACGTATACCTCTAATTATCGCATAACAGAGATGAGCGTAGGTTGAGGATTAAAGACATCACCTAGAATATGAATAGATTCATCATCTAGCTTTAAAGTGGTCGTTCTTTGTTCACAATTAATTGTCATAGAATTTTTAACTAACCAATCCATGCCTATGATTACATCACTCTGTTTCATCTCAATTACATGGAAACTTCCAGAAAAGTGCCTATTAGAAAGAGTAAATTCAAGGTTTTCAACATATCCTTTTGTGTAGTGTAATCATCCATTGGCCATCTCTACAGGTCTGGTTATCTGCATATTTAGGGCTATCCCTAGATTCTGTACCAATTTGAAAGATTGAAAACAATGGGTACTACCTGAATCGATCAAAACTCTGGTTTTATGTGCAGAAATCATACCCCGAATCGTAATTACAAAAGCCTTTGGGAAAGAACTAACCACCATGCAACGTAAAGTAGAGTCAGGGCACTTACCGCCATTATCTGCTTCCTCAATAATTGTACCCTCCTCGATGATGTTTATCGCTTTTGATTGTGCGGGTCCAAAGACTGCCTTGTTCGGGCACTCATATGTCTGATGCCCTTGCTCCCCACAACCAAAACACAGACCAAGTCTTTTTGCCCCTCAATAAAATTAGGGTCTTGTTGCCACTCAATTGGTTGACGCCTCCTTTGATTTTCCACCGGCCAAGCAGGGTTCTTACATTGGTTATTAGAAGATGGACTTTTCTTTGAATTGTTCATGTTCATTGCAAGAGGTCTTTGTGGCATATGTCCCGTTGCAATGAATATGCTTCTATTTGCCTTCTGCAAATTGCACTTCTCCATCTTCGCAAAGTTCTCAGCCATCGCAACAGCATCAAGAAAATCAATGCATCCAGATCCCTTGACTTGATAGCGAAGTTCCTCACAAAGCCCTTCAATAAGTTTACTCTTTAGAGCATTACCACTAACCTCTAATGCATATTTATGAAGACGTAGGAACTTCTCTTTGTGCTCATCAACAGATAAGCTATGCTTATCACTTTCGTGTTGTCGGAAATTGTAGAACTCCATCTTCTTCTCCATATGGTAGTGTGGAGAACAATAGCGTTTTTCAGCTTGTTCTCTAAATTCCTTCCATAGAACTGGACCAGAACGCGTTCGAGTCTGCATATATGACTTCCACCATAGCTTCGCGATCCCACGTAGGTGCAGGATCCCAACTTTTGCCTTGGAATCTTCACTAAATTGTTGCGATGATGCTTACTTCTGGTCATAAGTAGCTTAGTAATAAAGTCCATAGAAATAGACTCCCACTTCTGATTTGGAACATCCAAAGGTTGAAGCATTCTTGGCATCCTCTTAAACTCAGATCTCACCTATTGGCACTTCAAACATTCACTTACATATTTTCTAATATCCCGCTTCATACATGGCCAAAAGTAAGAATAATTTGTTTTAACATAAGTCTTTGAATAACCTCGATGTGCAGAAAATGGTGCATCATGACAATCATGCAATATTTTTACTTTTAATGGAGATTCAGATGATATGCATAGCCGATTGTTACAATACAATGTTCCATTCTGCAAATGAAATTTTTCCTCATACATCGATCCCCTGTTTGCATTCAAAGAACTCAAAATAGGTGCATAAGAGGGATCCTGTTTTATCTCTTCTTGAATTTGATTGAGAAAATCAGAATTTATTACAGAAACAAGATTACACAAAGGTCTCCGAGTCAATGCATCAACAACCTTATTTTCCTTACCAGCGAGATACTTAATGTCAAAATCATACTCACTTAATGATTCAATCCAACGCTTCTGCCTGTTGTTAAGCAATGGTTGTGTGAAGATGCATTTAAGACTGATGATCTGTTTTCAACTCAAACTTAACTCCTAACAATAGATGTCTTCAATGCTTAAGTCCATGCACAACAGCAAGCATTTCTAAGTCAGAAGTAGGATAGTTAAGTTCATGTTCTCTTAGTTTTCTAGACTCATATGTGACCACCTTGCCATCTTGTGAAAGAACACATCCTATCTGACTACCACTTGCATCACATGCAACCACAAAAGGCTTTCCCATTTCTGGTATTTCCAAAACACATGTCTCAACGACTTTTTGTTTCAATGTTTCAAATGATTTTTGACAGGCATCACTCCACGCAAATCCTACATTGTTTTTAGTTAATTTGGTGAGGGGAGTAGCTATCTTAGAGAAATCCTTAATATGTGCTCTTTCATATTGTGCCAACCGAAGAAAACTTCTGACATCCCTTACACTCTTAGGAATCGGCCAATCAACTATTCTTTTTACTTTATCTTCATCTATAAGGGTTCCTTCTTTTGATATTACTCTTCCTAGATACACAAGTTTATCGTTAGTAAAGAAACACTTACTCTTTTTTCCATACAATTTTTGTTCTCTAAGAGTTTGCAAAGTCTTCTTGAGATGTACCACATGCTCAGAATCATCTTTAGAGTATACAAATATATCATCAAGGAATACTAAGATGAATTCATCTAGGTAATCATGAAAAATTTTATTCATCAAGCACATAAATGTGGCAGGAACATTGTTACTCCAAAAGGAAGAACCGTAAACTCATAGTGACCATATCGTGTTCGAAAAGCCGTCTTAGGGATATCCTCTGTTTTGATCCTAATTTGGTGATCTCCAGATCTTAAGTAAATCTTTGTGAATATAGTCACTCCACTTAATTGACCTAATAAGTCATCTATGTGAGGGAGTGGATACTTATTATTAATTGTTCTTTTATTCAACCCCCTATAGTCACTCCATAATCTATAAGAGCCGTCTTTCTTCTTCTGAAATAAAACAGGTGCACCCCAAGGTGAGACACTCGGTCTTATTAAACCTTTCTTCAAAAGATCATCTAATTGAATCTTAAGCTCCTTTAATTCATCAATGTTAAATCTATAGGGTGCTCTAGAATATGGTTCACTCCGTGGATATAGGTCAATGGCATGGTCAATCTGCCTAGGTGGGGGTATACCAGGAAAGTCTTCTGGAAATACATCAGCATAATCTTTCAAGGGATTTCCTACGTAATCTGGAATATCTTTGTCATTACCTTCCTCATGCAGATTTTTCACATACACTACAAATGTTTTATAGCCATCACATATACCTCTAATTATCTGAATAGCAGAGATAAGAGTAGGTTGAGGATTAAAGACATCACCTAGAATATGAATAGATTCATCATCTAGCTTTAAAGTGATGGTTCTTTGTTCACAATTAATTGCCGCAGAATTTTTAACTAACCAATCCATGCCTATGATTACATCACTCTGTTTCATCTCAATTACATGGAAACTTCCAGAAAAGCGCCTATTAGAAAGATTAAATTCAAGGTTTTCAACATATCCTTTTGTGTAGTGTAATCGTCCATTGGCCATCTCTACAGGTTTGGTTATCTACATATTTAGGGCTATCCCTAGATTTTGTACCAATTTGAAAGATAGAAAACAATGGGTACTACCTGAATCTATCAAAAATCTGGTTTTATGTGCAGAAATCCTACCTGGAATCGTGATTACAGAAGACTTTGGGAAAGAACTAACCACGATGCAACGTAAAGTAGAGTCACAGCACTTACCGCCATCATCTGCTTCCTCAATAATTGAACCCTCCTCGATGATGTTTATCGCTTTTGATTGTGAGGGTCAAAAGACTGCCGTGTTCGGGCACTCATATATCCGATGCCCTTGCTCCCCGCATTGAAAACACAGACCAAGTCTTTTGTCCCTCTCAATAAAACTAGGGTCTTGTTGCCACTCAATTGGTTGACGCCTCCTTTGATTTTCCATTGACCAAGCAGGGTTCTTACCTTGGTTGTTAGAACATGGAGTTTTCTTTGAATTGTTCATGTTCATTGCAACAGGTCTTTGTGGCCTATGTCTCAGCCATCACAACAGCATCAAGAAAATCAATGCATCCAGATCCCTTGACTTGATAACGAAGTTCCTCATGAAGCCCTTCAATACATTTAGTCTTTAGAGTGTTACCACTAATCTCTAATGCATATTTATGAAGACGTAGGAATTTCTCTTTGTACTCATCAATAGATAAGCTATGCTTATCACTTTCGTGTTGTCGGAAATTGTAGAACTCCATCTTCTTCTCCATATGGTAGTGTGGATAACAATAGCATTTTTCAACTTGTTCTCTAAATTCCTTCCATAGAACTAGACGAGAACGCGTTCAAGTCTGCATATATGACTTCCACTATAGCTTCGCAATCCCAGGCAGGTGCAAGATCCCAACTTTTGCCTTGGAATCTTCACTAAATTGTCGAAGATTGAAGAAATCCTCCAGTTCTTTAATCCATGCCTCAAGATCTTCGCTACTCTTCTTCTCGCCAACAAAATCATTCACCTTAGCCTTCTTGAAGACTTGGTTAAGGGTAGACTCACCTGGTTCCATATCTTCATAATTTCATTTTTTGTTTTTTGCGAGGTACACTAGATGTTCCCACACCTTCATATGCTTCATCGGTCAGCTCCACAAACAAATTTGTTGCTCCTTCTGGCTGTTTTCCGCCTTGTTCTTTGTGCAATTCACCAAGAAGCCTCTGAATAAGCTCCTCTAGTTCACGAATCTTTTGTGTTAGACCTTCCATGGTTCCAGAGGATTGATTCTGCTATGATACCACTTGTAGCGTTTCCTCAGTCACAATCTATCCCCAATCACAATCTTTCGATCACTCAAAAATAGCAGTGGAGAGAATAACGCAGAGATTGCACAAGGTAAAACAAAATCTGATGCGGAAGAGTAGAAACAAATATGACGCAGAGAAGGAAGAATTCTGATATTATAGATGCGAATCAATGGTTACAATAGCTTTGGACAATAGCTTCTTAATGAAGCCTCTACCTCCCGACCACCCCCGAGCTATCACAATTGCATTCACACTCGCACTCTCAATCACACTCTCACTCTCACTCTCACTCTCAATCACACTCACAATCACAAGATAATTCTCCGATTTGTGTGTGTCCCTGTGTTGATGTGCAGGTCTCCCTATATCTGAGTCTGAAGGCTGCCTTTTCTCCAAAGAAGTGTGCTATCCACCAAATTTAGAAAAATCCGAGTTTCTCCAAAACTTTTGCCAAAAAGCCATGCAATCGTAGTGTGCTTTCTTTCTTTAGCGTACCTGTCAAAAATAGCAGAAAAACACCAAGAAGACATATCCGAAAATATCCATAATTAGACATGGTGACACGTGAGCATTAGAATAACAGATTCAAATAGAATTAGATAAGCCCTCATTTTTTTTTAATTGTTGGGAAAAATGGCACTTTTGAAAGCCCTATAACTCAAAAACGGTGAGGAATTAGCTTAAGCTTAAGAAAGACACTTTTATTCAATTCTTCGATCTGCACGATAGTGTTAGAAACGTCTGAGGTCCAAATCCACCTCCAAATGCCACTTTTGAGCCCTGCAAGTTTTAAAATTCTAGAGAGAGTAAAATCAAGGCATTTTCTTTCAATGAACTAAATGTAGGACCCTGAACGAGGTACTTAAAACATGATTCACTAAAATTTCACACAAGTAGTTTTATTCTCTTATACGTGCTCTACCTTTCCCTCATACAGAGTTTTCCCTAATTCTTTCATCTTCACGGTCAAAATTCCACTAGAAAACATGATGCGAATAAGTTCTAGAGAGAGAATATGAAACTTGTCAACCCAAAATTTTTCCTACATGCATAAAATGACCTAATTATTCATTCTAACCATTATCCCCTCAATGAAATTCAGAAAGCTCAAAATGAATTATTTCACTAGAAAATAGGCCTATTACAATTCTTCCCCCTTTTAAGAACTCTGTCCTCAGAGTTGGAAAGAAGGATAGTGTGTTAGAAAATCAGCTAAATTCACCCAACTCCAATCTTCTACTGGGTATGAGTGCCATTTCACCAGAATTTGTACTAGAGATCTATTTCTAAGAAATCTTTCCTTCCTATCTAATATTATTTCTAGTTGAAGCTCAAAAGAGCCATCATCTTTGAGCTTATAATTGTCCTGCAAAACATGAGCAATGTTAGACACATATCTCTTAAGTAAGCTGACACGAAATATAGGATGCACATTTAGATATCTAGATAATTCCAGCAAATAAGCAAGAAATCCAATCTTTTTCAAAACTTTAAAAGGACCTGCATATCGAGGAGAGAGTCTATGATCCTTCCCTAGCAACAAGTTAGATCGGTGAGGATTAACTTTAAGAAATACCATATCATCAACTTGGAATTCAAGTGGTCTTCGCTTTAAATCATAGAACTGCTTTTGTCTTTTCTGAGCTTCTCTTATATGTTTCTTAATTTTTCCAAGTTCTTCATCCATCTTATCAAGCATTTCTTTGGATACTTCTACTTTATTTGGAAAACCCAAAAATGAAGGTGGAGTCAAACAATTATAACCATACATAGCTTCAAATGGTGTCATTTTTATAGATGCATGCCATGCACTATTGTATGCAAACTCAACCAAGGGTAAATATTCACTCCAATTATCTTGCTTTTCATTCACATACATACGCAACATATCTTCAACTACCCTGTTAACCCTCTCGGTTTCCCCATCAATTTGAGGATGGAAAGCTGTACTCATACGAAGTTGAGTTCCAATGGATTCAAATGTCGCTTTCCACAAGTTTGACGTAAATCTAGAATCATTATTAGAAATTATGCTTTTACGCATTCGATGCAATCGAAATATTTCTTTTACAAAGATTCTTGCAACATTCAATGCAGTATCAGTCTTTCTCATAGGAAAGAAGTGTGCCATCTTGGTAAGCCGATCGACTACAACAAATACAGTATCATGCTTACTTCTGGTCATAGGTAGCTTAGTAATAAAGTCCATAGAAATAGACTCCCACTTCTGATTTGGAACATCCAAAGGTTGAAGCATCCTGGCATCCTCTTAAACTCAGATTTCACCTGTTGACACGTCAAACATTCACTTACATATTTCCTAATATCCCGTTTCATACATGGCCAAAAGTAAGAATACTTTGTTTTAACATAAGTCCTTGAGTAACCTATATGTGCAGAAAATGGTGCATCATGACAATCATGCACTATTTTTACTTTTAATGGAGATTTAGACAATATGCATAGCCAATTGTTACAATACAATGTTCCATTCAGCAAACGAAATTTTTCCTCAAAAATTGATCCCTTGCTTGCATTCAAAGAACTCAAAATAGGTGGATAAAAAGGATCCTGTTTTATCTCTTCTTGAATTTGATTGACAAAATCAGAATTTATTATAGAAACAAGATTACACAAAGGTCTCGGACTCAATGCATCAGCAACCTTATTTTCCTTACCAACGAGATACTTAATGTCAAAATCATACTCACTTAATAATTCAATCCAATGCTTCTGCCTATTGTTAAGCAATGGTTGTGTGAAGATGTATTTTAGACTCTGATGATCTGTTTTCAATTCAAACTTAACTCCTAACAATAGATGTCTCCAATGCTTAAGTGCATGCACAACAGCAAGCATTTCTAACTCATGAGTAGGATAGTTAAGTTCATGTTTTCTTAGTTTTCTGGACTCATATGCGACCACCCTGCCATCCTATGAAAGAACACATCCTATCTGACTACCACTTGCATCACATGCAACCACAAAAGGCTTTCCCATTTCTGGTATTTTAAAAACACAATTCTCAACGAATTTTTGTTTCAATGTTTCAAATGATTTTTGACAGGATCACTCCACGCAAATCCTACATTCTTTTTAGTTAATTCGGTGAGGGGAGTAGCTATCTTAGAGAAATCCTTAATTTGTGCTCTTTCATATTGTGCCAACCCAAGAAAACTTCCAACATCCCTTAGAGTCTTAGGAATCGGCCAATCAACTATTGTTTTTACTTTATCGTCATCTATAAGGATTCCTTCTTTTGATATTACTCTTCCTAGATACACAAGTTTATCCTTAGCAAAGAAACACTTACTCTTTTTCCATACAATTTGTGTTCTCTAAGAGTCTGCAAAGTCTTCTTGAGATGTACCGCATGCTCAAAATCATCTTTCGAGTATACAAATATATCATCAAGGAATACTAAGATGAATTCATCTAGGTAATCATGAAAAATATTATTCATCAAGCACATAAATGTGGCAGGAGCGTTTGTTAATCCAAAAGGTAGAACCGTAAACTCATAGTGACCATATCATCTTCAAAAAGCCGTCTTAGGGATATCCTTTGTATTGATCCTAATTTGGTGATATCCAGATCTTAAGTCAATCTTTGTGAATACAGTCGCTCCACTTAATTGACCTAATAAGTCATCTATGTGAGGGAGTGGATACTTATTCTTAATTGTTCTTTTATTCAACCCCCTATAGTGAATGCATAATCTATAAAAGCCGTCTTTCTTCTTCTGAAATAAAACACGTGCACCCCAAGGTGAGACACTCGGTCTTATTAAGCCTTTCTTCAAATGATCATCTAATGGAATCTTAAGGTCCTTTAATTCATCAATGTCAAATATATAGGCTCCTCTAGAATATGGTTCACTCCCTGGATATAGGTCAATGGCATGGTCAATCTGCCTAGGTGGGGGTATACCAGGCAAGTCTTCTAGAAATACATCGGCATAATCTTTCAAGAGATTTCCTACGTAATCTGGAA
This sequence comes from Ceratopteris richardii, assembly GCA_020310875.1. NCBI lineage: Eukaryota > Viridiplantae > Streptophyta > Polypodiopsida > Polypodiales > Pteridaceae > Ceratopteris > Ceratopteris richardii. The sequence goes on along the minus strand of CM035433.1, from coordinate 143,399,928 downwards.
TATCGTCGTCATTACCTTCCTCATGCAGATTGTTCACATACACTACAAATGTTTTACAGCCATCACGTATACCTCTAATTATCTACATAGCAGAGATAAGAGTAGGTTTAGGATTAAAGACATCACCTAGAATATGAATAGATTCATCATCTAGCTTTAAAGTGGTCGTTCTTTGTTCACAATTAATTGTCGCAGAATTTTTAACTAACCAATCCATGCCTATGATTACATCACTCTTTTTCATCTCAATTACATGGAAACTGTCATGGACACAAAGGAAACAAATTCCATGTCAATTTCTATATCTCATGATTGGATTAGATTTTGGAGAAACTAAAGCTTGCATTGCATCCGGAACGTGCCAAAACCCCAAGATCGACTGTCTATTTGCTGAATTCTGACACCCGGAGGTCCTGATTCAAGTTGATGACATCATCAAGTCGCAACCGCCCTTGGGAACCGCCCTTGAAAACCTATATAAGGAGGGGTTGGCCACATTCATAGTCAGTCTTGCCAACAATACTAGTCTTGGGAGCTCAAGGAGTCATGACCACCAACTAAGTACTCACCTGTCTTGTCCTCTTGTAATCTCGTAGTATCAGATCTTGTCGAGTTCCTTCTTGTATTCAGTTCATCTCCCAGAAGGGAGTTCTTGTAATCCAGAGATCTTGTTCCATACTTACGATCTCGGGTTGTGGGATCTCTTGTGTCATCTCTAGCTGAGTTATCTATACTTATAGTCCCGGGTTGTGGGACTTCTTGTATCAGCTACTCTAGTTCATCTCCGAGAAGGGAGTTCTTGTAATCCACACATCTTGTCTCATACTTACGATCCCAGGTTGTGGGATCTCTTGTATCGTTTGTAGTCCAGTTTTCCATACCTATTGGTCGTGGGTTGTGGGATGTCTTGTATCAGCTACGTCTTCTTGTATTATTTTCCCTACGTGGGTGTTCTTGTAATCATAAGTGTATTTATGAAATCTTGTCTATTGTAGTTAGAGAGCAAAATCTAGTGCCCCCTGACATTTTGGCAAGACTAACTTCATCAAGACGAAGCACCATGGATTCCTTATGCAAGGAGATTCAATCCACCATAAAGGACTTGATCGAACATGTCCAAGAGATGAAAAGATTGCTACAACAAGATGATCGATCCGTTTCAGACTATGCCTTGAATATCAAGATGTTGTTTCGTGGAACTACATATCAAGAAGACTACATGGTTAATGAGTTTCGAAGTGGCCTCAATCCTGAAGTCAAATATCTCTTGCTATCCATGCCTCAAGCAAAAACCTTGGAGGATGTTATCAATCAAGCGATTCAATGTGATAATCAGTTGTTAAAAGAAATCCAAGTCCAAGAGTCAGAAGTCTTGAACAAAGAAGACACTATTCCTCAAGAATCTGAATCAAGAATCTTTGAAGGCCAAGAAGTCACTACGAATTATATGGAGCATAAAAGCTATGAATATAACAAGAAGATAAAGGACAAATAGGAGTTCATGTTCAATCAAGGAGGTGTGCTTACTCAAGGCACTCCATCAAAGATCTTGGAAAAACTACAACACACCACTAAAAGCTCCAAGGACCTATCTTGTCATGAAGCCAAGGAAGCTCAAGGGAGACCCAGTCCTTCACCATCTTTCAAGATTAAGGATCATGAAGAATTCGAGGTTAATCATGTCTTAGATTCAAGAATCCTGCGAGGACAATTGGAATGCTTTATTCATTGGAAAGCATATGACATCAGTCATCGTACTTGTGAACTTACAGAAAATCTTCAGAGAGCAAAAGTCAAGGTTCGTGAATTCCATACGAAGAATCCAATGAAACCCAAGTTAGAGAACATGGCCGCTCCTCGTGGAACTCGTCGCTTGAGGGGGAGGTGATGTCATGGACACAAAGGAAAAAAATTCCATGTCAATTTCTATATCTCATGATTGGATTAGATTTTGGAGAAACTAAAGCTTGCATTGCGTCCGGAACATGCCAAAACCCCAAGATCGACTGTCTATTTGCTGAATTCTGACACCCGGAGGTCCTGATTCAAGTTCATGACATCATGATGACATGATCAAGTCGCAACCGCCCTTGGGAACCGCCCTTGAAAACCTATATAAGGAGGGGTTGGCCACATTCATAGTCACTCTTGCCAATACCAGTCTTGGGAGCTCAAGGAGTTGTGACCACCAAGTAAGTACTCTCCAAGTTCCAGTTCCAGTTCTTGTCTTGTTCTTTGTCCCAGTCTTGTCTAGTCTAGTTCTTGGACATCTTGTCTTGTCCTCTTGTAATCTCGTTGTACGAGATCTTGTCGAGTTCCTTCTTGTATTCAGTTCATATCCCAGAAGGGAGTTCTTATAATCCAGAGATCTTGTTCCATACTTACGATCCTGGGTTCTGCGATCTCCTGTATCATCTCTAGCTGAGTTATCTATACCTATAGTCCTGGGTTGTGGGACTTCTTGTATGAGCTACTCTAGTTCATCTCCGAGAAGCGAGTTCTTGTAATCCACACATCTTGTCTCATACTTACGATCCCAGGTTGTGGGATCTCCTGTATCATTTCTAGTCCAGTTTTCCATACCTATTGGTCCTGGGTTGTGGGATGTCTTGTATCAGCTACGTCTTCTTGTATTATTTTCCCTACGTGGGTGTTCTTGTAATCATAAGTGTATTTCTAAAATCTTGTCTATTGTAGTCAGAGAGCACAATCTAGTGCCCCCCTGACAGAAACTTCCAGAAAAGCGCCTATTAGAAAGAGTAAATTCAAGGTTTTCAACATATCCTTTTGTGTAGTATAATTGTCCATTGGCCATCTCTAAAGGTCTGGTTATTCGCATATTTAGGGCTATTCCTAGATTCTATACCAATTTGAGAGATAGAAAACAATGGGTACTACCTGAATCGATAAAAAAATCTAGTTTTATGCGCAGAATTCATACCCGGAATCGTGATTACAGAAGCCTTTGGGAAAGAACTAACCACCATGCAACGTAAAGTAGAGTCAGGGCACTTACCGCCATCATCTGCTTCCTCAATAACTGTACCCTCCTCGATGATGTTTATCGCTTTTGATTGTGCGGGTCCAAAGACTGCCTTGTTCGGGCACTCATATGTCCGATGCCCTTGCTCCCCGCAACGGAAACATAGATCAAGCGTTTTTGCCCTCTCAATAAAATTAGGGTCTTGTTGCCACTCAATTGGTTGACGCCTCCTTTGATTTACCACCGGCCAAGCAAGGCTCTTACCTTGGTTATTAGAAGATGGAGTTTCCTTTGAATTATTCATGTTCATTGCAACAGGTCTTTGTGGCCTATGTCCCGTTGCAATGAATCTGCTTCTATTTTCCTTTTGCAAATTGAACTTCTCCATCTTCTCAAAGTTCTCAGCCATCGCAAGAGCATCAAGAAAATCAATGCATCCAGATCCCTTGACTTGATAGCGAAGTTCCTCACGAAGCCCTTCAATAAATTTACTGTTTAGAGCGTTACCACTAACCTCTAATGCATATTTATGAAGACGTAGGAACTTCTCTTTGTACTCATCAACAGATACGCTATGCTTATCACTTTCGTGTTGTCGAAAATTGTAGAACTCCATCTTCTTCTCCATATGGTAGTGTGGAGAACAATAGTGTTTTTCATCTTGTTCTCTAAATTCCTTCCATAGAACTGGACCAAAATGCGTTCGAGTCTACACATAGGACTTCCACCATAGCTTTGCAATCCCATGCAGGTGTAGGATCCCAACTTTTGCCTTGGAATCTTCACTAAATTATCGAAGATCAAAGAAATCCTCCAGTTCTTCAATCGATGTCTCAAGATCTTCGCCACTCTTCTTCTCGCCATCGAAATCATTCAAATTTGCCTTCTTGAAGACTTGGTTAAGGGCAAACTCACTTGGTTCCATATCTTCATAATTACGTTTTTGTTTTTCGCGAGGTACACTAGATGTTCTTGAACCTTCATCTACTTCATCGTTCAGCTCCAAAAACAAATTTGTTGTTGCTTCTGGTTGCTTTCCACCTTGTTCTTTGCGCAATTCACCAAGAAGCTTCTGAATAAGCTCCTCTTGTTCACGAATCTTTTGTGTTAGACCTTCCATCATTCCCGAGGATTGATTCTACTCTGATACCACTTGTAGCATTTCCTCAGTCAGAATCTATCCCCAATCGCAATCTTTCGATCACTCAAAAATAACAGTGGAGAGAAGAACGCAGAGATTGCACAAGGTAAAAACAAAATTTGATGCGGAAGAGTAGAAACAAATATGACGCAGAGAAAGAAGAATTCTGATATTATAGATGCGAATCATTGGTTACAATAGCTTTAGACAATAGCTTCTTGACGAAGCCTCTACCTCTCGACCACCCCCGAGCTATCACAATCGCATTCACACTCTCACTCTCAATCACACTCTCACTCTCACTCTCACTCTCAATCACACTCTCAATCATAAGATAATTATCCGATTTCTCTGTGTCCCTGTGTTGATGTGCAGGTCTCCCTATATCCGAGTTTGATCGCTGCCTTTTCTCCAAAGAAGTGTGTGATCCACCAAATTTAGAAAAAGTCGAGTTTCTCCAAAACTTTCACCAAAAAGCCATGCAATCGTAGTGTGCTTTCTTACTTTAGCATACCTGTCAAAAATAGCAGAAAAACACCAAGAAGACATATCCGAAAACATCCATAATTAGACATGGTGACACGTGAGCATCAGAATCACAGATTCAAATAGAATTGGATAAGCCCTCGGTTTTTTTTGAAGTGTTGGGAAAAGCGGCACTTTTGAAAGCCTTGTAACTCAAAAACAGTGAGGAATTAGCTTAAGCTTGAGAGAGACACTTTTGTTCAATCTTTCGATCTGCATGATAGTGTTAGAAACGTCCGAGGTCCAAATCCACCTCCAAATGCCACTTTTTAAAATTCTAGAGAGAGTAAAATGAAGGCATTATCTTTCAATGAACTAAATGTAGGACCCTGATCCGAAAACATCCATAATTAGACATGGTGACACGTGAGCATTAGAATAACAGATTCAAATAGAATTAGATAAGCCCTCATTTTTTTTTATTGTTGGGAAAAATGGCACTTTTGAAAGCCCTATAACTCAAAAACGGTGAGGAACTAGCTTAAGCTTAAGAAAGACACTTTTATTCAATTCTTCGATCTGCACGATAGTGTTAGAAATGTCTGAGGTCCAAGTCAACCTCCAAATGCCACTTTTGAGCCCTGCAAGTTTTAAAATTCTAGAGAGAGTAAAATCAAGGCATTTTCTTTCAATGAACTAAATGTAGGACCCTGAATGAGGTACTTAAAACATGATTCACTAAAATTTCACACAGGTAGTTTTATTCTCTTATACGTGCTCTACCTTTCCCTCATACAGAGTTTTCCCTAATTCTTTCATCTTCACGGTCAAAATTCCACTAGAAAACATGATGCGAATAAGGTCTAGAGAGAGAATATGAAACTTGTCAACACGAAATTTTTCCTACATGCATAAAATGACCTAATTATTCATTCTAAGCATTATCCCCTCAATGAAATTCAGAAAGCTAAAAATGAATTATTTCACTAGAAAAGAGACCTATTACAATCATCTAAATTCACCCTTTTAAGAACTCTGTCCTGAGAGTTTGAAAGAAGGATAGTGTGTTAGAAAATCATCTAAATTCTTCCAACTCTAATCTTCTACTGGGTATGAGTGCCCTTTCACCAAACTTTCTACCATAGATCTATTTCTAAGAAATCTTTCCTTCCTATCTAATATTATTTCTAGTTGAAGTGCAAAAGAGCCATCATCTTTCAGCTTATAATTGTCCTGCAAAACATTAGCAACATAGACACATATCTCTTAAGTAAACTGACATGAAATACAGGATGCACATTTAGCTATTAAGGTAATTCCAGCAAATAAGCAAGAGATCCAATCTTTTTCAAAACTTTAAAAGGAGCTACATATCGAGGAGAAAGTCTATGATCCTTCCCTAGCAACAAGTTAGATCGGTGAGGATTAACTTCAAGAAATACCATATCATCAACTTGGAATTCAAGTGGTGTTCTCTTTAAATCATAGAACTTCTTTTTTCTTTTCTGAGCTTCTCTTATACATTTCTTAATTTTTCCAAGTTCTTCATCCATCTTATCAAGCATTTCTTTGGATACTTCTACTTTTTTTGGAAAACCCAAAAATGAAGGTGGAGTCAAACAATTATAACCATACATAGATTCAAACGAAGTCATTTTTATAGATGCATGCCATGCACTATTGTATGCAAACTCAAACAAAGGTAAATATTCACTCCAACTATCCTGCTTTTCATTCACATACATACGCAACATATCTTCAACTACCCTGTTAACCCTCTCGGTTTCCCCATCAGTTTGAGGATGGAAAGCTGTACTCATACGAAGTTGAGTTCCAATGGATTCAAATGTCACTTTCCAGAAGTTTGACGTAAATCTAAAATCTCTATCAGGGCATTCCATGCAATCGAAATACTTCTTTTACAAAGATTCTTGCAACAATCAATGCAGTATCAGTCTTTCTCATAGGAAAGAAGTGTGCCATCATGGTAAGCCGATCGACTACAAAAAATATAGTATCATGCTTACTTTTGGTCATAGGTAGCTTAGTAATAAAGTCCACAGAAATAGACTCCCACTTCTAATTTAGAATATCCAGAGGTTGAAGCATTCCTGGCATCCTCTTAAACTCAGATTTCACCTGTTGGAACTTCAAACATTCACTTACATATTTTCTAATATCCCGCTTCACACATGGCAAAAATTAAGAATACTTTGTTTTAACATAAGTCCTTGAATAACTTGGATGTGCAGAAAATGGTGCATCATGACAATCATGCAATATTTTTACTTTTAATGGAGATTCAGACGATATGCATAGCCGATTGTTTTAATACAATGTTCCATTCTGCAAATGAAATGTTTCCTCATACATCGATCCCCTGTTTGCATTCAAAGAACTCAAAATAGGTGCATAAAAAGGATCCTGTTTTATCTCTTCTTGAATTTGATTGAGAAAATCAGAATTTATTACAGAAACAAGGTTACACAAAGGTCTCCGACTCAATGCATCAGCAACCTTATTTTCCTTACCAGCGAGATACTTAATGTCAAAATCATACTCACTTAATAATTCAATCCAACGCTTCTGCCTGTTATTAAGCAATGGTTGTGTGAAGATGTATTTTAGACTCTGATGATCTGTTTTCAATTCAAACTTAACTCCTAACAATAGATGTCTCCAATGCTTAAGTGCATGCACAACAGCAAGTATTTCTAATTCATGAGTAGGATAGTTAAGTTGATGTTTTCTTAGTTTTCAGGACTCATATGCGACCACCTTGCCATCCGGTGAAAGAACACATCCTATCTGACTACCACTTGCATCACATGCAACTACAAAAGGCTTTCCCATTTTTGGTATTTTCAAAACACAATTCTCAATGATTTGTTTCAATGTTTCAAATGATTTTTGACAAGCATCACTCCACGCAAATCCTACATTCTTTTTAGTTAATTCGATGAGGGGAGTAGCTATCTTAGAGAAATCCTTAATATGTGCTCTTTCATGCTGTGCCAACCCAAGAAAACTTCTAACATCCGTTACAGTCTTAGGAATCGGCCTAGATACACAAGTTTATCCTTAGCAAAGAAACACTTACTCTTTTTCCATACAATTTGTGTTCTCTAAGAGTTTGCAAAGTCTTCTTGAGATGCTTCGCATGCTCAGAATCATCTTTAGAGTATACAAATATATCATCAAGGAATACTAAGATGAATTCATCTAGGTAATCATGAAAAATATTATTCATCAAGCACATAAATGTGCCAGGAGCGTTTGTTAATCCAAAAGGTAGAAATGTAAACTCATAGTGACCATATCGTGTTCAAAAAGCCGTCTTAGAGATATCCTCTGTTTTGATCCTAATTTGGTGATATCCAGATCTTAATTCAATCTTTGTGAATACAGTCGCTCCACTTAATTGACCTTATAAGTCATCTATGTGAGGGAGTGGATACTTATTCTTAATTGTTCTTTTATTCAACCCCCTATAGGGAATGCATAATCTATAAGACCCATCTTTCTTCTTCTGAAATAAAATAGGTGCACCACAAGGTGAGACACTCGGTCTTATTAAGCCTTTCTTCAAAAGATCATCTAATGGAATCTTACGCTCCTTTAGTTCATCAATGTTAAATCTATAGGCTGCTCTAGAATATGGTTCACTCCCTGGATATGGGTCAATGGCATGGTCAATCTGCCTAGGTGGGGGTATACCAGGCAAGTCTTCTGGAAATACATCGGCATAATCTTTCAAGAGATTTCCTACGTAATCTGGAATATCTTTGTGATTACCTTCCTCATGCAGATTGTTCACATACACTACAAATGTTTTACAGGTATCACGAATACCTCTACTTATCTGCATAGCAGAGATAAGAGTAGGTTTAGGATTATAGACATCACCTAGAATATGAATAAGTGATCGTTCATTGTTCACAATTACTTCTCACAGAATTTTTAACTAACCAATCCATGCCTATGATTACATCACTCTCTTTCATCTCAATTACATGGAAACTTCCAGAAAAGCACCTATTAAAAAGAGTAAATTCAAGGTTTCCAACATATCCTTTTGTGTAGTGTAATCGTCCATTGGCCATCTCTATAGGTCTGGTTATCTGCATATTTAGGGCTATCCCTAGATTCTGTACCAATTTGAAAGATAGAAAACAATGGGTACTACCTAAATCCATAAAAAATCTGGTTTTGTTCGTAGAAATCATGCTCGCAATCGTGATTACAGAAGGCTTTCGGAAAGAACTAACCACCATGCAACGTAAAGTAGAGTCAAGCCACTTACCGCCATCATCTGCTTCGTCAATAATTGTACCCTCCTCGATGATGTTTATCGCTTTTCATTGTGCGGGTCGAAAGACTGCCTTGTTCGGGAACTCATATGTCCGATGCCCTTGCTCCCCGCAACGAAAATACAGACGAAGTCTTTTTGCCCTCTCAATAATATTAGGGTCTTGTTGCCACTCAATTGGTTGACGCCTCCTTTGATTTTCCACCGGCCAAGCAGGGTTCTTACCTTGGTTATTAGAAGATGGAGTTTTCTTTGAATTGTTCTGTTCATTGCAACAGATCTTTGTGGCCTATGTTCCGTTGCAATGAATCTACTTCTATTTGCCTTCTACAAATTGAACTTCTCCATCTTCTCAAAGTTCTTAGCCATCGCAAAGCATCAAGAAAATCAATGCATCCAGATCCCTTGACTTGATAGCTTTCGTGTTGTCGGAAATTGTAGAACTCCATCTTCTTCTCCATATGGTAGTGTGGAGAACAATAGCGTTTTTCAGCTTGTTCTCTAAATTCCTTCCATAGAACTAGACCAGAACGCATTCGAGTCTGCATATATGACTTCCACCATAGCTTTGCAATCCCACGCACGTGCACGATGCCAACGTTTGCCTTGGAATCTTCACTAAATTGTCGAAGATCAAAGAAATCCTCGAGTTCTTCAATCCATGCCTCTAGATCTTCGCCACTCTTCTTCTCGCCATCAAAATCATTCAATTTTGCCTTCTTGAAGACTTGTTTAAGGGCAAACTCACCTCATTCCATATCTTCATAATTACGTTTTTGTTTTTCGTGAGGTACACTAGATGTTCCCGCACCTTCATCTACTTCATCCTTCAGCTCCACAAACAAATTTGTTGCTGCTTTTGGTTGCTTTTCACCTCGTTCTTTGTGCAATTCACCAAGAAGCTTCTAAATAAGCTCCTCTTGTTCACGAATCTTTTGTGTTAGAACTTACATCGTTCCCGAGGATAGATTTTGCTCTCATACCACTTGTAGCATTTCCTCAGTCATAATCTATCCCCAATCACAATCTTTCGATCACTCAGAAATAACAGTGGAGAGAAGAACTTAGAGATTGCACAAGGTAAAGAAAAGTCTGATGCGCAAGAGTAGAAACAAATATGATGGAGAGAAGGAAGAATTTTGATATTATAGATGCGAATCAATGGTTACAATAGCTTTGGACAATAGCTTCTTGACGAAGCCTCTACCTCCCAACCACCCCAGAGCTATCACAATCGCATTCACACTCGCACTCTCAATCACACTCTCACTCTCACTCTCACTCTCAATCACACTCTCAATCACAAGATAATTCTTCGATTTCTGTGTGTCCCTCTGTTGATGTGCACGTCTCCCTATATCCGAGTTTGATCGCTGCCTTTTCTCCAAAGAAGTGTGCGATCCACCAAATTTAGAAAAAGTTGAGTTTCTCCAAAACTTTCGCCAAAAAGCCATGCGATCGTAGTGTGCTTTCTTTCTTTAGCGTGTCCCCAAATTCTTCATTACGTTCACTTATATACTACTATCAAAATGAACTATTTTCTCAACTTCTAGACTTCTAGAGTACCATCTCTAGTTATCCAATGAGCTTTGAAATTTGTACGTAACTCCATAACAACTCAAGAAAGACTCTTCTTGAGTTTTACAAAATTAAGAGCTTTCTAACTCTACTTTTCAGATATTTACAAAAGCAAAAGTATGCATTTACAATCGTTGACCAAATCTTCCTTCAACATCCCCAACCCCCTAAAACTTTTGTCCTCATCAAAATATATGTACAATCTTTGCCTTTCTCTTTAGTGTTTTTTTCTTGCTACTCTACACATGTTGAAGCTTGATGTATTTTCACCTTTCTTTTAAGTTGATATCATTTATTAACTATGCAATGACTTTCCTCTAGTTGACACGTGGTTCTAGAGCATCCATTTTATTTCTCCTCTGATATTTCAAAAATGTGATTTCATATGCCATGATTCTCACCTCATGTCCCATATAAACTTTTCCAAAAATCTTTGATTTCTATTAAAAAAATGTCCGGTTTTGAAATCATATGTTTGGAGTTAGATGCTTTGCATAAATATTAATTTGATAAAATAATACACCAAATATTATTTGTATGGTGCCTTACTCAAATCCACAAGTAATGATTCTGTGCTAGAATGGAAGCCTAAAAATGTCATGTTCCTTATATTGACCTCTCAAAAGATCCTCCATGTTAGTGATCAATGTATCTATGATGTTAAATATGTAGGACTTCCTAGATGAGCCTTCCCTTGGTGGACCTACTTACTTGGAAAAATATAGCAATCAAGCAATGGATCTACTTCAAAGTAGAGAGCTAGGAAACTACTCAGTTTCATCTTGGGATCAAATGCCTTCCAATAGAAATGGAGAGCATATGCGATAACATTCGGATACAAAATTATCATTTCTAGTCGTTTTCTCCATAAATTTAAAATTTATAATCACAACACTTTCTAGCCATACTTTCTTGCATTCATTTTAAGCCACCATTGTTATGTTATTTGGGAGAATTTAGTAGAATGTCAATATTTTTCTTATCACTTTATGGGTCATGGTGGGAACACCTCTTGAGAGGAGTTCACCACATGACATTACACGGATGCTCTTTCCATATGTATGGGTAGAAGAGATATAATATTATCTCATCTAAGAGATTATTATCTCTTATGTGGAAGCAAGGAGAAAGTCTCATGAATGTGACTCACACAAGGAGGCTTGGTAGGTTAGGAGGTGAACAAAATCACTACTCTGTGTGTTGATAAAGCACAATTGGGTAGCAAAAGTAGAGCACATCCTAGGCAGCATGCGAGTGTAGGTTGAAGCAAAAGAATGGCATCCATCATGACAGTGATATCAAAGCTTCAAGACCTAGCCACTCAAATAGCACCATAGGGATTTGAACTCACGCCATATCTATGGTTGGCATCCATGCTAACCAAGGCACCAAGTTCATTTGATGTGGATATTCCAAGCATACATAGTTATAAGAGTTTGCCGCCCACAGAGCATATTTGGGAGAGGAAGGATAACAACTTTATGGTTGCAATTCAAGTAGAGGATTCAGGTGTTGCCATGGACAACTAAAGTAAGATAAAATATTGACATCAAAGAGGCTTCTTCTCTTCCTTGCCTTATGTTTTTGGAGCCACATATAGTTGAAAGAATAGGAGTTAAAGAGATACTTCAAATGAGAACCAAGAATAGACACGAGAGATGTAGATGGGATGCACCAGTCTCTTATGAAGAGTCCATGAACGAAGAGCATCCTTTCCATGAATTGTCAGATGTCTTGGTTCCAAATTCTAAAAGCATGGAGCTTCATGTTAATCACATGTATTACTAATTTAATTTTAAGAATGTTTGTAATTGTGAGAAGGAACGAATGGCTAAGGGGGCCAAGTTCTTGGAGGGAAATCATTTATATGGAGAGTTTAATATATATAATCTCATCTTGAGTCAAGGATTCCCTCAAAATACAAGAAAGTGTAAGGTTTAGGTATCTCCAAAGTAGCTCTAGTCATGATTTTTACATAAATTTCAAGAGCTATTTTGATAAGTAGCCAGAAAGGAAACGAAGCAAGACTTTGCATAGATTGATGGGAAAAATCATGCATACATATAGTGTAGTGTATGGAATTACACATAGAACCTAGAAATCCAAAAATTGGCTTAGTGTGATGGGAGCTTCAAGCTGCACATAACCCCTTCCATCAGTGTTTGAGAAAAACTTTCAGCACCTAAATCAAAGAAATTTCCATTTTGGAAGAGGGAAAAAGAGGTGCATTAGCTATGGGATGGGAAAACATATATAAGCTGAGAGTATTTTGTATGGAATTACCAATGGAATCACTATATTAATAAGAATAATAAGTAAATGATTATTATTATGTCCTCAAAACCCCCATTTCCATACTTTTAGGAAAACATTTCAGATGCTAGTTTTAGCCAAACTCCACTTTTGGGAGTAACAAAAGAGACCATCCATGATGCTTCCCATGGATTAGTGCATACATACATGAAACATTATATATGTACTACCATGGAGAATGAGAAAATCCAAGAAAAATCAACATTAGGAGTGGATAAGAAGCTTGCTAAAATCTCTCATTTAACTTTCTGTGTGAAAATAAGAATCTTGATTTGGTCTCTTTTGGGGAGCAAATTAGCATGCCCTAAGAGAGGATTTGCATGAAAAAAAGAGTCTTGATTTGGTCTCTTTTGGTAAGTTGTGTGAAGATGTATTTTAGACTCTGATGATCTATTTTCAATTCAAACTTAACTCCTAACAATAGATGTCTCCAATGCTTAAGTGCATGCACAACAACAAGCATTTCTAAATCATGAGTAGGATAGTTAAGTTCATGTTTTCTTAGTTTTGTGGACTCATATGCGACCACCCTGCCATCTTGAAAGAACACATCCTATCTGACTACCAATTGCATCACATGCAACCACAAAAGGCTTTCCCATTTCTGGTATTTTCAAAACACAATTCTCAACGAATTTTTGTTTCAATGTTTCAAATGATTTTTGACAGGCATCACTCCACGCAAATCCTACATTATTTTTAGTTAATTCGGTGAGGGGAGTAGCTATCTTAGAGAAATCTTGAATATGTGATCTTTCATATTGTGCCAACCCAAGAAAACTTCTAACATCCCTTACAATCTTAGGAATTGGCCAATCAACTATGGTTTTTACTTTATCTTCATCTATAAGGATTCCTTCTTTTGATATTACTCTTCCTAGATACACAAGTTTATCCTTAGCAAAGAAACACTTACTCTTTTTTCCATACAATTTGTGTTCTCTAAGATTTTGCAAAGTCTTCTTGAGATGTACCGCATGCTCATAATCATCTTTAGAGTATACAAATATATCATCAAGGAATACAAAGATGAATTCATCTAGGTAATCATGAAAAATATTATTCATCAAGCACATAAATGTGGCACGAGCGTTTGTTAATCCAAAAGGTAGAACCGTAAACTCATAGTGACCATATCGTGTTCAAAAAGCCGTCTTAGGGATATCCTCTGTTTTGATCCTAATTTGGTGATATCCAGATCTTAAGTCAATCTTTGTGAATATAGTCGCTCCACTTAATTGACCTAATAAGTCATCTATGTGAGGGAGTGGATACTTATTCTTAATTGTTCTTTTATTCAACCCCCTATAGTCAATGCATAATCTATAAGAGCCGTCTTTCTTCTTTTGAAATAAAACAGGTGCACCCCAGGGTGAGACACTCGGTCTTATTAAGCCTTTCTTCAAAAGATCATCTAATTGAATCTTAAGCTCCTTTGATTCATCAATGTTAAATCTATAGGGTGCTCTAGAATATGGTTCACTCCCTGGATATAGGTTAATGGCATGGTCAATCTGCCTAGGTGGGGGTATACCAGGCAAGTCTTCTGGAAATACATTGGCATAATATTTCAAGAGATTTCCTACGTAATCTGGAATATCTTCGTCATTACCTTCCTCATGCAGATTGTTCACATACACTACAAATGTTTTACAGCCATCACGTATACCTCTAATTATCTGCATAGCAGAGATGAGCGTAGGTTGAGGATTAAAGAACTCACCTAGAATATGAATAGATTCATCATCTAGCTTTAAAGTGGTCGTTCTTTGTTCACAACTAATTGTCATAGAATTTTTAACTAACCAATCCATGCCTATGATTACATCACTCTATTTCTCAATTATATGGAAACTTCCAGAAAAGTGCCTATTAGAAAGAGTAAATTCAAGGTTTTCAACATATCCTTTTGTGTAGTGTAATCGTCCATTGGCCATCTCTACAGGTCTGGTTATCTGCATATTTAGGGCTATCCCTAGATTCTGTACCAATTTGAAAGATTGAAAACAATGGGTACTACCTGAATCGATCAAAACTCTGGTTTTATGCGTAGAAATCATACCCCGAATCGTAATTACAAAAGCCTTTGGGAAAGAACTAACCACCATGCAACGTAAAGTAGAGTCAGGGCACTTACCGCCATTATCTGCTTCCTCAATAATTGTACCCTCCTCGATGATGTTTATCGCTTTTGATTGTGCGGGTCGAAAGACTGCCTTGTTCGGGCACTCATATGTCTGATGCCCTTGCTCCCCACAACCAAAACACAGACCAAGTCTTTTTTCCCCTCAATAAAATTAGGGTCTTGTTGCCACTCAATTGGTTGACGCCTCCTTTGATTTTCCACCGGCCAAGCAGGGTTCTTACATTGGTTATTAGAAGATGGACTTTTCTTTGAATTGTTCATGTTCATTGCAAGAGGTCTTTGTGGCATATGTCCCGTTGCAATGAATATGCTTCTATTTGCCTTCTGCAAATTGCACTTCTCCATCTTCGCAAAGTTCTCAGCCATCGCAACAGCATCAAGAAAATCAATGCATCCAGATCCCTTGACTTGATAGCGAAGTTCCTCACAAAGCCCTTCAATAAGTTTACTCTTTAGAGCATTACCACTAACCTCTAATGCATATTTATGAAGACGTAGGAACTTCTCTTTGTGCTCATTAACAGATAAGCTATGCTTATCACTTTCGTGTTGTCGAAAATTGTAGAACTCCATCTTCTTCTCCATATGGTAGTGTGGAGAACAATAGCATTTTTCAGCTTGTTCTCTAAATTCCTTCCATAGAACTGGACCAGAACGCGTTCGAGTCTGCATATATGACTTCCACCATAGCTTCACGATCCCACGTAGGTGCAGGATCCCAACTTTTGCCTTGGAATCTTCACTAAATTGTTGCAGATCAAAGAAATCCTCCACTTCTTTAATCCATGCCTCACGATCTTCGCCACTCTTCTTCTCGCCATCAAAATCATTCAACTTTGCCTTCTTGAAGACTTGGTTAAGGGAAAACTCACCTGGTTCCATATCTTCATAATTACGTTTTTGTTTTTCACGAGGTACACTAGATGTTCCCGCACCTTCATCTACTTCATCGTTCAGCTCCACAAACAAATTTGTTGCTCCTTCTAGTTGCTTTCTGCCTCGTTCTTTGTGCAATTCACCAAGAAGCTTCTGAATAAGCTCCTCTTGTTCACGAATCGTTTTTGTTAGACCTTCCATCGTTCCCGAGGATTGATTCTGCTCAGATACTACTTGTAGCGTTTCCTCAGTCAAAATCTATCCCTAATCACAATCTTTCGATCACTCAAAAATAACAGTGGTGAGAAGAACGCAGAGATTGCACAAGACAAAACAAAATTTTATGCAGAAGAGTAGAAACAAATATGACGCAGAGAAGGAAGAATTCTGATATTATAGATGCGAATCAATGGTTACAATAGCTTTGGACAATAGCTTCTTGACGAAGCCTCTACCTCCTGACCACCCCCGAGCTATCAAAATCACATTCACACTCGCACTCTCAATCACACTCTCACTCTCACTCTCACTCTCAATCACACTCTCAATCACAAGATAATTCTCCGATTTCTGTGTGTCCCTGTGTTGATGTGCAGGTCTCCCTATATCCGACTTTGATCGCTGCCTTTTCTCCAAAGAAGTGTGCGATCCACCAAATTTAGAAAAAGTCAAGTTTCTCCAAAACTTTCGCAAAAAAGCCATGCGATCGTAGTGTGCTTTCTTTCTTTAGCATACTTGTCAAAAATAGCAAAAAAACACCAAGAAGACTAATCCAAAAACATCCATAATTAGACATGGTGACACGTGAGCATGATAATCACAGATTCAAATAGAATTAGATAAGCCCTCGGGTTTTTTTTAAGTATTGGGAAAAACGGCACTTCTGAAAGCCCTCTAACTCAACAAGGGTGAGGAATTAGCTTAAGCTTGAGAGAGACACTTTTATTCAATTTTTTGGTCTGCACGATAGTGTTAGAGACGTCCGAGGTCCAAATCCACCTCCAAATGCCACTTTTGAGCCCTGCAAGTTTTAAAATTCTAGAGAGAGTAAAATCAAGGAATTCTCTTTCAATGAACTAAATGTAGGACCCTGAACGAGGTACTTAAAACATGATTCACAAAAATTTCACACAGGAAATTTTATTCTCTTATACTTGCTCTAGCTTTCCCTCATACAAAGTTTTCCTTAATTCTTTCATCTTCACGGTCAAAATTCCACTAGAAAACATGATGCGAATAAGTTCTAGAGAGAATATGAAACCTTTTTACTCAAAATTTTTCCTACATGCATAAAATGACTTAATTATTCATTCTAAGCATTATCCTCTCAATGAAATTTAGAAATCTCAAAATGAATTATTTCACTAGAAAAGAGGCCTATTACAATTCTTCCCCCCTTTAAGAACTCTATCCTCAGAGTTGGAAATAAGGATAATGTGTTAGAAAACCATCTAAATTCACTCAACTCGAATCTTCTACTGGGTAGGAGTGCCATTTCACCAAAATTTCTACTATAGATCTATTTGTAGGAAATCTTTCCTTCCTATCTAATATTATTTTTGGTTGAAACTCAAAAGAGCCATCATCTTTCAGCTTATAATTGTCCTGCAAAACAGGAGCAACATTAGACACATATCTCTTAAGTAAGCTGACATGAAATACAGGATGCACATTTAGATATTTAGGTAATTCCAGCAAATAAGCAAGAGATCCAATCTTTTTCAAAACTTTAAAAGGACCTGCATATCGAGGAGAAAGTCTATGATCCTTCCTTAGCAACAAGTTAGATCGGTGATGATTAACTTTAAGAAATACATCAACTTGGAATTCAAGTGGTCTTCTCTTTAAATCATAGAACTTCTTTTGTCTTTTCTGAGCTTCTCTTATATGTTTCTTAATTTTTCCAAGTTCTTCATCCATCTTATCAAGCATTTCTTGGATATTTCTACTTTATTTGGAAAACCCAAAAATGAAGGTGGAGTCAAACAATTATAACCATACATAGCTTCAAACGGAGTCATTTTTATAGATGCATGCCATGCACTATTGTATGCAAACTCAACCAAGGGTAAATATTCACTCCAATGATCCTACTTTTCATTCACATACATACGCAAAATATCTTCAACTACCCTATTAACCCTCTCGGTTTCCCCATCAGTTTGAGGATGGAAAGCTGTACTCATACGAAGTTGAGTTCCAATGGATTCAAATGTCGCTTTCTAGAAGTTTGACGTAAATCTAGAATCTCTATCAGATATTATGCTTTTAGGCATTCCATGCAATCTAAATACTTATTTTACAAAGATTCTTGCAACATTAAATGTAGTATCAGTCTTTCTCATAGGAAAGAAGTGTGCCATCTTGGTAAGCTGATCGACTACAACAAATATAGTATGATGCTTACTTCTGGTCATAAGTAGCTTAGTAATAAAGTCCATAGAAATAGACTCCCGCTTCTGATTTGGAACATCCAAAGGTTGAAGCATTCTTGGCATCCTCTTAAACTCAGATTTCACCTATTGGCACTTCAAACATTCACTTACATATTTTCTAATATCCCGCTTCATACATGGCCAAAAGTAAGAATAATTTGTTTTCACATAAGTCTTTGAATAACCTCGATGTGCAGAAAATGGTGCATCATGACAATCATGCAATATTTTTACTTTTAATGGAGATTCAGATGATATGCATAGCGGATTGTTACAATACAATGTTCCATTCTGCAAATGAAATTTTTCCTCATACATCGATCCCCTGTTTGCATTCAAAGAAATGAAAATAGGTGCATAAGAGGGATCCTGTTTTATCTCTTCTTGAATTTGATTGAGAAAATCAGAATTTATTACAGAAACAAGATTACACAAAGGTCTCCGAGTCAATGCATCAACAACCTTATTTTCCTTACCAGCGAGATACTTAATGTCAAAATCATACTCACTTAATGATTCAATCCAACGCTTCTGCGTGTTGTTAAGCAATGGTTGTGTGAAGATGCATTTAAGACTCTAATGATCTGTTTTCAACTCAAACTTAACTCCTAACAATAGATGTCTTCAATGCTTAAGTCCATGCACAACAGCAAGCATCTCTAAGTCATGAGTAGGATAGTTAAGTTCATGTTCTCTTAGTTTTCTAGACTCATATGTGACCACCTTGCCATCTTGTGAAAGAACACATCCTATCTGACTACCACTTGCATCACATGCAACCACAAAAGGCTTTCCCATTTCTGGTATTTTCAAAACACAAGTCTCAACGACTTTTTGTTTCAATGTTTCAAATGATTTTTGACAGGCATCACTCCACGCAAATCCTACATTGTTTTTAGTTAATTTGGTGAGGGGAGTAGCTATCTTAGAGAAATCCTTAATATGTGCTCTTTCATATTGTGCCAACCGAAGAAAACTTCTAACATCCCTTACACTCTTAGGAATCGGCCAATCAACTATTCTTTTTACTTTATCTTCATCTATAAGGGTTCCTTCTTTTGATATTACTCTTCCTAGATACACAAGTTTATCGTTAGTAAAGAAACACTTACTCTTTTTTCCATACAATTTTTGTTCTCTAAGAGTTTGCAAAGTCTTCTTGAGATGTACCACATGCTCAGAATCATCTTTAGAGTATACAAATATATCATCAAGGAATACTAAGATGAATTCATCTAGGTAATCATGAAAAATTTTATTCATCAAGCACATAAATATGGCAGGAACATTTGTTACTCCAAAAGGAAGAACCGTAAACTCATAGTGACCATATCGTGTTCGAAAAGCCGTCTTAGGGATATCCTCTGTTTTGATCCTAATTTGGTGATCTCCAGATCTTAAGTCAATCTTTGTGAATATAGTCACTCCACTTAATTGACCTAATAAGTCATCTATGTGAGGGAGTGGATACTTATTATTAATTGTTCTTTTATTCAACCCTCTATAGTCAATCCATAATCTATAAGAGCCGTCTTCTTCTTCTGAAATAAAACAGGTGCACCCCAAGGTGAGACACTCGGTCTTATTAAACCTTTCTTCAAAAGATCATCTAATTGAATCTTAAGCTCCTTTAATTCATCAATGTTAAATCTATAGGGTGCTCTAGAATATGGTTCACTCCCTGGATATAGGTCAATGGCATGGTCAATCTACCTAGGTGGGGGTATACCAGGCAAGTCTTCTGGAAATACATCGGCATAATCTTTCAAGGGATTTCCTACGTAATCTGGAATATCTTCGTCATTACCTTCCTCATGCAGATTTTTCACATACACTACAAATGTTTTATAGCCATCACATATATCTCTAATTATCTGGATAGTAGAGATAAGAGTAGGTTGAGGATTAAAGACATCACCTAGAATATGAATAGATTCATCATCTAGCTTTAAAGTGATGGTTCTTTGTTCACAATTAATTGCCACAGAATTTTTAACTAACCAATCCATGCCTATGATTACATCACTCTGTTTCATCTCAATTACATGGAAACTTCCAGAAAAGCGCCTATTAGAAAGATTAAATTCAAGGTTTTCAACATATCCTTTTGTGTAGTGTAATCGTCCATTGGCCATCTCTATAGGTTTGGTTATCTGCATATTTAGGGCTATCCCTAGATTTTGTACCAATTTGAAAGATAGAAAACAATGGGTACTACCTGAATCTATCAAAAATCTGGTTTTATGCGCAGAAATCATACCCGGAATCGTGATTACAGAAGACTTTGGGAAAGAACTAACCACGATGCAACGTAAAGTAGAGTCACGGCACTTACCGCCATCATCTCCTTCCTCAATAATTGAACCCTCCTCGATGATGTTTATCGCTTTTGATTGTGAGGGTCAAAAAACTGCCGTGTTCGGGCACTCATATGTCCGATGCCCTTGCTCCCCGCATTGAAAACACAGACCAAGTCTTTTGTCCCTCTCAATAAAACTAGGGTCTTGTTGCCACTCAATTGGTTGACGCCTACTATGATTTTCCATTGACCAAGGAGGGTTCTTACCTTGGTTGTTAGAACATGGAGTTTTCTTTGAATTGTTCATGTTCATTGCAACAGGTCTTTGTGGCCTATGTCTCAGCCATCACAACAGCATCAAGAAAATCAATGCATCCAGATCCCTTGACTTGATAACGAAGTTCCTCATGAAGCCCTTCAATACATTTACTCTTTAGAGTGTTACCACTAATCTCTAATGCATATTTATGAAGACGTAGGAATTTCTCTTTGTACTCATCAATAGATAAGCTATGCTTATCACTTTCGTGTTGTCGAAAATTGTAGAACTCCATCTTCTTCTCCATATGGTAGTGTGGATAACAATAGCATTTTTCAACTTGTTCTCTAAATTCCTTCCATAGAACTAGACGAGAACGCGTTCAAGTCAGCATTTATGACTTCCACTATAGCTTCGCAATCCCAGGCAGGTGCAAGATCCCAACTTTTGCCTTGGAATCTTCACTAAATTGTCGAAGATTGAAGAAATCCTCCAGTTCTTTAATCCATGCCTCAAGATCTTCGCTACTCTTTTTCTCGCCAACAAAATCATTCACCTTAGCCTTCTTGAAGACTTGGTTAAGGGTAGACTCACCTGGTTCCATATCTTCATAATTTCATTTTTTGTTTTTTGCGAGGTACACTAGATGTTCCCACACCTTCATATGCTTCATCGGTCAGCTCCACAAACAAATTTGTTGCTCCTTCTAGCTGTTTTCCACCTTGTTCTTTGTGCAATTCACCAAGAAGCCTCTGAATAAGCTCCTCTTGTTCACGAATCTTTTGTGTTAGACCTTCCATCGTTCCAGAGGATTGATTCTGCTATGATACCACCTGTAGCGTTTCCTCAGTCACAATCTATCCCCAATCACAATCTTTCGATCACTCAAAAATAGCAGTGGAGAGAATAACGCAGAGATTGCACAAGGTAAAACAAAATCTGATGCGGAAGAGTAGAAACAAATATGAAGCAGAGAAGGAAGAATTCTGATATTATAGATGCGAATCAATGGTTACAATAGCTTTGGACAATAGCTTCTTAACGAAGCCTCTACCTCCCGACCACCCCCGAGCTATCACAATTGCATTCACACTCGCACTCTCAATCACACTCTCACTCTCATTCTCACTCTCAATTACACTCACAATCACAAGATAATTCTCCGATTTGTGTGTGTCCCTGTGTTGATGTGCAGGTCTCCCTATATCTGAGTTCGAAGGCTGCCTTTTCTCCAAAGAAGTGTGCTATCCACCAAATTTAGAAAAATCCGAGTTTCTCCAAAACTTTTGCCAAAAAGCCATGCAATCGTAGTGTGCTTTCTTTCTTTAGCGTACCTGTCAAAAATAGGAGAAAAACACCAAGAAGACATATCTGAAAACATCCATAATTAGACATGGTGACACGTGAGCATTAGAATAACAGATTCAAATAGAATTAGATAAGCCCTCATTTTTTTTTTATTGTTGGGAAAAATGGCACTTTTGAAAGCCCTATAACTCAAAAACGGTGAGGAATTAGCTTAAGCTTAAGAAAGACACTTTTATTCAATTCTTCGATCTACACGATAGTGTTAGAAACGTCTGAGGTCCAAGTCCACCTCCAAATGCCACTTTTGAGCCCTGCAAGTTTTAAAATTCTAGAGAGAGTAAAATCAAGGCATTTTCTTTCAATGAACTAAATGTAGGACCCTGAACGAGGTACTTAAAACATGATTCACTAAAATTTCACACAGGTAGTTTTATTCTCTTATACGTGCTCTACCTTTCCCTCATACAGAGTTTTCCCTAATTCTTTCATCTTCACGGTCAAAATTCCACTAGAAAACATGATGCGAATAAGTTCTAGAGAGAGAATATGAAACTTGTCAACCCAAAATTTTTCCTACATGCATAAAATGACCTAATTATTCATTCTAAGCATTATCCCCTCAATGAAATTCAGAAAGCTCAAAATGAATTATTTCACTAGAAAATAGGCCTATTACAATTCTTCCCCCTTTTAAGAACTCTGTCCTCAGAGTTGGAAAGAAGGATAGTGTGTTAGAAAATGAGCTAAATTCACCCAACTCCAATCTTCTACTGGGTATGAGTGCCATTTCACCAGAATTTCTACTATAGATCTATTTCTAAGAAATCTTTCCTTCCTATCTAATATTATTTCTAGTTGAAGCTCAAAAGAGCCATCATCTTTGAGCTTATAATTGTCCTTCAAAACATGAGCAATGTTAGACACATATCTCTTAAGTAAGCTGACATGAAATATAGGAAGCACATTTAGATATCTAGATAATTCCAGCAAATAAGCAAGAAATCCAATCTTTTTCAAAACTTAAAAAGGACCTGCATATCGAGGAGAGAGTCTATGATCCTTCCCTAGCAACAAGTTAGATCGGTGAGGATTAACTTTAAGAAATACCATATCATCAACTTGGAATTCAAGTGGTCTTCGCTTTAAATCATAGAACTTCTTTTGTCTTTTCTGAGCTTCTCTTATATGTTTCTTAATTTTTCCAAGTTCTTCATCCATCTTATCAAGCATTTCTTTGGATACTTCTACTTTTTTTGGAAAACCCAAAAATGAAGGTGGAGTCAAACAATTATAACCATACATAGCTTCAAACGGAGTCATTTTTATAGATGCATGCCATGCACTATTGTATGCAAACTCAACCAAGGGTAAATATTCACTCCAATTATCTTGCTTTTCATTCACATACATACGCAACATATCTTCAACTACCCTGTTAACCCTCTCGGCTTCCCCATCAGTTTGAGGATGGAAAGCTGTACTCATACGAAGTTGAGTTCCAATGGATTCAAATGTCGCTTTCCAGAAGTTTGACGTAAATCTAGAATCTCTATTAGAAATTATGCTTTTACGCATTCCATGCAATCGAAATATTTCTTTTACAAAGATTCTTGCAACATTCAATGCAGTATCAGTCTTTCTCATAGGAAAGAAGTGTGCCATCTTGGTAAGCCGATCGACTACAACAAATACAGTATCATGCTTACTTCTGGTCATAGGTAGCTTAGTAATAAAGTCCATAGAAATAGACTCCCACTTCTGATTTGGAACATCCAAAGGTTGAAGCATTCCTGGCATCCTCTTAAACTCAGATTTCACCTGTTGACACGTCAAACATTCACTTACATATTTCCTAATATCTCGTTTCATACATGGCCAAAAGTAAGAATACTTTGTTTTAACATAAGTCCTTGAGTAACCTATATGTGCAGAAAATGGTGCATCATGACAATCATGCACTATTTTTACTTTTAATGGAGATTCAGACAATATGCATAGCCGATTGTTACAATACAATGTTCCATTCAGCAAACAAAATTTTTCCTCAAAAATCGATCCGTTGCTTGCATTCAAAGAACCCAAAATAGGTGGATAAAAAGGATCCTGTTTTATCTCTTCTTGAATTTGATTGACAAAATCAGAATTTATTATAGATTTACACAAAGGTCTCGGACTCAATGCATCAGCAACCTTATTTTCCTTACCAACGAGATACTTAATGTCAAAATCATACTCACTTAATAATTCAATCCAATGCTTCTGCCTATTGTAAAGCAATGGTTGTGTGAAGATGTATTTTAGACTCTGATGATCTGTTTTCAATTCAAACTTAACTCCTAACAATAGATGTCTCCAATGCTTAAGTGCATGCACAACAGCAAGCATTTCTAACTCATGAGTAGGATAGTTAAGTTCATGTTTTCTTAGTTTTCTGGACTCATATGCGACCACCCTGCCATCCTATGAAAGAACACATCCTATCTGACTACCACTTGCATCACATGCAACCACAAAAGGCTTTCCCATTTCTGGTATTTTAAAAACACAATTCTCAACGAATTTTTGTTTCAATGTTTAAAATGATTTTTGACAGGATCACTCCACGCAAATCCTACATTCTTTTTAGTTAATTCGGTGAGGGGAGTAGCTATCTTAGAGAAATCCTTAATTTGTGCTCTTTCATATTGTGCCAACCCAAGAAAACTTCCAACATCCCTTAGAGTCTTAGGAATCGGCCAATCAACTATTGTTTTTACTTTATCGTCATCTATAAGGATTCCTTCTTTTGATATTACTCTTCCTAGATACACAAGTTTATCCTTAGCAAAGAAACACTTACTCTTTTTCCATACAATTTGTGTTCTCTAAGAGTCTGCAAAGTCTTCTTGAGATGTACCGCATGCTCAAAATCATCTTTCGAGTATACAAATATATCATCAAGGAATACTAAGATGAATTCATCTAGGTAATCATGAAAAATATTATTCATCAAGCACATAAATGTGGCAGGAGCGTTTGTTAATCCAAAAGGTAGAACCGTAAACTCATAGTGACCATATCGTCTTCAAAAAGCCGTCTTAGGGATATCCTTTGTATTGATCCTAATTTGGTGATATCCAGATCTTAAGTCAATCTTTGTGAATACAGTCGCTCCACTTAATTGACCTAATAAGTCATCTATGTGAGGGAGTGGATACTTATTCTTAATTGTTCTTTTATTCAACCCCCTATAGTGAATGCATAATCTATAAAAGCCGTCTTTCTTCTTCTGAAATAAAACACGTGCACCCCAAGGTGAGACACTCGGTCTTATTAAGCCTTTCTTCAAATGATCATCTAATGGAATCTTAAGGTCCTTTAATTCATAAATGTCAAATATATAGGCTCCTCTAGAATATGGTTCACTCCCTGGATATAGGTCAATGGCATGGTCAATCTGCCTAGGTGGGGGTATACCAGGCAAGTCTTCTAGAAATACATCGGCATAATCTTTCATGAGATTTCCTACGTAATCTGGAATATCGTCGTCATTACCTTCCTCATGCAGATTGTTCACATACACTACAAATGTTTTACAGCCATCACGTATACCTCTAATTATCTACATAGCAGAGATAAGAGTAGGTTTAGGATTAAAGACATCACCTAGAATATGAATAGATTCATCATCTAGCTTTAAAGTGGTCATTCTTTGTTCACAATTAATTGTCGCAGAATTTTTAACTAACCAATCCATGCCTATGATTACATCACTCTTTTTCATCTCAATTACATGGAAACTGTCATGGACACAAAGGAAACAAATTCCATGTCAATTTCTATATCTCATGATTGGATTAGATTTTGGAGAAACTAAAGGTTGCATTGCGTCCGGAACGTGCCAAAACCCCAAGATCGACTGTCTATTTGCTGAATTCTGACACCCGGAGGTCCTGATTCAAGTTGATGACATCATGATGACATCATCAAGTCGCAACCGCCCTTGGTAACCGCCCTTGAAAACCTATATAAGGAGGGGTTGGCCACATTCATAGTCAGTCTTGCCAACAATACGAGTCTTGGGAGCTCAAGGATTCATGACCACCAACTAAGTACTCACCTGTCTTGTCCTCTTGTAATCTCGTAGTATGAGATCTTGTCGAGTTCCTTCTTGTATTCAGTTCATCTCCCAGAAGGGAGTTCTTGTAATCCAAAGATCTTGTTCCATACTTACGATCCCAGGTTGTGGGATCTCTTGTGTCATCTCTAGCTGAGTTATCTATACTTATAGTCCCGGGTTGTGGGACTTCTTGTATCAGCTACTCTAGTTGATCTCCGAGAAGGGAGTTCTTGTAATCCACACATCTTGTCTCATACTTACGATCCCAGGTTGTGGGATCTCTTGTATCGTTTGTAGTCCAGTTTTCCATACCTATTGGTCCTGGGTTGTGGGATGTCTTGTATCAGCTACATCTTCTTGTATTATTTTCCCTACGTGGGTGTTCTTGTAATCATAAGTGTATTTCTGAAATCTTGTCTATTGTAGTTAGAGAGCAAAATCTAGTGCCCCCCTGACATTTTGGCAAGACTAACTTCATCAAGACGAAGCACCATGGATTCCTTATGCAAGGTGATTCAATCCACCATAAAGGACTTGATCGAACATGTCCAAGAGATGAAAAGATTGCTACGACAAGATGATCGATCCGTTTCAGACTATGCCTTGAATATCAAGATGTTGTTTCGTGGAACTACATATCAAGAAGACTACATGGTTAATGAGTTTCGAAGTGGCCTCAATCCTGAACTCAAATATCTCTTGCTATCCATGCCTCAAGCAAAAACCTTGGAGGATGTTATCAATCAAGCGATTCAATGTGATAATCAGTTGTTAAAAGAAATCCAAGTCCAAGAGTCAGAAGTCTTGAACAAAGAAGACACTATTCCTCAAGAATCTAAATCAAGAATCTTTGAAGGCCAAGAAGTCACTACGAATTATATGGAGCATAAAAGTTATGAATATAACAAGAAGATAAAGGACAAAGAGGAGTTCATGTTCAATCAGAGCAAGGTTGGACAACATGGCAGATGGATTTCTTTCATCGATTGACAAATTGGATAGAGGTAACTACTCAGCTTGGTCATTAAGAATGGAAGCTTATCTCCAAGGTAGAAGTTTATATGGTTATGTGGCTGGAGATGAAGTTATGCCAAGTTTTAGGAACAAAAGTCAACCAACACAAGAAGAGCAAGAAAGATTGAGCACATGGTGCTCCAAGGATGCACTTGCAAGGTCTTATCTCCTCAACTCTATCTCAGATTTTTTGTTGCCTCACATTAGAAGTTGTAAGACATCTCAAGAAGTGTGGGATGCACTTGAAGCTTTCTTTTCTTCAAGTACCAAAGCTAGGAAGCATCAAATATGGCTTGATTTCGGAACTCTCAAGAAGGATCCCAAACAAAATGTGACTAATTTTGTCAGAAAGCTCAAGGACATAGCAGATCAGTTGGGAAGCATTGGAGAGGTAATACATGAAGAGCAAATTGTAAGGCAGGTCATCAATAGCTTGAAGGCAGATGAGAAGTGGGAAGCATTCACCACAGCTATGGATTTGTACATGGACATGCATGTACCTGATTTCAATACACTCATTGGACAACTACTTACCCAAGAGGCAAAGCTTATAAAAAATGGAGAAAGCTCTAAAGGTAATCAATCTTCAGCTTTATACACTGATAAAAGCAAGTCCAAAGATAACAAAGGAAAGGCAAAGAAAGTGGATGATGAAGCAGGTACATATCAAGTCAACTATGCAGGTAGAGGAAGACATGGCAGAGGTAGAGGAAGAGGAGGTAGACAAGGCAGGGGGAGATCCCAAGACTCCAACCCATGTTCTATTTGTGGATTAACTAATCATACAACTGAAAATTGTTTTAGGAATTCCAGGAATCAAAGAGGCAGAGGATACAATAGAGGAAGTTATGGATACTCAAGAGGAAGGTTCAACAATTACCATGGCAATTACAAAAACTACAATCATTCAAACTATCAAGGAGGCTACAAAGGAAGGAGAGACTACAATAACTACACATAAGACTCAAACAAAGAGGATTCATTATTGATCATGAACATGGTTATGCCACAAGGTAAATCTGATGAGCATGTTTTCTACATAGATTCAGGTTGTTCAAATCATGTGGTAGGGAATGTGGCACTCCTATCAGATTTAGAAGATCCAAGGAATAAGCATGAGGTACAAACAGGAGATGATACAAAACATCCTGTGGAGAAAATAGGCAATGTCAAAGCACCTGATGGAAACATCAACCTACTCAGTAAGGTACTCTATGTCCCTACCATTACAAAGAATTTGATAAGTGTTGGGCAGATAGTAGAGAAAGGGTTGCAAGTCAGGTTCACAAAGGCAGGAGCATTTGTTGAAGATCCAAGTCAAGGATTCAGAAAAATTGCAAAAGGTGAAAAGACAGGTAGACTGTTCACATTTGAATTACAGGACACTAGAAACATTGCTCTCTTTAATTATGGCAGTCAGACACTCATAGAATTGGAAGTATGGCACAAAAGGTTAGCACATATTGGTGAAAGGTCATTAAAGAAAATTTGCAGGGACCAAAGTGTACTTGGACTCCCTAATTTGTCAAAACAACATATGATTTATAAGTATAGTCATGTCAATTTGGAAAGTCTCACAGGTTACCATTCATGAAGAAAGGTTATATGCATGGAGATCTCTTGGATTTGGTTCATACAGATGTATGGGGACCTAGCAAGGAAGCTTCAATATCTGGATCAAGGTATTATGTCTCCTTTATTGATGATTGGAGCAGATGGACTATCCTATTCTTTATGAAACACAAAGATGAAGTTTTTTCATGCTTCAGAAGATTCATGGTATGAAGATTCATGCAAGAAGGTCAATTTACCATATAATCTTGAAGAAGATTTTCCAAAGCTTGGTAGAGAACAACCAAAGATTGAAGAACAAGACACCTCAGAGGATGATGAAGAATCTCAGATGGAAAAGATCAAAGCATGGAAGTCTAAAGGTAAAGCAAAATTGCAGGAACTTGGACATGAGGCAGAATCATCACATCATGGCCTAAGAAGATCTATGAGGGAAAAGAAAAAACTAGAAAGGTATGGGTTTGACACCTCATTAGTAACTAAACAATCTATCTACATAGCACAGGACATAAACCAAGAGGAGCCATCATCATTTGAAGAGGCCAAATCAAAAACAAAATGGAAGCATGCAATGAAGGAAGAGATTGAAGCACTCGAGGAAAACAACACTTGGGATTTGGTGCCCAAGACTTCATCCATGAAGGTAATAGGCTCAAGATGGGTCTAAAAACTCAAGAAGAATTCTGATGGTTCCATTAACAGGTATAAGGCAAGGCTTGTAGCAAAAGGCTTTGCACAAACTCAAGGAATTGATTATGAGGAGACTTTCTCTCCTGTGGCAAAGATGCCTACTATTAGGGTTTTGCTTAGTATTGCCTCTTCCAAGAATTGGAAGATACTTCAACTAGATGTAAAGAATGCATTCTTGAATGGTTGGATAACAGAAGAGGTATAGATAGCACAACCACCTCATTTTGAGAATCAAGTTTATCCTGATTATGTGTGTAAACTTAACAAAGCATTGTATGGTCTCAAGCATGCTCCAAGAACTTGGAATTTCAGGCTTGTTTCATTCTTGCAGGACAAAGGCTTTCAACCAAGCAAGGCAGATCCTTCACTCTTTATCAAAAAGAGTAACTCTGAGGTCATCTACCTATGTGTATATGTAGATGATATTATATTGACAGGAAATGATGTAGATGGTATGAAGAAGATCAAAGATCAGATGAGAGAAGAGTTCAAGATAAGTGATTTAGGTTCACTTACCTACTTCCTAGGTTTGGAAGTTGTCTACAAAGATCATGGTTTGTTTCTCACTCAAAGAAAGTACATTAAGGACATGTTGGCAAAATTCAAGATGCAAGATTGTAAGATTGCAGGTACTCCAATGGAGGTCAATCACAAATTGAGCTCACATGAAGGTGAACTCATAGAGGAAATCACATCATATCAAAGTCTACTGGGTAGTCTCGACTATGCCACATTGACAAGAGTAGATATATGTTACAGTGTGAGTGTGCTAGGTCAATTTATGCACACACCAAGGAAACCACATATGGATGCTGCCAAAAGGATTTCAAGTATCTCAAAGGAACCATAAATCAAGGACTTTATTATCCTTATGTATCTGATTTAGGTTTGAAGCTATTTTCTGATGCAGATTGGGCTGGCTCCAAGGAAGATAGAAGGAGCACTTCATGTTATCTTACCTTTGCACGTTCAACGCTTATTTCATGGTCATCCAAGAAGCAGCCCACAGTTGCTCTCTCTTCTACTGAAGCTGAATATAGAGGTCTTGCCATAGCTACACAAGAAGCTATGTGGATGAAGACATTATTCAAAGATCTTGGATTGGAGTTTGGAACTCCAACTATTTTTTGTGACAATATGAGTTCTATTCACTTAGCTACTAATCCTATTTTTCGTGCAAGGACTAAACATATTGAAGTTCATTATCACTATGTACGAGAGAAGGTTCTAAGAAAAGAGATTCAAATATCATATGTGTCCACGCATCAACAATGTGCAGATATTATAACCAAAGCATTGGATGGTACAAAGCTTTGCAAATTCAAGGCTATGATTGGTTTACAGGTAATCTTGGAAGATTGAAGACCTCAAGCATACTTGGCTTGAGGGGGAGGTGTTGGAGCAAGTCTATGACAAGCCTAAGTATTGGCTTGAGTCCCACAAAGTCATGAAAAAAGCTTTAAAATGAAGACTATGTAAAGTTCACTTGTGAACTACCTCTTGTAACTTTTGAAGAGTTTACTTAATGTAAAAGTGAAAGAATCTTAAGTGGTTGAGTCCACTTGATCAAAAAGGGAAAGAGGAGCCACGAATTCGTGATTTGTGGTAGGTAGAGAATCAAATCAATCATTGACTTATTGAAGAGTGATTGAGGGAAGTTAGCCTCCCAAACTCAACTATAAATAGATGGCAGTTTTAGTCGTGGTTAGAGAGACCTATGTGAAGACCTCCAAGAGCTGAGATTTATGCCATATCAAGGTGTGATTACAAGGCACACATATGTATCAGTAAGTCATTTTATTGTACAAGCCATATACTTTCATTTTCATGATTATTTGAGTTCATATGTCCATGTTCTTGTGAAGTGTGCTACTCACTGCCATTACTCTCAGTTTTCTCAGTCAGATTGCAGAGATGTTTGCTCTGAGATTGGTGCATCATTTTCAGTAATTTAACTTGGTAAAGTTAGCTCTATTAAGTCTACTATATTCTCACAACGTTTCATAGCATTTGGATGTTGCAATATTCAGTTATGTTCATTTGAAGTCAACAGTGTCTGTTCATCTTCACTTCTCTATCAGGTATCTGACTTTCTCACTCACCTTGTCAGAGCCATTTCTCAGTGGTTACTTACCTAAATTCAATGATTTAAAGCCTCGTGGATTTAGCTTACTGTCTACTATAACTATACAAAGTTTCATAATCATTGGTATCCTACATTGTGAGTTATGATCATTTTTCTGCTCACTAGTCTCAAACTATAGCAGCCCGTGAAAATCGAGATGATGTCATCACTTGTTAAAACTCATTCTCAGTGTGTAGTTTATTTTTTTTGATGCGATTACTCTTGAAAGTTAGCTCTTTAAGCTACCTAGCTTTCCTCAAGAGGAATTAAGCTAATTGCTGCTGTGCTCAGAGAATTATGTAAAACACTAGACAGGTGTATGAACCAAGAATAGCAAGTTTTCACCTCTAAGCTAGCTCCAACTTATTTGTTTTGATCTATCTTTTTGAGAGTGATCTTCCAAGGTACATAGGGTGTCTAATACATCCATTGGCAAGCTAAATGGGCCCACCATATACTCCTGGAGTTCATTTGGTTGGTGTAGATCAAGGATTTTGCAACACCTCTTCATCTTCAAGCACATACCTATCCATCTCTTCACACATTAGACACATATCTCTTAAGTAAGATGACATGAAATACAGGATGCACATTTAGATATTTAGGTAATTCCAACAAATAAGCAAGAGATCCAATCTTTTTCAAAACTTTAAAAGGACCTGCATATGGAGGAGAAAGTCTATAATCCTTCCCTAGCCACAAGTTAGATAGGTGAGGATTAACTTTAAGAAATACCATATCATCAACTTGGAATTCAAGTGGTCTTCTCTTTAAATCATAGAACTTCTTTTGTCTTTTCTGAGCTTCTCTTATATGTTTCTTAATTTTTCCAAGTTATTCATCCATCTTATGAAGCATTTCTTTGGATACTTCTACTTTATTTGGAAAACCCAAAAATGAAGGTGGAGTCAAACAATTATAACCATACATAGCTTCAAACGGAGTCATTTTTATAGATGCATGCCATGCACTATTGTATGCAAACTCAACCAAGGATAAATATTCACTCCAATTATCCTGCTTTTCATTCACATACATACGCAACATATCTTCAACTACCCTGTTAACCCTCTCAATTTCCCGATCAGTTTGAGGATGGAAAGCTATACTCATATGAAGTTGAGTTCCAATGGATTCAAATGTCGCTTTCCAGAAGTTTGACGTAAATCTAGAATCTCTATGAGAAATTATGCTTTTAGGCATTCCATGCAATCCAAATACTTCTTTTACAAAGATTCTTGCAACATTCAATGTAGTATCAGTCTTTCTCATAGGAAAGAAATGTGCCATCTTGGTAAGCTGATCGACTACAACAAATATAGTATCATGCTTACTTCTGGTCATAGGTACCTTAGTAATAAAGTCCATAGAAATAGACTCCCACTTCTGATTTGGAACATCCAAAGGTTGAAGCATTCCTGGTATCCTCTTAAACTCAGATTTCACCTATTGGCTCTTCAAACATTCACTTACGTATTTTCTAATATCCCGCTTCATACATGGCCAAAAGTAAGAATACTTTGTTTTAACATAAGTCCTTAAATATCGTGGATGTGCAGAAAATGGTGCATCATGACAATCATGCAATAATAATTTCTAAGTCATGAGTAGGATAGTTAAGTTCATGTTTTCTTAGTTTTTTGGACTCATATGCGACCACCCTACCATCCTGTGAAAGAACACATCCTATCTGACTACCACTTGCATCACATGCAACCACAAAAGGCTTTCCCATTTCTGGTATTTTCAAAACACATTTTTCAATGATGTTTTGTTTCAATGTTTCAAATGATTTTTTAGAGGCATCACTCCACGCAAATCCTACATTCTTTTAAGTTAATTCGGTGAGGGGAGTAGCTATCTTAGAGAAGTCCTTAATATGTGCTCTTTCATATTGAGCCAACCCAACAAAACTTCTAACATCCCTTATAGTCTTAGGAATCGGCCAATAAACTATTTTACTTTATCTTCATCTATAAGGATTCCTTCTTTTGATATTACTCTTCCTAGATACACAAGTTTATCCTTAGCAAAGAAACACTTACTCCTTTTTCCATACAATTTGTGTTCTCTAAGAGTTTGCAAAGTCTTCTTGAGATGTACCGCATGCTCAGAATCATCTTTAGAGTATACAAATATATCATCAAGGAATACTAAGATGAATGCATATAGGTAATCATGAAAAATATTATTCATCAAGCACATAAATGTGGCAGGAGCGTTTGTTAATCCAAAAGGTAGAACCGTAAACTCATAGTGACCATATCGTGTTCAAAAAGTCATCTTAGGGATATTGTGTGTTTTGATCCTAATTTGGTGATATCCAGATCTTAAGTCAATCTTTGTGAATACAGTCGCTCCACTTAATCGACCTAATAAGTCATCTATGTGAGGGGGTGGATACTCTCTCTTAATTGTTCTTTTATTCAACACCTATAGTCAATGCATAATCTATAAGAGCCATCTTTCGTCTTCTGAAATAAAACATGTGCATCCCAAGGTGAGACACTGAGTCTTATTAAGCCTTTCTTCAAAAGATCATCTAATGGAATCTTACGCTCTTTCAATTCATCAATGTTAAATCTATAGGGTGCTCTAGAATATGGTTCACTCCCTGGATATAGGTCAATGGCATGGTCAATCTGCCTAGGTGGGGGTATACCAGGCAAGTCTTCTGGAAATACATCGGCATAATCTTTCAAGAGATTTCCTACGTAATCTGGAATATCTTCGTCATTACCTTCCTCATGCAGATTGTTCACATACACTACAAATGTTTTACAGCTATCACGTATACCTCTAATTATCTGCATAGCAGAGATAAGAGTAGGTTTAGGATTAAAGACATCATCTAGAATATGAATAGATTCATCATCTAGCTTTAAAGTGATCGTTCTTTGTTCACAATTAATTGTCACAAAATTTTTAACTAACGAATCCATGCCTATGATTACATCACTCTATTTCATCTCAATTACATGGAAACTTCCAGAAAAGCGCGTATTAGACAGAGTAAATTCAAGGTTTTCAACATATCCTTTTGTGTAGTGTAATCGTCCATTGGTCATCTCTACAGGTTTGGTTATCTGCATATTTAGGGATATCCCTAGATTCTGTACCAATTTGAAAGATAGAAAACAATGGGTACTACCTGAATCGACCAAAAATCTGGTTTTATTCGTAGAAATCATGCTCGAAATCATGATTACAGAAGCCTTTGGGAAAGAACTAACCACCATGCAACGTAAAGTAGAGTCAGGGCACTTTCTGCCATCATCTGCTTCCTCAATAATTGTACCCTCCTTGATGATGTTTATCGCTTTTGATTGTGCGGGTCGAAAGAGTGCCTTGTTCGGGCACTCATATGTCCGATGCCCTTGCTCCCCGCAACGAAAACACAGACCAAGTCTTTTTGCCCTCTCAATAAAATTAGGGTTCCACTCAATTGGTTGAGGCCTCCTTTGATTTTCCACCGGCCAAGCAGGGTTATTACCTTGGTTATTAGAAGATGGAGTTTTCTTTGAATTGTTTATGTTCATTGCAACATGTCTTTGTGGCCTGTGTCCTGTTGCAATGAATCTGCTTCTATTTTCCTTCTGCAAATTGAACTTCTCCATCTTCTCAAAGATCTCAGCCATTGCAACAGCATCAAGAAAATCAATGCATCCAGATCCCTTGACTTGATAGCTCCCGTTTTGTCGGAAATTGTAGAGCTCCATCTTCTTCTCCATATGGTAGTGTGGAGAACAATAGCGTTTTTCAGCTTGTTCTCTAGATTCCTTCCATAGAACTGGACGAGAACACATTCGAGTCCGCATATATGACTTCCACCATAGCTTCGCAATCCCACGCAGGTGCAGGATCCCAATGTTTGCCTTGGAATCTTCACTAAATTGTCGAAGATCAAAGAAATCCACAAGTTCTTCAATCCATGCTTCTAGATCTTCGCCACACTTCTTCTCGCCATCAAAATCATTCAACTTTGCCTTCTTGAAGACTTGGTTAAGGGAAAACGCACCTCATTCGATATCTTCATAATTACCTTTTTGTTTTTCGTGAGGTACGCTAGATGTTCCCGCACCTTCATCTACTTCATCCTTCAGCTCCACAAACAAATTTGTTGCTCCTTTTGGCTGCTTTCCACCTCGTTCTTTGCGCAATTCACCAAGAAGCTTCTAAATAAGCTCCCCTTGTTCACAAATCTTTTGTGTTAGACCTTTCATCGTTCTCGAGGATTGATTCTACTCTGATACCACTTGTAGCATTTCCTCAGTCATAATCTATCCCCAATCACAATCTTTCGATCACTCAAAATAAAAGTGGAGAGAAGAACGCAGAGATTGCACAAGGTAAAAAAGAATCGGATGCGCAAGAGTAGAAAAAAATATGATGCAGAGAAGGAAGAATTTTGATATTATAGATGCTAATCAATGGTTACAATAGCTTTGGACAATAGCTTCTTGACGAAGCCTCTACCTCCCAACCACCCCCGAGCTATCACAATCGCATTCACACTCGCACTCTCAATCACACTCTCACTCTCACTCTCACTCTCACTCTCAATCACACTCTCAATCACACTCTCAATCACAAGATAATTCTTCAATTTCTGTGTGTCCCTGTGTTGATTTGCAGGTCTGCCTATATCTGAGTTTGATCACTGCCTTTTCTCCAAAGAAGTGTGCCATCCACCAAATTTAGAAAAAGTTGAGTTTCTCCAAAACTTTCACCAAAAAGCCATGCGATCGTAGTGTGCTTTCTTTCTTTAGCGTACTTGTCAAAAAAAGCAGAAAAACACCAAGAAGACGTATCCGAAAACATCCATAATTAGACATGGTGACACGTGAGCATGAAAATCACAGATTCGAATAGAATTAGATAAGCCCTCGGTTTTTTTTAAGTGTTGGGAAAATTGGCACTTTTCAAAGCCCTGTAACTAAAAAACGGTGAGGAATTAGCTTAAGCTTGAGAGAGACACTTTTATTCAATTTTGCGATCTGCACGATAGTGTTAGAGACGTCCGAGGTCCAAATCCACCTCCAAATGCCACTTTTGAGCCCACCAAGTTTTAAACTTCTAGAGAGAGTAAAATCAAGGCATTTTCTTTCAATGAACTAAATGTAGGACCCTTAATGAGGTACTTAAAACATGATTCACAAACATTTCACACAAGCAGTTTTATTCTCTTATACTTGCTCTACCTTTCCCTCATATAGAGTTTTCCTTAATTCTTTCATCTTCACGGTCAAAATTCCACTAGAAAACAGGATGCAAATAAAGTCTAGAGAGAGAATATGAAACTTGTCAACCCAAAATTTTTCCTACATGCATAAACTGACCTTATTATTCATTCTAAGCATTATCCCCTCAATGAAATTCAAAAAGCTCAAAATGAATTATTTCACTAGAAAAGAGGCCTATTACAATTCTTCCCCCCTTTAAGAACTGTGTCCTCAGAGTTGGAAAGAAGGATAATGTGTTAGAAAATCATCTAAATTCACCCAACTCGAATCTTCTACTGGGTATGAGTGCCATTTCACCAAAATTTCTACTATAGATCTATTTCTAAGAAATCTTTCCTTCCTATCTAATATTATTTGTAGTTGAAGCTCAAAAGAGCCATCATGTTTCAGCTTATAATTGTCCTGCAAAACATGAGCAACATTAGACGCATATCTCTTAAGTAAGCTGACATGAAATACAGGATGCACATTTAGATATTTAGGTAATTCCAACAAATAAGCAAGAGATCCAATCTTTTTCAAAACTTTAAAAGGACCTTCATATGAAGGAGAAAGTCTATAATGCTTCCCTAGCAACAAGTTAGATCGGTGAGGATTAACTTTAAGAAATACCATATCATCAACTTGGAATTCAAGTGGTCTTCTTTTTAAATTATAGAACTTCTTTTGTCTTTTCTGAGCTTCTCTTATATGTTTCTTAATTTTTCCAAGTTATTCATCCATCTTATGAAGCATTTCTTTGGATACTTCTAATTTATTTGGAAAACCCAAAAATGAAGGTGGAGTCAAACAATTATAACCATACATAGCTTCAAACGGAGTCATTTTTATAGATGCACGCCATGCACTATTGAATGCAAACTCAATCAAGGGTAAATTTCACTCCAATTCTCCTGCTTTTCATTCACATACATACACAACATATCTTCAACTACCCTGTTAACCCTCTCAATTTCCCGATCAGTTTGAGGATGGAAAGCTGTACTCATATGAAGTTGAGTTCCAATGGATTCAAATGTCGCTTTCCAGAAGTTTGACGTAAATCTAGAATCTCTAAAAATATTATGCTTTTAGGCATTCCATGCAATCGAAATACTTCTTTTACAAAGATTCTTGCAACATTCAATGTAGTATCAGTCTTTCTCATAGGAAAGAAATGTGCCATCTTGGTAAGCTGATCGACTACAACAAATATAGTATCATGCTTACTTCTGGTCATAGGTAGCTTAGTAATAAAGTCCATAGAAATAGACTCCCACTTCTGATTTGGAACATCCAAAGGTTGAAGCATTCCTGGTATCCTCTTAAACTCAGATTTCACCTGTTGGCTCTTCAAACATTCACTTACATATTTCCTAGTATCGCGCTTCATACATGCCCAAAAGTAAGAATACTTTGTTTTAACATAAGTCCTTGAATATCGTGGATGTGCAGAAAATGGTGCATCATGACAATGATGCAATATTTTTACTTTTAATGGAGATGCAGACGATATGCAGAGTGGATTGTAACAATACAATGTTCCATTCTGCAAATGAAATTTTTCCTCATACATCGATCCCCTGTTTGCATTCAAAGAACTCAAAATAGGTGCATAAAAAGGATCCTGTTTTATCTCTTCTTGAATTTGATTGAGAAAATTAGAATTTATTAGAGAAAAAAGATTACACAAAAGTCTCCGACTCAATGCATCATCAACCTTATATTCCTTACCAGCCAGATACTTAATGTCAAAATCATACTCACTTAATGATTCAATCCAATGCTTCTGCCTGTTGTTAAGCAATGGTTGTGTGAAGATGTATTTAAGACTCTGATGATCTGTTTTCAATTCAAACTTAACTCCTAACAATAGATGTCTCCAATGTTTAAGTGCATGCACAACAGCAAGCATTTCTAAGTCATGAGTAGGATAGTTAAGTTCATGTTTTCTTAGTTTTTTGGACTCATATGCGACCACCCTGCCATCCTATGAAAGAACACATCCTATCTGACTACCACTTGCATCACATGCAACCACAAAAGGCTTTCCCATTTCTAGTATTTTCAAAACACATTTCTCAACGATGTTTTGTTTCAATGTTTCAAATGATTTTTGACAGGCATCACTCCATGCAAATCCTACATTCTTTTTAGTTAATTCGGTGAGGGGAGTAGCTTTCTTAGAGAAATCCTTAATATGTGCTCTTTCATATTGTGCCAACCCAAGAAAACTTCTAACATCCCTTATAGTCTTAGGAATCGGCCAATAAACTATTGTTTTTACTTTATCTTCATCTATAAGGATTCCTTCTTTTGATATTACTCTTCCTAGATACACAAGTTTATCCTTAGCAAAGAAACACTTACTCTTTTTTCCATACAATTTGTGTTCTCTAAGAGTTTGCAAAGTCTTCTTGAGATGTACCGCATGCTCAGAATCATCTTTATAGTATACAAATATATCATCAAGGAATACTAAGATGAATTCATCTAGGTAATCATGAAAAATATTATTCATCAAGCACATAAACGTGGCAGGAGCGTTTGTTAATCCAAAAGGTAGATCCGTAAACTCATAGTGAACATATCGTGTTCAAAAAGTCGTCTTAGGGATATCCTCTATTTAGATCCTAATTTGGTGATATCCAGATCTTAAGTCAATCTTTGTCAATACAGTCGCTCCACTTAATTGACCTAATAAGTCATCTATGTGAGGGAGTGGATACTTACTCTTAAGTGTTCTTTTATTCATCCCCCTATAGTGAATGCATAATCTATAAAAGCCGTCTTTTTTCATCTGAAATAAAAGAGGTGCACCCCAAGGTGAGACACTTAGTCTTACTAAGCCTTTCTTCAAATATCATCTAATGGAATCTTACGCTCCTTTAATTCATCAATGTTAAATCTATAGGGAGCTCTAGAATATGGTTCACTCCTTGGATATAGGTCAATGGCATGGTCAATCTGCCTAGGTGGGGGTATACCATGCAAGTCTTCTAGAAATACATCAGCATAATCTTTCAGGATATTTCCTATGTAATCTAGAATATCTTCGTCATTACCTTCCTCATGCAGATTGTTCACATACACTACAAATGTGTTACAGCTATCACGTATACCTCTAATTATCTACATAGTAGAGATAAGAGTAGGTTTAGGAATAAAGACATCACCTAGAATATGAATAGATTCATCATCTAGCTTTAAAGTGATCATTCTTTGTTCACAATTAATTGTCGTAGAATTTTTAACTAACCAATCCATGCTTATGATTACATCACTCTATTTCATCTCAATTACATGGAAACTTCCAGAAAAGCGCGTATTAGAAAGAGTAAATTCAAGGTTTTCAACATATCCTTTTGTGTAGTGTAATCGTCCATTGGCCATCTCTACAGGTCTGGTTATCTGCATAAGGGATATCCCTAGATTCTGTACCAATTTGAAAGATAGAAAACAATGGGTACTACCTGAATCGACCAAAAATCTCGTTTTATTCGTAGAAATCATGCTTGGAATCGTGATTACAGAACCCTTTGGGAAAGAACTAACCACCATGCAACGTAAAGTAGAGTCAGGGCACTTTCCGATATCATCTGCTTCGTCAATAATTGTACCCTCCTCGATGATGTTTATCACTTTTGATTGTGCGGGTCCAAAGACTGCCTTGTTCGGGTAGTCATATGTCCGATGCCCTTGCTCCCCACAACGAAAACACAGACCAAGTCCTCTTGCCCTCTCAATAAAATTAGGGTCTTGTTTCCACTCAATTGTTTGACGCCTCCTTTGATTTTCCACCGGCCAAGCAGGGTTCTTACCTTGGTTATTAGATGATGGAGTTTTCTTTGAATTGTTCATGTTCATTGCAACAGGTCTTTGTGGTCTATGTCCCGTTGCAATGAATCTGCTTCTATTTGCCTTCTGCAAAGTGAACTTCTCCATCTTCTCAAAGTTCTCAGCCATCGCAACAGCATCAAGAAAATCAATGAATCTAGATCCCTTGACTTGATAGCGAAGTTCCTCACAAAGCCCTTCAATAAATTTACTCTTTAGAGCATGTTTATCACTTTTGATTGTGCGGATCGAAAGACTACCTTGTTCGAGCACTCATATGTCCGATGCCCTTGCTCCCCGCAACGAAAAAAGAGACCAAGTCTTTATGCCCTCTCAATAAAATTAGGGTCTGGTTGCCACTCAATTGGTTGATGCCTCCTTTGATTTTCCACCGGCCAAGCAGGGTTCTTACCTTGGTTGTTAGAAGATGGAGTTTTCTTTGAATTGTTCATGTTCATTGCAATAGGTCTTTGTGGCCTATGGTTCATTGCAATGAATCTGCTTCTATTTGCCTTCTGCAAATTGAACTTCTCCATCTTCTCAAAGTTCTCAGCCATCGCAACAACATCAAGAAAATCAATGCATCCAGATCCCTTGACTTGATAGCAAAGTTCCTCACGAAGCCCTTCAATAAATTTACTCTTTAAAGCGTTATCACTAACCTCTAATGCATATTTATGAAGATGTAGGAACTTCTCTTTGTACTCATCAACACATAAGCTATGCTTAACACTTTCGTGTTGTCAGAAATTGTAGAACTCCATCTTCGTCTCCATATGGTAGTGTAGAGAACAATAGCATTTTTCAGCTTGTTCTCTAAATTCCTTCCATAGAACTGGACCAGAACGCATTCGAGTCTGCAGGTGCAGGATCCCAACTTTTACCTTGGAATCTTCACCAAATTGTCGAAGATCAAAGAAATCCTTCAGTTCCTCAATCCATGCCTCAAGATCTTCGCCACTGTTCTTCTCGCCATCAAAATCATTCAACTTTGCCTTCTTGAGGACTTGGTCAAGGGCAAACTCACCTGGTTCCATATCTTCATAATTACATTTTTGTTTTTCGCGAGGTACACTAGATGTTCCCAGACCTTCATCTACTTCATCGTTCAGTTCCACAAACAAATTTGTTGCTGCTTCTGGTTGCTTTTCCGCCTTGTTCTTTGCGCAATTCACCAAGAAGGTTCTGAATAAGCTCCTCTTGTTCACGAATCTTTTGTGTTAGACCTTCCATCGTTCCCGAGGATTGATTCTGCTCTGATACCACTTGTAGCGTTTCCTCAGTCACAATCTATCCCCAATCACAATCTTTCGATCACTCAAAAATAACAATGGAGAGAAGAACGCAGAGATTGCACAAGGTAAAACAAAATCTGATGCGGAAGAGTAGAAACAAATATGATGCTGAGAAGGAAGAATTCTGATATTATAGATGAGAATCAATGGTTACAATAGCTTTGGACAATAGCTTCTTGACGAAGCCTCTACCTCCCGATCACCCTCGAGCTATCACAATCGCAATCACACTCGCACTCTCAATCACAGTCTCACTCTCACTCTCACTCTCAATCACACTCTCAATCATAAGATAATTCTCCAATTTCGGTGTGTCCTTGTGTTGATGTGCAGGTCTCCCTATATCCAAGTTTGATCGCTGCCTTTTCTCCAAAGAAGTGTGCGATCCATCAAATTTAGAAAAAGTCCAATTTCTCCAAAACTTTTGCCAAAAAGCCATGCCATCGTACTGTGCTTTCTTTCTTTAGCGTACCTGTCAAAAAAAGCAGAACAACACCAAGAATACATATCCGAAAACATCCATAATTGGACATGGTGACACGTGAGCATCAGAATCACAGATTGGAATAGAATTAGATAAGCCCTCGTTTCTTTTTTTTTTGAAGTGTTGGGAAAAACGACACTTTTGAAAGCCATGTAACTCAGAAACGGTGACGAATTAGCTTAAGCTTGAGAGAGACACTTTTATTCAATTTTTGGATTTGCACGATAGTGTTTGAGACGTCCAAGGTCCAAATCCACCTCCAAATGCCACTTTTGAGCCCTGCAAGTTTTAAAATTCTAGAGAGAGTAAAATCAAGGCATTTTCTTTTAATGAACTAAATGTAGGACCCTGACGAGGTACTTAAAACATGATTCACAAAAATTTCACACAGGCAGTTTTATTCTCTTATACTTGCTCTACCTTTCCCTCATACAGACTTTTCCTTAATTATTTCATCTTCACGGTCAAAATTCCACTAGAAAACATGATGCGAATAAGGTCTATACAGAGAATATGAAACTTGTCAACCCAAAATTTTTCCTACATGCATAAAATTACCTAATTATTCATTCTAAGCATTATCCCCTCAATGAAATTCAGAAAGCTCAAAATGAATTATTTCACTAGTAAAGAGGCCTATTACAATTCTTCCCCCCTTTAAGAACTTTGTCCGCAGAGTTGGAAAGAAGAATAATGTGTTAGAAAATCATCTAAATTCACCCAAATTGAATCTTCTACTGGGTATGAGTGCCATTTCACCAGAATTTCTACTATATATCTATTTCTTCCTTCCTATCTAATATTCTTTCTGGTTGAAGCTCAAAAGAGCCATCATCTTCAGCTTATAATTGTCCTGCAAAACATGAGCAACATGATACACATATCTCTTAAGTAAGCTAACATGAAATACAGGATGCACATTTAGATATTTAGGTAATTCCAACAAATAAGCAAGAGATCCAATCTTTTTCAAAACTTTAAAAGGACCTGCATATCGAGGAGAAAGTCTATGATCCTTCCCTAGCAACAAGTTAGATCGGTGAGGATTAACTTTAAGGAATACCATATCATCAACTTGGAATTCAAGTGGTCTTCTCTTTCAATCATAGAACTTCTTTTGTCTTTTCTGAGCTTCTCTTATATATTTCTTAATTTTTCCAAGTTCTTCATCCATCCTATCAAGCATTTCTTTGGATACTTCTACTTTATCTGGAAAACCCAAAAATGAAGGTGGAGTCAAACAATTATAACCATACATAGCTTCAAACGGAGTCATTTTTATAGATGCATGCCATGCACTATTGTATGCAAACTCAACCAAGGGTAAATATTCACTCCAATTATCCTGCTTTTCATTCACATACATACGCAACATATCTTCAACTACCTTGTTAATCCTCTCGGTTTCCCCATCAGTTTGAGGATGAAAAGATGTACTCATGCAAAGTTGAGTTCCAATGGATTCAAATGTCGCTTTCCAGAAGTTTGATGTAAATCTAGAATCTCTATTAGAAATTATGCTTTTAGGCATTCCATGCAATCAAGATACTTCTTTTACAAAGATTCTTGCAACATTCAATGCAGTATCAGTCTTTCTCATAGGAAAGAAGTGTGCCATCTTGGTAAGCCGATCGACTACAACAAATATAGTATCATGCTTACTTCTATTCATAGGTAGCTTAGTAATAAAGTCCATAGAAATAGACTCCCACTTCTGATTTGGAATATCCAAAGGTTGAAGCATTCCTGGCATCCTCTTAAACTCAGATTTCACATGTTGGCACTTCAAACATTCACTTACATATTTCCTAATATCCCGC
This sequence comes from Ceratopteris richardii, assembly GCA_020310875.1. Lineage (NCBI taxonomy): Eukaryota > Viridiplantae > Streptophyta > Polypodiopsida > Polypodiales > Pteridaceae > Ceratopteris > Ceratopteris richardii. The sequence continues at coordinate 143,355,658 of CM035433.1, read as the reverse complement.
TTCATACATGGCCAAAAGTAAGAATATTTTGTTTTAACATAAGTCCTTGAATATCTTGGATGTGGAGAAAATGGTGCATCATGACAATCATGCAATATTTTTACTTTTAATGGAGATTCTGACGATATGCATAGCCGATCGTTACAATACAATGTTTCATTCTGCAAATGAAATTTTTCCTGATACATCGATCGCCTCTTTGCATTCAAAGAACTCAAAAAGGTGCATAAAAAGGATCCTGTTTTATCTCTTCTTGAATTTGATTGAGAAAATCAGAATTTATTACACAAACAAGATTACACAAAGGTCTCTGACTTAGTGCATCAGGAACCTTATTTTCCTTACCAGCGAGATACTTAATGTCAAAATCATACTCACTTAATAATTCAATCCAACGCTTCTGCCTGTTCTTAAGCAATGGTTGTGTGAAGATTTATTTTAGACTCTAATGATCTGTTTCCAATTCAAACTTAACTCCTAACAATAAATGTCTCCAATGCTTAATTGCATGTACAACAGCAAGCATTTCTAAGTCATGAGTAGGATAGTTAAGTTCATGTTTTCTTAGTTTTTTAGACTCGTATGCGACCACCCTACCATCCTGTGAAAGAACACATCCTAATTGAGTACTTCTTGCATCACATGCAACCACAAAAGGCTTTCCCATTTCTGGTATTTTCAAAACACATTTCTCGATGACTTCTTGTTTTCAATGTTTCAAATGATTTTTGACAAGCATCACTCCACACAAATCCTACATTCTTTTTAATTAATTCGGTGAGGGGAGTAGCTATCTTAGAGAAATCCTTAATATGTGCTCTTTCATATTGTGCCAACCCAGGAAAACTTCTAACATCCCTTACAGTCTTAGGAATCGGCCAATCAACTATTTTTTTTACTTTATCCTAATCTACAAGGATTCCATCTTTTGATATTACTCTTCCTAGATACACAAGTTTATCCTTAGCAAAGAAATTCTTACTCTTTTTTCCATACAATTTGTGTTCTCTAAGAGTTTGCAAAGTCTTCTTGAGATGTACCGCATGCTCAGAATCATCTTTAGAGTATAAAAATATATCATCAAGGAGTACTAAGATGAATTCATCTAGGTAATCATAAAAAATATTATTCATCAAGCACATAAATGTCGCAGGAGCGTTTGTTAATCCAAGAGGTAGAACCGTAAACTCATAGTGACCATATCGTGTTCGAAAAGCCGTCTTAGGGATATCCTTTGTTTTGATACTAATTTGGTGATATCCAGATCTTAAGTCAATCTTTGTGAATACAGTCGCTCCACTTAATTGACCTAATAAGTCATCTATGTGAGGGAGTGGATACTTATTCATAATTTTTCTTTTATTCAACCCCCTATAGTGAATGCATAATCTCTAAGAGCCATCTTTCTTCTTCTGAAATACAACAGGTGCATCCCAAGGTGAGACACTCGGTCTTATTAAGCCTTTCTTCAAAAGATCATCTAATTGAATATTAAGCTCCTTTAATTCATCAATGTTAAATCTATAGGGTGCTCTAGAATATGGTTCACTCCCTCGATATAGGTCAATGGCATGGTCAATCTGCCTAGGTGGGGGTATACCAGGCAAGTCTTCTGGAAATACATCGGCATAACCTTTCAAGAGATTTTCTACGTAATCTCGAATATCTTCGTCATAACCTTCCTCATGCAGATTGTTCAGACACATTACAAATGTTTTACAGCCATCACCTATACCTCTAATTATCTGCATAGGAGAGATAAGAGTAGGTTTAGGATTAAAGACATCACCTAGAATATGAATAGATTCATCATCTAGCTTTAAAGTGATCGTTCTTTGTTCACAATTAATTGTAGAAGAATTTTTAACTAACCAATCCATGCATATGATTACATCACTCTGTTTCATCTCAATTACATGGAAACTTCCAGAAAAGCGCATATTAGAAAGAGTAAATTCAAGGTTTTCAACATATCATTTTGTGTAGTGTAATCGTCCATTGGTGATCTCTACAGGTCTGGTTATCTGCATATTTAGGGCTATCCCCTAGATTCTATGCCAATCTGAAAGATAGAAAACAATGGGTACTACCTGAATCGATCAAAAATTTAGTTTTATGCGTAGAAATGATACCCAAAATCGTGATTACAGAAGCCTTTAGGAAAGAACTAACCACCATGCAACGTAAAGTAGAGTCAAAGCACTTACCGCCATCATGTGCTTCCTCAATAATTGTACCCTCCTCGATGATCTTTATCGCTTTTGATTGTGCGGGTCGAAAGACTTCCTTTTTCAGGCACTCATATGTCCAATGCCCTTGCTCCCCGCAACAAAAACATAGACCAAGTCTTTTTGCCCTTTCAATAAAATTAGGGTCTTGTTGCCACTCAATTGGTTGACGCCTCCTTTGATTTTCCATCGGCCAAGCAAGGTTCTTACCTTGGTTATTAGAAGATGGAGTTTTCTTTGCATTGTTCATGTTCATTGCAACAGGTCTTTGTGTCCTATGTCCCATTGCAATGAAACTGCTTCTATTTGCCTTCTGCAAATTGAACTTCTCCATCTTCGCAAAGTTCTCAGCCATCGCAACAGCATCAAGAAAATAAATGCATCCAAATCCCTTGACTTGATAGCGAAGCTCCTCACGAAGCCCTTCAATAAAGTTACTCTTTAGAGCGTTACCACTAACCTCTTATGCATATTTATGAAGACATAGGAACTTATCTTTGTACTCATCAACAGATAAGTTATGCTTATCACTTTCGTAATGTTGGAAATTGTAGAACTCGATCTTCTTCTCCATATGGTAGTGTGGAGAACAATAGCATTTTTCAGCTTGTTTTATAAATTCCTTCCATAGAACTAGACCAGAATGCATTCGAGTCTGCATATATGACTTCCACCATAGCTTCGCAATCCCACGCAGGTGCAGGACCCCAACTTTTGCCTTGGAATCTTCACTAAATTGTTGAAGATCAAAGAAATCCTCCAGTTCTTTAATCCATGCCTCACGATCTTCACCACTCTTCTTCTCTCCATCAAAATCATTCAACTTTGCCTTCTTGAACACTTGGTTAAGGGCAAACTCACCTGGTTCCATATCTTCATAATTACCTTTTTGTTTTTCGCGAGGTACATTAGATGTTCACGCACCTTCATCTACTTCATCGTTCAGCTCCAGAAACAAATTTGCTGCTCCTTCTGGTTGCTTTCCGCCTTGTTCTTTTGCACAATTTACGAAGAAGCTTCTGAATAGGCTCGTCTTGTTCACGAATCTTTTGTGTTAGACCTTCCATCGTTCCGGAGGATTGATTTTGCTCTGATATCACTTGTAGCGTTTCCTCAGTCACAATCTATCCCCAATCACAATCTTTCGATCACTCAAAAATAAGAGTGGAGAGAAGAACGCAAAGATTGCACAAGGTAAAACAAAATCTGATGCGGAAGAGTAGAAATAAATATGACGCAGAGAAGGAAGAATTCTGATATTATAGATGCGAATCAATGGTTACAATAGCTTTGTACAATAGCTTCTTGACGAAGCCTCTACCTCCCAACCACCCCCGAGCTATCACAATCGCATTCACACTCGCACTCTCAATCTTACTCTTACTCTCACTCTCACTCTCAATCACACTCTCAATCACAAGATAATTTTCAGATTTTTGTGTGTCCCTGTGTTGATGTGCAGTTCTCCCTATATCCGAGTTTGATCGCTGCCTTTTCTCCAAAGAAGTGTGCGATCCACCAAATTTAGAAAAAGTTGAGTTTCTCCAAAACTTTTGCCAAAAAGCCATGTGATCCTAGTGTGCTTTCTTTCTTTGGCGTACCTATCAAAAATAGCAAAAAAATACCAAGAAGACATATCCGAAAACATCCAGAATTAGACATGGTGACACCTGAGCATCAGAATCACAGATTCAATAGAATTAGATAAGCCCTTGGTTTTTTTTAGTGTTGGAAAAAACGGCACTTTTGAGAGCCCTGTAACTCAAAAACGGTGAGGAATTAGCTTAAGCTTGAGAGAGACACTTTTATTCAATCTTTTGATCTGCACGATAGTGTTGGAGATGTCCGAGGTCCAAATCCACCTCCAAATGCCACTTTTGAGTCCTGCAAGTTTTAAAAATTCTAGAGAGAGAGTAAAATCAAGGCATTTTCTTTCAATAAACTAAATGTAGGACCCTGAACGAGGTACTTAAAACATGATTCACAAAAATTTCACACAGGCAGTTTTATTCTCTTATACTTGCTCTACCTTTCCCTCATACAGAGTTTTCCTTAAGTCATTCATCTTCACGGTCAAAATTCCACTAGAAAACATGATGTGAATAAGGTCTAGAGAGAGAATATGAAACTTGTCAACCCAAAATTTTTCCTACATGCATAAAATGACCTAATTATTCATTCTAAGCATTATCCCCTCAATGAAATTCAGAAAGCTAAAAATGAATTATTTCACTAGAAAAGAGGCCTATTACAATTCGTCCCCCCTTTAAGAACTCTGTCCTCAGAGTTGGAAAGAAGGATAGTGTGTTAGAAAAGAATCTAAATTCACCCAACTTGAATCTTCTACTGGGTATGAGTGTCATTTCACCAAAATTTCTACTATAGATCTATTTCTAAGAAATCTTTCCTTCCTATCTAATATTATTTATGGTTGAAGCTTAAGCTCAAAAGAGCCATCATCTTTCAGCTTATAATTGTCCTGCAAAACATGAGCAACATTAGACACATATCTCATAAGTAAGCTGACATGAAATACAGGATGCACATTTAGATATTTAGGTAATTCCAGCAAATAAGCAAGAGATCCAATCTTTTTCAAAACTTTAAAAAGGACCTGCATATCGAGGAGAAAGTCTATGATCCTTCCCTAGCAACAAGCTAGATTGGTGAGGATTGACTTTAAGAAATACCATATCATCAACTTGGAATTCAAGTGGTCTTCTCTTTAAATCATAGAACTTATTTTGTCTTTTCTGAGCTTCTCTTATATGTTTCTTAATTTTTCCAAGTTCTTCATCCATCTTATCAAGCATTTCTTTGGATACTTCTACTTTATTTGGAAAACCCAAAAATGAAGGTGGAGTCAAACAATTATAACCATACAAAGCTTCAAACGGAGTCATTTTTATAGATGGATGCCATGCACTATTGTATGCAAACTCAACCAAGGGTAAATATTCACTCCAATTATCCTGCTTTTCATTCACATACATATGCAACATATCTTCAACTACCATGTTAACCCTCTCGGTTTCCACACCAGTTTGAGGATGGAAAGCTGTTCTCATACGAAATTGAGTTCCAATGGATTCAAATGTCACCGCATGCTTAGAATCATCTTTAGAGTATATAAATATATCATCAAGGATTTCTAAGATGAATTCATCTAGGTAATCATGAAAAATATTATTCATCAAGCACATAAATGTGGCAGGAGCATTTGTTAATCCAAAGGTAGAACCGTAAACTCATAGTGACCATATGGTGTTCAAAAAGCCGTCTTAGGGATATCCTGTGTTTTGATCCTAGTGTGGTGATATCCAGGTCTTAAGTCAATCTTTGTGAATATAGTCACTCCACTTAATTGACCTAGTAAGTCATCTATGTGAGGGAGTGGATTCTTATTCTTAATTGTTCTTTTATTCCACCCCCTATAGTCAATGCATAATCTATAAGAGCCGTCTTTCTTCTTCTAAAATAAAACAGGTGCACCCCAAGGTGAGACACTCGGTCTTATTAAGCCTTTCTTCAAAAGATCATCTAAATGAATCTTGGTCAATCTACCTAGGTGGGGGTATATCAGGCAAGTCTTCTTGAAATACATCGGCATAATCTTTCAAGAGATTTCCTACGTAATCTGGAATATCTTCGTCATTACCTTCCTCATGCAGGTTGTTCACATACGCTACAAATCTTTTACAGCAATCACGTATACCTCTAATTATCTGCATAGCAGAGATAAGAGTAGGTTTAGGATTAAAGACATCACCTAGAATATGAATAGATTCATCATCGAGCTTTAAAGTGATCGTTCTTTGTTCACAATTAATTGTCGCACAATTTTTAACTAACAAATCCATGCCTATGATTACATCACTCTGTTTCATCTCAATTACATGGAAACTTCTAGAAAAGCGCCTATTAGAATGAGTAAATTCAAGGTTTTCAACATATCCTTTTATGTAGCGTAATCGTCCATTGGCCATCTCTGTAGGTCTGGTTATCTGCATATTTAGGGCTATCCCTAGATTTTGTAGCAATTTGAAAGATAGAAATTAATGGGTACTACCTTAATCGATCCAAAATCTCGTTTTATGCGCAAAAATCATACCCGGAATCGTAATTATAGAAGCCTTTGGGAAAGAACTACCCACCATGCAACGTAAAGTAGAGTCAGGGCACTTACCGCCATAATCTGCTTCCTCAATAATTGTACCCTCCTTGATGATGTTTATCGCTTTTGATTGTGCGGGTCGAAACTGCCTTGTTCGGGCACTCATATGTCCGATGCCCTTGGTCGTCGCAACGAAAACACAGACCAAGTCTTTTTGCCCTCTCAATAAAATTAGGGTCTTGTTGCCACTCAGTTGGTTGACACCTCCTTTGATTTTCCACCGGCCAAGCAGGGTTCTTACCTTCGTTATTAGAAGATGGAGTTTTCTTTGAATTGTTCATGTTCATTGCAACAAATCTTTGTGGCCTATGTCCCATTGCAATGAATCTGCTTCTATTTGCCTTCTGCAAATTGAACTTCTCCATCTTCTCAAAGTTCTGAGCCATTGCAACAGCATCAAGAAAATCAATGCATCCAGATCCCTTGACTTGATAGCGAAGTTCCTCATGAAGCCCTTCAATAAATTTACTCTTTAGAGCGTTACCACTAATCTCTAATGCATATTTATAAAGACATATGACCTTCTCTTTGTACTCATCAATAGATAAGCTATGCTTATCACTTTCGTGTTGTCGGAAATTGTAGAACTCCATCTTCTTCTCCATATGGTAGTGTGGAGAACAATAGCGTTTTTCAGCTTGTTCTCTAAATTCCTCCCATACAACTGGACTAGAACGCGTTTGAGTCTGCATATATGACTTCCACCATAGCTTCGCAATCCCACGCAGTTGCAGATCCCAACTTTTGCCTTGGAATCTTCAATAAATTGTCAAAGATCATAGAAATCCTCTAGTTCTTCAATCCGTGCCTCAAGATCTTCGCCACTCTTCTTCTCGCGATCAAAATCATTCAACTTTGCCTTCTTGAAGGCTTTGTTAAGGGCAAACTCACCTAGTTTCATATCTTCATAATTACGTTTTTGTTTTTCGCGAGGTACACTAGATGTTCCCGCACCTTCATCTACTTCATCGTTCAGCTCAAAAAACAAATTTGTTGCTGCTTCTGGTTGCTTTCCGCCTCGTTCTCTGCACAATTCACCAAGAAGCTTCTGAATAAGCTCCTCTTGTTCACGAATCTTTTGTGTTAGACCTTCCATCCTTCCCGAGGATTGATTCTGCTCCGATACCACTTGTAGCGTTTCCTCAGTCACAATCTATTCCTGATCACAATCTTTTGATCACTCAAAAATAACAGTGGAGAGAAGAACGCAGAGATTGCACAAGGTAAAACAAAATCTGATGCGGAAGAGTAGAAACAAATATGATGCAGAGAAGGAAGAGTTCTCATATTATAGATGCGAATCAATGGCTACAATAGCTTTGGACAATAGCTTCTTGACGAAGCCTCTACCTCCCGACCACCCCCGAGCTACCACAATCGCATTCACGCTCGCATTCTCAATCACACTCTCACTCTGAATCACACTCTCAATCACAAGATAATTCTCCAATTTCTGTGTGTCCCTGTGTTGATGTGCAGGTCTCCTTATATCCGAGTTTGATCGGTGCATTTTCTCCAAAGAAGTGTGCGATCCACCAAATTTAGAAAAAGTCGACTTTCTCCAAAACTTTCGCCAAAAAGCCATGCGATCATAGTGTGCTTTCTTTCTTTAGCATACTTGTCAAAAATAGCAGAAAAACACCAAGAAGACATATCCGAAAACATCCATAATTAGACATGGCGACACGTGAGCATCAGAATCACAGATTCTAGTAGAATTAGATAAGCCATCGTTTTCTTTTAGTGTTGGGAAAAACGGCACTTTTCAAAGCCCTGTAACTCAAAAGTGGTGAGGAATTAGCTTAAGCTTGAGACAGACACTTTTATTCAATTTTCTGATCTGCACGATAGTGTTAGAGACATCCTAGGTCCAAATCCACCTCCAAATGCCACTTTTGAGCCCTGCAAGTTTTAAAATTCTAGAGAGAGAGAGTAAAATCAAGGCATTTTCTTTCAATGAACTAAATGTAGGACCCTGAACGAGGTACTTAAAACATGATTCACAAAAATTTCACACAAGCAGTTTTATTCTCTTATACTTGCTCTACCTTTCCCTCATACAGAGTTTTCCTTAATTCTTTCATCTTCATGGTCAAAATTCCACTAGAAAACATGATGCCAATAAGGTCTAGAGAGAGAATATGAAACTTGTCAACCCAAAATTTTTCCTACATGCATAAAATGACGTAATTATTCATTCTAAGCATTATGCCCTCAATGAAATTCACAAAGCTCAAAATGAATTATTTCACTAGAAAAGAGGCCTATTACAATTCTCCCCCCCTTTAAGAACTCTGTCCTCAGAGTTGGAAAGAAGGATAGGTTGCTAGAAAGAATCATCTAAATTCACCCAACGCGAATCTTCTATTGGGTATGAGTGCCATTTCACCAAAATTTCTACTATAGATCTATTTCTAAGAAATCTTTCCTTCCTATCTAATATTATTTCTGGTTGAAGCTCAAAAGAACCATCATCTTTCAGCTTATAAATGTCCTGCAAAACATGAGCAACATTAGACACATATCTCTTAAGTAAGCTGACATGAAATACAGGATGCACATTTAGATATTTAGGTAATTCCAGCAAATAAGCAAGAGATCCAATCTTTTTCAAAACGTTAAAAGGACGTGCATATCGAGGAGAAAGTCTATGATCCTTCCCTTGCAACAAGTTAGATCGGTGAGGATTAACTTTAAGAAATACCATATCATCAACTTGGAATTCAAGTGGTCTTCTCTTTAAATCATAAAACTTCTTTTGTCTTTTCTGAGATTCTCTTATATGTTTCTTAATTTTTCCAAGTTCTTCATCCATCTTATCAAGCATTTCTTTGGATACTTCTACTTTATTTGGAAAAACCAAAAATGAAGGTGGAGTCAAATTTTTATAGATGCATGCCATGCACTATTGTATACAAACTCAACCAAGGGTAAATATTCAGTCCAATTATCCTACTTTTCATTCACATACATACAAAACATATCTTCAACTATCCTGTTAACCCTCTCGATTTCCCCATCAGTTTGAGGATGGAAAGCTGTACTTATACGAAGTTGAGTTCGAATGGATTCAAATGTCGCTTTCTAGAAGTTTGACATAAATCTAGAATCTCTATCAGAAATTATGTTTTTAGGCATTCCATGCAATCGAAATACTTCTTTTACAAAGATTCTTGCAACATTCAATGCAGTATCAGTCTTTCTCATAGGAAAGAAGTGTGCCATCTTGGTAAGCCGATCAACTACAACAAATATAGTATCATGCTTACTTTTTGGTCATAGGTAGCTTAGTAATAAAGTCCATTGAAATAGACTTCCACTTCTGATTTGGAACATCCAAAGATTGAAGCATTCCTGACATCCTCTTAAACGCAGATTTCACCTTTTGGAACTTCAAACATTCACTTACATATTTTCTAATATCCCGCTTCATACATGGCCAAAATTAAGAATACTTTGTTTTAACATAAGTCCTTGAATAACCTGGATGTGCAAAAAATGGTGCATCATGACAATCATGCAATATTTTTACTTTTAATGGAGATTTAGATGATATGCATAGCCGATTGTTACAATACAATGTTCCATTCTGCAAATGAAATTTTTCCTCATACATCGATCCCCTTTTTGTATTCAAAGAACTCAAAATAGGTGCATAAAAAGAATCCTGTTTTATCTCTTCTTGAATTTGATTGAGAAAATCAGAATTTATTACAGAAACAAGATTACACAAAGGTCTTCGACTCAATGCATTAGCAACCTTATTTTCCTTACCAGCGAGATACTTAACGTCAAAATCATACTCACTTAATAATTCAATCCAACGCTTCTGCCTGTTGTTAAGAAATGGTTGTGTGAAGATGTATTTTAGACTCTGATGATCTGTTTTCAATTCAAACTTAACTCCTAACAATAGATGTCTCCAATGCTTAAGTGCATGCACAACAGCAAGCATTTCTAAGTCATGAGTAGGATATTTAAGTTCATGTTTTCTTAGTTTTCTGGACTCATATGCGACCACCCTGCCATCCTGTGAAAGAACACATCCTATCTGACTACCACTTGCATCACATGCAGCCACAAAAGGATTCCTTCTTTTGATATTACTCTTCCTAGATACATAAGTTTATCCTTAGCAAAGAAACACTTACTCTTTTTTCCATACAATTTTGATTACATCACTCTGTTTCATCTCAATTACATGGAAACTTCCAGAAAAGTGCCTATTAGAAAGAGTAAATTCAAGGTTTTCAACATATCCTTTTATGTAGTGTAATGGTCAATTGGCCATCTCTACAGGTCTGGTTATCTGCATACTTAGGGCTATCCTTAGATTCTATACCATATTGAAAGATAGAAAACAATGGGTACTACCTGAATCGATCAAAAATCTAGTTTTATGCGCAGAAATCATACCCAGAATCGTGATTACAGAAGCCTTTGGGAAAGAACTAACCACCATGCAACGTAAAGTAGAGTTAGGGCACTTTCCGCCATCATCTGCTTCCTAAATAATTGTACCCTCCTCGATGATGTTTATCGCTTTTGATTGTGCGGGTCGAAAGACTGCCTTGTTCGGGCACTCATATGTTCGATGCCCTTGCTCCCCGCAACAAAAACACAGACTAGGTCTTTTTGCCCTCTCAATAAAATTAGGGTCTTGTTGCCACTCAATTGGTTGATGCCTCCTTTGATTTTCCACCGGCCAAGCAGGATTCTTACCTTGGTTATTAGAAGATGGAGTTTGCTTTGAATTGTTCATGTTCATTGCAACATGTCTTTGTGGCCTATGTCCCGTTGCAATGAATCTACTTCTATTTGCCTTCTGCAAATTGAACTTCTCCATTTTCTCAAAGTTCTCAGCCATCGCAACAGCATCAAGAAAAGTCAATAAATTTACTCTTTAGAGCGTTACCACTAACCTCTAATGCATATTTATGAAGACGTAGGAACTTCTCTTTGTACCCATCAACAGATAAGCTATGCTTATCACTTTCGTGTTGTCGGAAATTGTAGAACTCCATCTTCTTCTCCATATCATAGTGTGGAGAACAATAGCATTTTTCAACTTGTTCTCTAAATTCCTTCCATAGAACTGGACCAGAACGTGTTCGAGTCTGCATATATGACTTCCACCATAGCTTCACAATCCCACACAGGTGCAAGATCCCAGCTTTTGCCTTGGAATCTTCACTAAATTGTCGAAGATCAAAGAAATCCTCCAGTTCTTCAATCCATGCCTCAAGATCTTTGCCAGTCTTCTTCTCCCCATCAAAATCATTCAACTTTGCCTTCTTGAAGACTTGGTTAAGGGCAAACTCACATAGTTCCATATCTTCATAATTACGTTTTTCTTTTTCGAGAGGTACACTAGATGTTCCCCCACCTTCATCTACTTAGTCGTTCAGCTCCACAAACAAATTTGTTGTTGCTTCTAGTTCCTTTCTGCCTCGTTCTTTGCACAATTCACCAAGAAGCTTCTAAATAAGCTCCTCTTGTCCTAGAGTCCTTTGTGTTAGACCTTCCATCGTTCCCGGGGATTGATTCTGCTCTGATACCACTTGTAGTGTTTGCTTAGTCACAATCTATCCCCAATCACAATCTTTCGATCACTCAAAAATAACAATGGAGAGAAGAACGCAAAGATTGCACAAGGTAAAACAAAATCTGATGCGGAAGAGTAGAAACAAATATGACGCACAGAAGGAACAGTTCTGATATTATAGATGTGAATCAATGGTTCCAATAGCTCTGGACAATAGCTTCTTGACGAAGCCTCTACCTCCCGACTACCCCCGAGCTATCACAATCGCATTCTCACTCGCACTCTCAATCCCACTCTCACTCTCACTCGTACTCTCAATCACAGTCTCAATCACAAGATAATTCTCCGATTTGTGTGTGTCCCTGTGTTGATGTGCAGGTCTCCCTATATCCGAGTTTGATCGCTGCCTTTTCTCCATACAAGTGTGCGATCCACCGAATTTAGAAAACGTCGAGTTTCTCCAAAAGTTTTGCCAAAAAGCCATGCGATCGTAGTGTGCTTTCTTTCTTTAGCATACCTGTCCAAAATAGCGGAAAAACACCAATACGACTTATCCAAAAACATCCATAATTAGACATGGTGACACGAGAGCATCAGAATCACAGATTCGAATAGAATTAGATAAGCCCTCGGTTTTTTTTAATGTTCGGAAGAACGGCACTTTTGAAATCCCTGTAACTCAAAAACGTTGAGGAATTAGCTTAAGCTTGAGAGAGACACTTTTATTCAATTTTTTGATCTGCACGATAGTGTTAGAGATGCTCGAGGTCCAAATTCACCCCCAAATGCCACTTTTGAGCCGTGCAAGTTTTAAAATTCTAGAGAGAGAGTAAAATCAAGGCATTTTCTTTCAATGAACGAAATGTAGGACCCTGAACGAGGTACTTAAAACATGATTCACAAAAATTTCACACAGGCACTTTTATTCTCTTATACTTGCTCTACCTTTCCCTCATACAGAGTTTTCCTTAGCTCTTTCATCTTCACGCTCAAAATTCCACTAGAAAACATGATGCAAATAAGGTCTAGAGAGAGAATATGAAGCTTGTCAACCCAAAATTTTTCCTAGATGCATAAAATGACGTAATTATTCATTCTAATCATTATCCCCTAAATGAAATTCAGAAAGCTCAAAATGAATTATTTCACTAGAAAAGAGGCTTATTACAATTCTTCCCCCCTTTAAGAACTCTATCCTCAGAGTTGGAACGAAGGATAGTGTGTTAGAAAATCATCTAAATTCACCCAACTCGAATCTTCTACTGAGTATGAGTGCCATTTCACCAAAATTTCTACTATAGATCTATTTCTAAGAAATCTTTCCTTCCTATCGAATATTATTTCTGGTTGAAGCTCAAAGGAGCCATCATCTTTTAGCTTATAATTGTCCTGCAAAACATGAGCAACATTAGATACATATCTCTTAAGTAAGCTTACATGAAATACAGGATGCACATTTAGATGTTTAGATAATTCGAGCAAATAAGCAAGAGATCCAATCCTTTTCAAAGCTTTAAAAGGACCTGCATATTGAGGAGAAAGTCTGATCCTTCCCTAGCAATAAGTTAGATCGGTGAGGATTAAATTTAAGAAATACCATATCATCAGCTTGGAATTCAAGTGGTCTTCTTTTTAAATCATAGAACTTCTTTTGTCTTTTCTGAGCTTCTCTTATATGTTTCTTAATTTTTCCAAGTTCTTCATCCATCTTATCAAGCATTTCTTTGGATACTTCTACTTTATTTGGAAAATCCAAAAATGAACGTGGAGTCAAACAATTATAACCATACATAGCTTCAAACAGAGTCATTTTTATAGATGCATGCCATGCACTATTGTATGCAAACTCAACCAAGGGTAAATATTCACTCCAATTATCCTGCTTTTCATTCACATACATACGCAACATATCTTCAACTACCTTGTTAACCCTCTTGATTTCCCCATCAGTTTGAGGATGGAAAGCTGTACTCATACGTAGTTGAGTTCCAATGGATTCAAATGTCGCTTTCCAGAAGTTTGACGTAAATCTAGAAACTCTATCAGAAATTATGCTTGTAGGCATTCCATGCAATCGAAATACTTCTTTTACAAAGATTCTTGCAACCTTCAATGCAGTATCAGTCTTTCTCATAGGAAAGAAGTGTGCCATCTTGGTAAGCCAATCGACTACAACAAATATAGTATCATGCTTACTTCTGGTCATAGGTAGCTTAGTAATAAAGTCCATAGAAATAGACTACCACTTCTGATTTGGAACATCCAAAGGTTGAAGCATTCCTAGCATCCTTTGAAACTCAGATTTCACCTGTTGGCACTTGAAACATTCACTTACATATTTTCTAATATCCCGCTTCATACATGGCCAAAAGTAAGAACACTTTGTTTTAACATAAGTCCTTGAATAATCTGGATGTGCAGAAAATGGTGCATCATGACAATCATGCTTCCTGATCGCGACCACCTAGAGATAGGGTTCCATTAAAGTTTTTTACTTTTAATGGAGATTCAGATGATATGCATAGCTGATTGTTACAATACAATGTTCCATTCTGCAAATGAAATTTTTCCTCATACATCAATCCCCTGTTTGCATTCAAAGAACTCAAAATAGGTGCATAAAAATGATTGTGTTTTATGTTTTCTTGAATTTGATTGAGAAAATCAGAATTTATTACAGAAACAAGATTACACAAAGGTCTCCGACTCAATGCATCAACAACCTTATTTTCCTTACCAACGAGATACTTAATGTCAAAATCATACTCACTTAATAAATCAATCCAACGTTCTGCGTGTTGTTAAGCAATGGTTGTGTGAAGATGTATTTTAGACTCTGATGATCTGTTTTCAATTCAAACTTAACTCCTAACAATAGATGTCTCCAATGCTTAAGTGCATGCACAATAGCAAGCATTTCTAAGTCATGAGTAGGATAGTTAAGTTCATGTTTTCTCAGTTTTCTGGACTGATATGTGACCACCCTTCCATCTTCTGAAAGAACACATCCTATCTGACTACCACTTGCATCACATGCAACCACAAAAGGCTTTCCCATTTATTTTTAGATAATTCGGTGAGGGGAGTAGCTATCTTAGAGAAATCCTTAATATGTGCTCTTTCATATTGTGCCAACCCAAGAAAACTTCTAACATCCCTTACACTCTTAGGAATCCGCCAATCAACTATTGTTTTTACTTTATCTTCATCTATAAGGATTCCTTCTTTTGATATTACTCTTCCTAGATACACAAGTTTATCCTTAGCAAAGAAACACTTACTCTTTTTTCCATACAATTTGTGTTCTCTAAGAGTTTGCAAAGTCTTCTTGAGATGTACCGCATGCTCTGAATCATCTTTAGAGTATACAAATATATCATCAAGGAATACTAAGATGAATTCATCTAGGTAATCATGAAAAATATTATTCATCAAGCACATAAATGTGGCAGGAGTGAACCCCAATAGTAGGCATCTTTGCCATAGGAGAGAAGGTCTCCTCATAATCAATTCCCTGAGTTTGTGCAAAGCCTTTTGCTACAAGCCTTGCCTTATACCTGTTAATGGAACCATCAAAATTATTCTTGAGTTTATAGACCCATCTTGAGCCTATTACCTTCATGGATGAAGTCTTGGGCACCAAATCCCAAGTGTTGTTTTCCTCAAGTGCTTCAATCTCTTCCTTCATTGCATGCTTCCATTCTGATTTTGCTTTGGCCTCTTCAAAGGATGATGGCTCCTCTTGGTTTATGTCCTCTGCTATGTAGATACAATGTTTAGTTACTAATGAGGTGTCAAACCCATACCTTTCTAGTTTTTTCTTTTCCCTCAAAGATCTTCTTAAGCCATGATGCGATGATTCTGCCTCATGTCCAAGTTCCTACAATTTTGCTTTACCTTTAGACTTCCATGCTTTGATCTTTTCCATCTGAGATTCTTCATCATCCTGTGAGGTGTCTTGTTCCCCCCTTTAAGAACTCTGTCCTCAGAGTTGGAAAGAACGATATTGTGTTAGAAAAGAATTTAAATTCACCCAACTTGAATCTTCTACTGGGTATGAGTGTCATTTCACCAAAATTTCTACTATAGATCTATTTCTAAGAAATCTTTCCTTCCTATCTAATATTATTTATGGTTGAAGCTTAAGCTCAAAAGAGCCATCATCTTTCAGCTTATAATTGTCCTGCAAAACATGAGCAACATTAGACACATATCTCATAAGTAAGCTGACATGAAATACAGGATGCACATTTAGATATTTAGGTAATTCCAGCAAATAAGCAGGAGATCCAATCTTGTTCAGAACTTTGAAAAGGACCTGCATATCGAGGAGAAAGTCTATGATTCTTCCCTAGCAACAAGCTAGATTGGTGAGGATTGAGTTTAAGAAATACCATATCATCAACTTGGAATTCAAGTGGTCTTCTCTTTAAATCATAGAACTTATTTTGCCTTTTCTGAGCTTCTCTTATATGTTTCTTAATTTTTCCAAGTTCTTCATCCATCTTATCAAGCATTTCTTTGGATACTTCTACTTTATTTGGAAAACCCAAAAATGAAGGTGGAGTCAAACAATTATAACCATCCAAAGCTTCAAACGGAGTCATTTTTATAGATGCATGCCATGCACTATTGTATGCAAACTCAAACAAGGGTAAATATTCACTCCAATTATCCTGCTTTTCATTCACATACATATGCAACATATCTTCAACTACCATGTTAACCCTCTCGGTTTCCCCACCAGTTTGAGGATGCTGTTCTCATACGAAATTGAGTTCCAATGGATTCAAATGTCACCGCATGCTCAGAATCATCTTTAGAGTATATAAATATATCATCAAGGATTTCTAAGATGAATTCATCTAGGTAATCATGAAAAATATTATTCATCAAGCACATAAATGTGGCAGAGCATTTGTTAATCCAAAGGTAGAACCGTAAACTCATAGTGACCATATCGTGTTCAAAAAGCCGTCTTAGGGATATCCTTTGTTTTGATCCTAGTTTGGTAATATCCAGATCTTAAGTCAATCTTTGTGAATATAGTCGCTCCACTTAATTGACCTAATAAGTCATCTATGTGAGGGAGTGGATACTTATTCTTAAGTGTTCTTTTATTCCACCCCCTATAGTCAATGCATAATCTATAAGAGCCGTCTTTCTTCTTCTAAAATAAAACAGGTGCACCCCAAGGTGAGACACTCGGTCTTATTAAGCCTTTCTTCAAAAGAGGTGGGGGTATATCAGGCAAGTCTTCTTGCAATACATCGGCATAATCTTTCAAGAGATTTCCTACGTAATCTGGAATATCTTCGTCATTACCTTCCTCATGCAGATTGTTCACATACTCTACAAATCTTTTACAGCCATCACGTATACCTCTAATTATCTGCATAGCAGAGATAAGAGTAGGTTTAGGATTAAAGACATCACCTAGAATATGAATAGATTCATCATCCAGCTTTAAAGTGGTCGTTCTTTGTTCACAATTAATTGTCGCAGAATTTTTAACTAACAAATCCATGCCTATGATTACATCACTCTGTTTCATCTCAATTATATGGAAACTTCTAGAAAAGCGCCTATTAGAAATAGTAAATTCAAGGTTTTCAACATATCCTTTTGTGTAGTGTAATCGTCCATTGGCCATCTCTGCAGGTCTGGTTATCTGCATATTTAGGGCTATCCCTAGATTTTGTACCAATTTGAAAGATAGAAATTAATGGGTACTACCTTAATCGATCCAAAATCTCGTTTTATGTGCAAAAATCATACCCGGAATCGTAATTATAGAAGCCTTTGGGAAAGAACTAACCACCATGCAACGTAAAGTAGAGTCAGGGCACTTACCGCCATAATCTGCTTCCTCAATAATTGTACCCTCCTCGATGATGTTTATCGCTTTTGATTGTGCGGGTCGAAACTGCCTTGTTCGGGCACTCATATGTCCGATGCCCTTGGTCCTCGCAACGAAAACACAGACCAAGTCTTTTTGCCCTCTCAATAAAATTAGGGTCTTGTTGCCACTCAGTTGGTTGACACCTCCTTTGATTTTCCACCGGCCAAGCAGGGTTCTTACCTTGGTTATTAGAAGATGGAGTTTTCTTTGAATTGTTCATGTTCATTGCAACAAACCTTTGTGGCCTATGTCCCATTGCAATGAATCTGCTTCTATTTGCCTTCTGCAAATTGAACTTCTCCATCTTCTCAAAGTTCTCAGCCATTGCAACAGCATCAAGAAAATCAATGCATCGAGATCCCTTGACTTGATAGTGAAGTTCCTCACGAAGCCCTTCAATAAATTTACTCTTTAGAGTGTTACCACTAATCTCTAATGCATATTTATGAAGACATAGGAACTTCTCTTTGTACTCATCAACAGATAAGCTATGCTTATCACTTTCGTGTTGTCGGAAATTGTAGAACTCCATCTTCTTCTCCATATGGTAGTGTGGAGAACAATAGCGTTTTTCAGGTTGTTCTCTAAATTCCTTCCATACAACTGGACTAGAACGCATTTGAGTCTGCATATATGACTTCCACCCTAGCTTTGCAATCCCACGCAGGTGCAGATCCCAACTTTTGCCTTGGAATCTTCAGTAAATTGTCGAAGATCATAGAAATCCTCCAGTTCTTCAATCCGTGCCTCAAGATCTTCGCCACTCTTCTTCTTGCGATCAAAATCATTCAACTTTGCCTTCTTGAAGGCTTGGTTAAGGGCAAACTCACCTGGTTTCATATCTTCATAATTACGTTTTTGTTTTTCGCGAGGTACACTAGATGTTCCTGCACCTTCATCTACTTCATCGTTCAGCTCCAAAAACAAATTTGTTGCTGCTTTTGGTTGCTTTCCGCCTCGTTCTCTACGCAATTCACCAAGAAGCTTCTGAATAAGCTCCTCTTGTTCACGAATCTTTTGTGTTAGACCTTCCATCCTTCCCGAGGATTGATTTTGCTCTGATACCACTTGTAGCGTTTCCTCAGTCACAATCTATTCCTCATCACAATCTTTTGATCACTCAAAAATAACAGTGGAGAGAAGAACACAGAGATTGCACAAGGTAAAACAAAATCTGATGCGGAAGAGTGGAAACAAATATGATGCAGAGACGGAAGAATTTTGATATTATAGATGCGAATCAATGGCTACAATAGCTTTGGACAATAGCTTCTTGACAAAGCCTCTACCTCCCGACAACCCCCGAGCTACCACAATCGCATTCACGCTCGCATTCTCAATCACACTCTCACTCTGCATCACACTCTCAATCACAAGATAATTCTCCAATTTCTGTGTGTCCCTGTGTTGATGTGCAGGTCTCCTTATATGCGAGTTTGATCGGTGCATTTTCTCCAAAGAAGTGTGCGATCCACCAAATTTAGAAAAAGTCGACTTTCTCCAAAACTTTCGCCAAAAAGCCATGCGATCATAGTGTGCTTTCTTTCTTTAGCATACTTGCCAAAAATAGCAGAAAAACACGAAGAAGACATATCCGAAAACATCCATAATTAGACATGGCGACAGGTGAGCATCAGAATCACAGATTCTAATAGAATTAGATAAGCCATCGTTTTTTTTTAGTGTTGGGAAAAACGGCACTTTTCAAAGCCCTCTAACTCAAAAATGGTGAGGAATTAGCTTAAGCTTGAGACAGACACTTTTATTCAATTTTTTGATCTGCACGATAGTGTTAGAGACATCCCAGGTCCAAATCCACCTCCAAATGCCACTTTTGAGCCCTGCAAGTTTTAAAATTCTAGAGAGAGAGAGTAAAATCAAGGCATTTTCTTTCAATGAACTAAATGTAGGACCCTGAACGAGGTACTTAAAACATGATTCACAAAAATTTCACACAGGCAGTTTTATTCTCTTATACTTGCTCTACCTTTCCCTCATACAGAGTTTTCCTTAATTCTTTCATCTTCACGATCAAAATTCCACTAGAAAACATGATGCCAATAAGGTCTAGAGAGAGAATATGAAACTTGTCAACCCAAAATTTTTCCTACATGCATAAAATGACGTAATTATTCATTCTAAGCATTATGCCCTCAATGAAATTCAGAAAGCTCAAAATGAATTATTTCACTATAAAAGAGGCCTATTACAATTCTTCCCCCCTTTAAGAACTCTGTCTTGAGAGTTGGAAAGAAGGATAGGGTGCTAGAAAAAATCATCTAAATTCACCCAACTCGAATCTTCTATTGGGTATGAGTGCCATTTCACCAAAATTTCTACTATAGATCTATTTCTAAGAAATCTTTCCTTCCTATCTAATATTATTTCTGGTTGAAGCTCAAAAGAACCATCATCTTTCAGCTTATAAATGTCCTGCAAAACATGAGCAACATTAGACACATATCTCTTAAGTAAGCTGACATGAAATACAGGATGCACATTTAGATATTTAGGTAATTCCAGCAAATAAGCAAGAGATCCAATCTTTTTCAAAACTTTAAAAGGACGTGCATATCGAGGAGAAAGTCTATGATCCTTCCCTAGCAACAGGTTAGATCGGTGAGGATTAACTTTAAGAAATACCATATCATCAACTTGGAATTCAAGTGGTCTTCTCTTTAAATCATAAAACTTCTTTTGTCTTTTATGAGCTTCTCTTATATGTTTCTTAATTTTTCCAAGTTCTTCATCCATCTTATCAAGCATTTCTTTGGACCAAACCAAGGGTAAATATTCAGTCCAATTATCCTGCTTTTCATTCACATACATACGCAACATATCTTCAACTACCCTGTTAACCCTCTCGATTTCCCCATCAGTTTGAGGATGGAAAGCTGTACTTATACGAAGTTGAGTTCGAATGGATTCAAATGACGCTTTCTAGAAGTTTGACATAAATCTAGAATCTCTATCAGAAATTATGCTTTTAGGCATTCCATGCAATCGAAATACTTCTTTGACAAAGATTCTTGCAACATTCAATGCAGTATCAGTCTTTCTCATAGGAAAGAAGTGTGCCATCTTGGTAAGCCGATCAACTACAACAAATATAGTATCATGCTTACTTTTTGGTCATAGGTAGCTTAGTAATAAAGTCCATTGAAATAGACTTCCACTTCTGATTTGGAACATCCAAAGATTGAAGCATTCCTGACATCCTCTTAAACGCAGATTTCACCTTTTGGAACTTCAAACATTCACTTACATATTTTCTAATATCCCGCTTCATACATGGCCAAAAGTAAGAATACTTTGTTTTAACATAAGTCCTTGAATAACCTGGATGTGCAAAAAATGGTGCATCATGACAATCATGCAATATTTTTACTTTTAATGGAGATTTAGACGATATGCATAGCCGATTGTTACAATACAATGTTCCATTCTGCAAATGAAATTTTTCCTCATACATCGATCCCCTTTTTGTATTCAAAGAACTCAAAATAGGTGCATAAAAAGAATCCTGTTTTATCTCTTCTTGAATTTGATTGAGAAAATCAGAATTTATTACAGAAACAAGATTACACAAAGGTCTCCGACTCAATGCATTAGCAACTTTCCTTACCAGCGAGATACTTAACGTCAAAATCATACTCACTTAATAATTCAATCCAACGCTTCTGCCTGTTGTTAAGCAATGGTTGTGTGAAGATGTATTTTAGACTCTGATGATCTGTTTTCAATTCAAACTTAACTCCTAACAATAGATGTCTCCAATGCTTAAGTGCATGCACAACAGCAAGCATTTCTAAGTCATGAGTAGGATATTTAAGTTCATGTTTTCTTAGTTTTCTGGACTCATATGCGACCACCCTACCATCCTGTGAAAGAACACATCCTATCTGACTACCACTTGCATCACATGCAGCCACAAAAGGATTCCTTCTTTTGATATTACTCTTCCTAGATACATAAGTTTATCCTTAGCAAAGAAACACTTACTCTTTTTTCCATACAATTTTGATTACATCACTCTGTTTCATCTCAATTACATGGAAACTTCTAGAAAAGCGCCTATTAGAAAGAGTAAATTCAAGGTTTTCAACATATCCTTTTATGTAGTGTAATGGTCCATTGGCCACATCTACAAGTCTGGTTATCTGCATATTTAGGGCTATCCTTAGATTCTATACCATATTGAAAGATAGAAAACAATGGGTACTACCTGAATCGATCAAAAATCTAGTTTTATGCGTAGAAATCATACCCGGAATCGTGATTACAGAAGCCTTTGGGAAAGAACTAACCACCATGCAACGTAAAGTAGAGTGAGGGCACTTTCCGCCATCATCTGCTTCCTAAATAATTGTACCCTCCTCGATGATGTTTATCGCTTTTGATTGTGCGGGTCGAAAGACTGCCTTGTTCGGGCACTCATATGTTCGGTGCCCTTGCTCCCCGCAACAAAAACACAGACTAGGTCTTTTTGCCCTCTCAATAAAATTAGGGTCTTTTTGCCACTCAATTGGTTGACGCCTCCTTTGATTTTCCACCGGCCAAGCAGGATTCTTACCTTGGTTATTAGAAGATGCAGTTTGCTTTGAATTGTTCATGTTCATTGCAACATGTCTTTGTGGCCTATGTCCCGTTCCAATGAATCTACTTCTATTTGCCTTCTGCAAATTGAACTTCTCCAACTTCTCAAAGTTCTCAGCCATCCCAACAGCATCAAGAAAAGTCAATAAATTTACTCTTTAGAGCGTTACCACTAATCTCTAATGCATATTTATGAAGACATAGGAACTTCTCTTTGTACCCATCAACAGATAAGCTATGCTTATCACTTTCGTGTTGTTGGAAATTGTAGAACTCCATCTTCTTCTCCATATCATAGTGTGGAGAACAATAGCATTTTTCAGCTTGTTCTCTAAATTCCTTCCATAGAACTGGACCAAAACGTGTTCGAGTCTGCATATATGACTTCCACCATAGCTTCACAATCCCACGCAGGTGCAAGATCCCAACTTTTGCCTTGGAATCTTCACTAAATTGTCGAAGATCAAAGAAATCCTCGAGTTCTTCAATCCATGCCTCAAGATCTGTGTGAAGATGTATTTTAGACTCTGATGATCTGTTTTCAATTCAAACTTAACTCCTAACAATAGATGTCTCCAATGCTTAAGTGCATGCACAATAGCAAGCATTTCTAAGTCATGAGTAGGATAGTGAAGTTCATGTTTTGTTAGTTTTCTGGACTCCTATGTGACCACCCTTCCATCTTGTGAAAGAACACATCCTATCTGACTACCACTTGCATCACATGCAACCACAAAAGGCTTTCCCATTTATTTTTAGATAATTCGGTGAGGGGAGTAGCTATCTTAGAGAAATCCTTAATATGTGCTCTTTCATATTGTGCCAACCCAAGAAAACTTCTAACATCCCTTACACTCTTAGGAATCCGCCAATCAACTATTGTTTTTACTTTATCTTCATCTATAAGGATTCCTTCTTTTGATATTACTCTTCCTAGATACACAAGTTTATCCTTAGCAAAGAAACACTTACTCTTTTTTCCATACAATTTGTGTTCTCTAAGAGTTTGCAAAGTCTTCTTGAGATGTACCGCATGCTCAGAATCATCTTTAGAGTATACAAATATATCATCAAGGAATACTAAGATGAATTCATCTAGGTAATCATGAAAAATATTATTCATCAAGCACATAAATGTGGTAGGAGTGAACCCTAATAGTACGCATCTTTGCCATAGGAGAGAAGGTCTCCTCATAATCAATTCCCTGAGTTTGGGCAAAGCCTTTTGCTACAAGCCTTGCCTTATACCTGTTAATGGAACCATCAAAATTATTCTTGAGTTTATAGACCCATCTTGAGCCTATTACCTTCATGGATGAAGTCTTGGGCACCAAATCCCAAGTGTTGTTTTCCTCAAGTGCTTCAATCTCTTTCTTCATTGCATGCTTCCATTCTGATTTTGCTTTGGCCTCTTCAAGGATGATGGCTCCTCTTGGTTTATGTCCTCTACTATGTAGATACAATGTTTAGTTACTAATGAGGTGTCAAACCCATACCTTTCTAGTTTTTTCTTTTCCCTCAAAGATCTTCTTAAGCCATGATGTGATGATTCTGCCTCATGTCCAAGTTCCTGCAATTTTGCTTTACCTTTAGACTTCCATGCTTTGATCTTTTCCATCTGAGATTCTTCATCATCCTCTGAGGTGTCTTGTTCTTCAATCTTTGGTTCTTCTCTACCAAGCTTTGGAAAATCTTCCTCAAGATCATATGGTAAATTGACCTTCTTGCATGAATCTTCATATCATGAATTGTTCTCATAAAAAACTACATCTCTGCTTACCAAGCATCCTTTGTTGGTAGGGTTCTATAACCTGTAGCCCTTTTGATTGTTGTCACATCCAATAAATACACACCTTTCTGCCTTTGGATCCATCTTGCCTCTAACCTGTGAAGGAACATGATCAAAAGCAATACATCCAAAATGTAGAACTGTAAACTCATAGTGACCATATCGTGTTTGAAAAGCCGTCTTAGGGATATTCTCTGTTTTGATCCTAATTTGGTGATATCCAGATCTTAAGTCAATCTTTGTGAACACAGTCGCTCCACTTAATTGACCTAATAAGTAATCTATGTGAGGGAGTGGATACTTATTCTTAATTGATCTTTTATTCAACCCCCTATAGTGAATGCATAATCTATAAGAGCCGTCTTTCTTCTTCTGAAATAAAATAGGTGCACCATAAGGTGGGACACTTGGTCTTATTAAGCCTTTCTTCAAAAGATCATCTAATTGAATCTTAAGCTCCTTTAATTCATCAATGTTAAATCTATAGGGTGCTCTAGAATATGGTTCACTCCCTGGATATAGGTCAATGGCATGGCCAATCTGCCTAGGTGGGGGTATACCAAGCAAGTCTTCTGGAAATACATCGGCATAATCTTTCAAGAGATTTCCTACGTAATCTGGAATATCTTCATCATTACCTTCCTCATGCAGATTGTTCACATACACTACAAATGTTTTACAGCCATCACGTATACCTCTAATTATCTGCATAGTAGAGATAAGAGTAGGTTTAGGATTAAAGACATCACCTAGAATATGAATAGATTCATCATCTAGCTTTAAAGTGATCGTTCTTTGTTCACAATTGATTGTCACAGAATTTTTAACTAACCAATCCATGCCTATGATTACATCACTTTGTTTCATCTCAATTACATTGAAACTTCCAAAAAAGCGCCTATTAGAAAGAGTAAATTCAAGGTTTTCAACATATCCTTTTGTGTAGTGTAATCATCCATTGGCCATCTCTACAGGTCTGGTTATCTGCATATTTAGGGCCATCCCTAGACTTTGTACGAATTTGAAAGATAGAAAACAATGGGTACTACCGGAATGGATCAAAAATCTGGTTTTATGCGTAGAAATCATACCCGGAATCGTGATTACAGAAGACTTTGGGAAAGAACTAACCACCATGCAACGTAAAGTAGAGTTAGGGCACTTACTGCCATCATCTGCTTCCTCAATAATTGTACCCTCCTCGATGATGTTTATCACTTTTGATTGTGCGGGTCGAAAGATTGCCTTGTTCGGGCACTCATATGTCCAATGCCCTTGCTCCTCGCAATGAAAACAATAAAATTAGGGTCTTGTTGCCACTCAATTGGTTGACGCATCGTTTGATTTTCCACCGGCCAAGTAGGGTTCTTACCTTGGTTATTAGAAGATGGAGTTTTCTTTGAATTGTTCATGTTCATTGCAACGGGTCTTTGTGGCCTATGTCGCGTTGCAATGAATCTGCCTCTATTTTCCTCCTGCAAATTGAACTTCTCCATCTTCTCAAAGTTCTCAGCCATCGCAACAGCATCAAGAAAATCAATGCATCTAGATCCCTTGACTTGATAGCGAAGTTCCTCACAAAGCCCTTCAATAAATTTACTCTTTAGAGCGTTACCACTAACCTCTAATGCATATTTATGAAGACGTTGGAACTTCTCTTTATAGTCATCAATAGATAAGCTATGCTTATCACTTTCCTGTTGCCGGAAATTGTAGAACTCCATCTTCTTCTCCATATGGTAGTGTGGAGAACAATAGCATTTTTCAGCTTGTTCTCTAAATTCACTGACTAGAACGTGTTCGAGTCTGCATATATGCCTTCCACCATAGCTTCGCAATCCCACGCAGGTGCAAGATCCTAACTTTTGCCTTGGAATTTTCACTAAATTGTCGAAGATCAACGAAATCCTCCAGTTCTTCAATCCATGCCTCAAGATCTTCGCCAGTCTTCTTCTCGCCATCAAAATCATTCAACTTTGCCTTCTTGAAGACTTGGTTAAGGGCAAACTCACATGGTTCCATATCTTCATAATTATGTTTTTGTTTTTCCCGAGGTACACTAGATGTTCCCGCACCTTCATCTACTTCATCCTTCAGCTCCACAAACAAATTTGTTGTTGCTTTTGGTTGCTTTCTGCCTCGTTCTTTGCGCAATTTACCAAGACGTTTCTGAATAAGCTCCTCTTGTTCACAAATCTTTTGTGTTAGACCTTCCATTGTTCTCGAGGATTGATTCTGTTCTAATACCACTTGTAGCATTTCCTCAGTCACAATCTATCCCCAATCACAATCTTTCGATCACTCAAAAATAAGAGTGGAGAGAAGAATGCAGAGATTGCACAAGGTAAAACAAAATCTGATGCGGAAGAGTAGAAACAAATATGACGTAGAGAAGGAAGAATTCTGATATTATAGATGTGAATCAATGGTTACAATAGCTTTGGACAATAGATTCTTGACGAAGCCTCTACCTTCTGACCACCCCCGAGCTATCACAATCACATTCACACTCGCACTCTCAATCACACTCTCACTCTCACTCTCAATCACACTCTCAATCACAAGATAATTCTCCGATTTCTATGTGTCCCTGTGTTGATGTGCAGGTCTCCCTATATCCGAGTTTGATCGCTGCCTTTTCTCCAAAGAAGTGTGCGATCCACCAAATTTAGAAAAAGTCGAGTTTCTCCAAAACTTTTGCTAAAAAGCCATGCGATCGTAGTGTGCTTTCTTTCTTTAGCGTACCTGTCAAAAATAGCAGAAAAGCACCAAGAAGACATATCCGAAAACATCCATAATTAGACATGGTGACATGTGAGCATCAGAATCACAGATTCGAATAGAATTAGATAAGCCCTCGGTTTTTTTTTTAAAGTGTTGGGAAAAAGGACACTTTTGAAAGCCCTATAACCCAACAATGGTGAGGAATAAGCTTAAGATTAAGAGAGACACTTTTATTCAATTTTTTAATCTGCACGATAGTGTTATAGACATCCGAGGTCCAAATCCACCTCCAAATGCCACTTTTGAGCCCTGCAAGTTTTAAAATTCTAGAGAGCGTAAAATCAAGGCATTTTCTTTCAATAAACTAAATGTAGGACCCTGAATGAGGTACTTAAAACATGATTCACAAAAATTTCACACAGGCAGTTTTATTCTCTTATACTTGCTCTACCTTTCCCTCATACATAGTTTTCCTTAATTCTTTCATCTTCACGATCAAAATTCCACTAGAAATTATGATGCAAATAAGGTCTAGAGAGAGTATATGAAACTTTCAACCCAAAATTTTTCCTACATGCATAAAATGACGTAATTATTCATTCTAAGCATTATCCCGTCAATGAAATTCAGAAAGCTCAAAATGAATTATTTCATTAGAAAAGAGGCCTATTACAGAAAGTGAATGCAAGAAGGTCAAATTTCCATTTGACTTGGAAGAAGAATTTCCAAGTCTCACCAAGGAGGAGCCAAGATCAATTGAAGACATCGAATCAGATGATGAGGACGCCATCAAGTTGGAAGAGTTCAAAGCATGGAGATCAAAACGAAAAGCCAAGATGAAGATGCTAAATGACATACCTGATGAATCATCCAACCAATTCTTAAGGAGATCACAAAGAGAGAGCAAGAAGCCAATCAGATATGGGTATGACACTTCACTAGTTACTAAGCATTCCATTTATCTTGCTAAAGATTTATCATTTGAAGAAACTTCTTCATATGAAGAAGCAACTACCAAAACAGAATGGAAAGAGGCTATGGATGAAGAAATAGAATCACTCCAAGAGAATGACACTTGGGAGCTAGTACCCAACAAGGAATCAATGAAGGTAATTGGTTCTAGATGGATTTACAAAATCAAAAGGAACTTAGATGGATCCATAAACAGGTATAAAGCTAGACTTGTGTCGGGATAGTCATCCAACTTCTTAAGCATGCTTCTCAGTGTACCCTTCATCAATTTTATTGAAATAACTTGTGATTGGTAGTTATCTAAGTTAATTAGATACTCCCAAAAGGAATTCAATCAATTGCTAACAGGATGAGGACATTGATTACTTTTTTGAAAATGTGTAGAGATCAAAATAGCAAGTCTTAGCTCATAGTTGAATATTGTACTCATCTGTTTTGATCCATTGGTTAAAGGATCATGCTCCAAAGCATTGAGGTGATTATTTATGATTTTTGGGAGGCTCAAAAGGTCTATTCTACTCTCAACAGCTTGTTCTTGGCTGGTGTGAAGTAGGATTTTCCAACACCACTTCATCTCTACAATCTATCCACTATCTCCTTCAATAGTGGTACCACAACAACATCAAGCAAAATGGGAGATTGATTTCCATCATTCATTGAAAAATTGGAGAGGACCAGCTATCTAGCATGGTCCCTAAGGATGCAAGCTTATGTACAAGGAAGAATCTTATATGGATACATATCTCGAGATGTGCAAATGCCAATACTCACAAGCAAACATGAACCTACAAAAGAAGAGCCAGAAAGGCCAACTACATGGTGTGCAAAGGATGCTCTAGAAAGGGATTATATACTTCACTGAATATCTGATTTCTTATTACCTCACATTAGGAATTGCAAGACCTCCCAAGAGACTTGGGAAGTACTTTCTTGATACTTCTCATCAAGTACAAGGGCTAGGAAGAACCAACTTTGGATGGAGTTCACAACTTTGAAGAAGCAACCAAAGCAAAGTGTGGTTCACTATGTGACCAAAATGAAGGATGTAGATGACCAACTTGGGAGCATTGGAGAAGAAATAAAAGAGGAGCAGATAGTAAGGCAAATCATAAATGGCATCAAGGTTGAGGATAAGTGGGAGTCTTTCACCACAACAATGGACCTTTATATGGACATGCTTTTACCCGACCTCAACACATTGATGGGGCAAATCTTCACACATGAGACAAAGCTCAATAAGAATGGAGACAAATAGAGCGATAATCAATATTCTACCCTTTACACAGATAGAAATAAGAGTAAAGATAAAGGCAAAGGTAAAAAGAATTAAGAAGAGGCAAGTACCTCTCAAGTGAAGTTCATAGGTAGAGGAAGAGGTACAAGAGGAAGAGGCAAAGGAGGAAAGTAAGGCAGGGGGAGATAATACAACTCTTCACCTTGAAATATCCATGGATTGACCAACCATACCATAGATGAGTGTTTCAAAAACATGAAGAATCAAAGAGGAAGAGCCTTCCATAGAGGAGGCAATGGATAGTCTAGAGGTCGGTTCAACAATGGAGGAAGCAATTACCATTACAACTACAACCAAGGCTACAACAACAACTATCAAGGAGGTTTTAGAGGTAGAAGAGATTATAACAACTATAGAGAAGACCAAGAGGATTCTCTATTGATCATGAATATTTTATCCAAGCAAGGTAAAGATGATGAGCATCTATTCTATATTGATTCTAGTTGTTCCAATCATGTGGCTGGAAATGTAGCATTGCTATTTGATCTTGAAGAACCTAAAGGGAAACATGAAGTGTAGCATTGCAATCCCTATGGACCAATGTCATTATTCTTGTGGATCAATCTTTGACACTCTCTCACCCTTCTAAAGATCATTGTCCTCAATGATCAATGAGGAAAATTACTTGAGAAACAGAGCTTCTTATTCCCAAGATGAGTTAGTAAGTGGTAATCCTCTCCAGGCCACTAGACACTTCTAGATGACACGATTCCTTAATTGCTTATGTCTCTGATCTAGTATCCTATCTAGAGAATGATCTATGTCATCAATTTCCTACAAAGAAACAATACCCTATGCTAGATTATCCTCCCTAAAAATATACTTTCAAAGTTTACTGACATGAAATACTCGATGGACTTTGTAGTCTGGAGGAAGCTGTAATCGGTATGTAACTTCATTGAACTTTTTAACTATCTTCCAAGGTCCACAGAACCTTGGTGAAAGCTCACTACACTTCCTTGTGGAGAGTGAATTAGATCTAGCTAGTACTTGAAGAAAGACCCTATCTCCTTCCTCAAAGGATCTAGAAGATCTCGCCCTATCAACATACTCTTCTTCCCTATCAAGTGTTTGTTGCATCTTGGCTTTAGCTATTTCTAAATTTGCTTGGAGGTTCATTAAGAACTCCAAAGCACTAGGACATTTCTTTGGCATGCGTATGGTACAACGAGCATTGGGATTCATGCCATAGTTCATCTCAATGATTCTTTTAAGTTTCTCTCCCACCTCTGCAATGGGTTCTTCTCTTATTCTTTTGTACTCTTCTATTAATTTCTTCTCTTTTCTCAATAGTGTGAACATCTTCTTCATAAGGGGTCTTTTTTTTGCAAAATGGAAGTTTGGCAATAGCCTACTCTCTGAGACTTTATTTAATAAAGAAAACATATGTACAAGTGAATGGGTCGAGTACCCATGGGATCCCCAAAACCCCACAAAGAAGGGGAAGATCAAACAAATTTAGAGAGATCTACCAAGGATGTTTATCACCCTCCCATCCTCTTCATGTGGGTACCAGTTGCTTTTAATCTTGTTATTCTCTAGGAAAACCACTCTATGATGTCTAAAAGATGAGGGTTTCTTATAATTGGAAATTCTTTTGTGTAAGAAGAAAAGAGACTTTTCTAATGACCATCTTTTAGGAGGGATTCCAAAATTGGCTAAACACCTCTCCTTCTAGATCTTCTAGAGGCTACACTCTATGATTTCTAAAAGGCGGGGGTTTCTTACAATTGAAAATTCTTTTCCTAATAGGAAAAGTGCATTTTCTAACGTCCATTCTTAAGGAGGGCTTCCAAAATTGGTAGCACAACTCTCCTTCTAGATCTTCAACAAGGTCTCACCTCTAATCGCATTCTACAAAGATGAGGAACACCCGATCCCGTCACCAAACAATGCTTGCTTCTAGAGGATTTGTCCCTGAAGCTTCAAGATATTCTCAAGGGTAGGCAAGATTGAGATTGACTTTGGGCACAAGAAGAAGAGGTGCCCTAAGTCCTCGTTTCCACATAAGCATCTTCTACATCATGGTGGTGAATCGCAAATTTTGCTAGCCTTTGCATTGGTCCAAATTTTCCAGTGGAGGATTTTCCACATAAACACCAACTTTTTAACCAATGAGTGGGTGCCAAAGTGAATGGAACTTAAACCACCATCTCGGAAATTTTTCAAGGCTATTGTCACTAAACCATCTAAGACCCTAATGGTGGGGAGGGTCGTAGCCAAGGAGGAATCAAGTTTTTGAGCATTCCCAAACAATGAGTCTGCTTTGGAAAAGGGTCCATTCTTCATATTTCCCTCTTACATCCGGATCAATGTCCTCAAATCTAATCCAAGGGCATGTATGTTGATTCCAGAGATGTTTCCACAAATGAAAACCTTTGTTCCAAAGTTTCTTGGCTTTATGGAGGTTGGATGTCTCCACACCTCTCATGTCCTTCATAGGGGACCAGATTGAGTCCTTCTATCTAATACCATGCTCGTTGCCAATATATAAGGGGTTCTTACTAGATCTTCACACTAGGTACACTAATATAGCTTAGCAATACTTTGCCTTCTAGCATGGAAGATTGAACAACACCACTCGTAGAAACACTATTCATAATGGCAAGCCAATAACCACATTTGTGAAACTTATTGGTGGGTTGTTTCA
This sequence comes from Ceratopteris richardii, assembly GCA_020310875.1. NCBI lineage: Eukaryota > Viridiplantae > Streptophyta > Polypodiopsida > Polypodiales > Pteridaceae > Ceratopteris > Ceratopteris richardii. Next base: position 143,323,784 of record CM035433.1, on the reverse strand, counting down.
ATGTGTAGACCGATAGTAAGTTACCAACCTCTCAAACTTTGTCCTTGCTATGAGCATCAAAAGAATCTTTTCACATCTATTATTCTGTATATATCCATGCCTCATCACACCCTCTCGTCTCTCCTAAGTGTTCCACATCTAGATATCTAGAGGTAACTGTATCCTTCCATTGATAATCTTTCGGTACTTTGAAAGTAGGTATTGAGAAATCTTGGGCTAGGACTCCATTTTGTACAAGTACCATCTTAAATTTGTACAAGTACCATCTTAAAAGGAGTGGCATTGAGTACCGTTTTGTAGGTTACTCAATAAGCGCAAACAACGTGATGAATCTTTTTGTCTGAATGAAAATGTTTGTTATCTATGAGCTTCATCAATATATTTCATATGAACATATTTGTACTATCCACTTGCGCATTCATATGTCGGGGCTAAGAGGCATATTTCTTCTGTGCCTCTATCAGGCATATGTTTCAAGTATTCCAAGCCACATTGGTAGGTGATCTTTGTGGAAAGGGAATGCAACCGTATATAACCTCCCAACCTCCTCCAGACAATGGTAGGAGAGTCAAGATGCCAAATTTGTAGGACCAGTGCAGTATTCTAGTCTATCGCAATTTCCAAAACAATGGTGGGGGTTTAGGCAAAATGTACCAAAATTTAGTCGAGGTCGGAGGTTACCGCAACCCTGACCACGGACTTTAGGAAATTGTTTGATTAAATGCCATTTCTATTTACAATATGGCCAAAGGCTATGGGAATGCAAGGAGGCCAAAGAGTACGATTAGAGAAAACAAGAAGCAAAGCTTAAGGCACCCATGGTCAATGTGGTGACCTTAGCATACTTAGAACCTTCACCATAAGTGGTCACCATGTTGCAAAAAGAGTATGAGAGTGGCCAGAAATCTGGTTATCTAGCAGCAATGATGCACAAACAAACATTTAAGAAAGAAGTATAGTGGGCTACGGAGTATCCACCACATTATGTACAACCTTTGTTAGTTGTGGTGGAACCTTCCATAAAAGAGCGCTATACTAAATTGGGTATGAAGGCTAGTGAATCTATTTAGGAGACAAAAGAGAATTCTGGGACACCAATAGATTCACCTATATTTGAAGTGTTACAAGCACGCTCTACTGATCAAGAGAGGACTAGCATGCTTCAGAGCTAGAGGTTCTAGACAGAATAGAGACAAGAGAATACGAACCTTCAAACATTAGTGGAGGGTGAGTATTGTGAGTTCCTGTAGGATTCACATATTAAACTATCACTGGAAGCTTTATTGGAGCTTCTCCCAGCATTTTGGAAGTAGCTAATACGACAATTACAAGAAAAATATTCACCACTTCTGAGTCCAAAACCATCCATCGCGATGGTAAGCAAGGTACCTCACAAAATCGTAGACTATGCAGTTCGTACAATTACAATAACATATAAAAATAAACCTATTACCAAGGTTTTGATTGATGGTTGGTCGAGTATTCACATCACTACAACCATCTCATGTAAGCAAATGGGCTGGAACTGAATAGAGCCAATCCCTTCTTTATCTGAATGGAGGATCAATCATGGGTGTAGCCAATGGGGCTCGTTAAGGATATTCCTATCCATATTTCTCTCGTCCTATTCAATATTATGTTTGTTGTGTTGGAACTTAAGGGGAAGAATTTGGATTATAATTTTTTTTGGGGCCGGCCTTGGTTACGAAATGCTAAGGTCACGCAAAACTAGGATGAAAAGACAATCACATTTAGAAGGGGACATGCAAAATTTTATGTTTCATTAGAGGAAGAACAACATGGCCTCCTTGAAAATAAACTATTTTAGTAGAGCCTCCACATGTGCTGGATGGGCTCAAAGATGATGAGGAGTAGCAGTTCTTAGAAGCGAATAGATATTTTCGAGCCTTTGGAGTGGTACATGTGAATTCATTCATCAACCTAGGCTGGATTAGTATGGTGGCCAGTGTTGGTATGGAATTTTGGAGCACAATGACAAAGACATTATCGACATAGTGATAAAAGACCCCATGCAGATTGGGAAGATTCCGGTAGAATAAGATTCTTTTGAAGTAGTAAACCTTTGTACTACGGATGATCCAAAGCCAGTCCCAATGTGTTCCGAGCTTGCTCCGGAATTTCGAATGGCATAGATAGCTTTATTGCAACAATACAAAGATGTTCTTGCATGGGTACACTTTCCAACGGTGTATGCAAAGTATATTTTCTCCCTATCTTATATCATTTATGTGCACTTTTTTGGAAACCTTTTTTGTTTTCGGCACAACGGCCACACATCTAGACCTTTTACACGCTTGCTTCCATTCTTGCAAGTAGGTAAACCTTTGATTGAATCCGAATAAATCGACTTTTGCATTCAAGTGTGGAAAGTTGTTAGGCCACGTTATTTTTGAAAAAGGTATTGCAGCAGACCCAGATAAAGTTAAAGTAATATTGGAGACCCTAACATCATGAAATCTGAAGGAGGTCTTACGATTTTTGGGGCAGGTCTGATGGCATGGAAGACATCTCAGTGGGTTATCACACATTGTTACTTCATTGAACAAGCTAGCATATGTTCAATCGATCCAATTTGTATGGACGCATGAGGCCTAGACTACCTTTAAGCGCCTACAAAAAATGTGAGCTACAACACTTGTTTTGAAAGCCCCGGATTGGAAGCAACCATTTCATCTGTTTGTGGATGCTTTAGACAAAGCTATTGGAAGTGTCCTTATGCAAAAGGTAGACCATAATGGGTTCTACCCTATTTATTATGCTAGCCAGCGATTGACAACAATAGAATAGAACTACTTGAATATGGAACGGGAATGCTTAGGTCTCATTTTCCAATAAAGACATCTCGGTATTTTTTGTTGGGCTGAGCATTCAACTTCCATGTTGATCATAGTGGTCTATTGTATTTGGTAAAGACATTTCGGTATTTTTTGTTGGGCTGAGCATTCAACTTCCATGTTGATCATAGTGGTCTCATTTTGCAATAAAGACATTTCGGTATTTTTTGTTGGGCTGAGCATTCAACTTCCATGTTGATCATAGTGGTCTATTGTATTTGGTAAAGTAGCAAAATTTGGTGGGATGACGTGCGAGATAGGTCCTTTTGCTACACAAATTCGAGTATGATATTGTTCATCGTCCTGGTGCCAGTCATGCTATAGCACATTTTTTGTCTTCCATTGACTATGTTGAACCTACCGAAGGTGTTGATGATACTTTCTTGGATCCCTAAGTCATTACGATGGCCGAAATCGAGAATGCTCTACAGGCTTATTCTACTTGGTACGAGGAAATATTAAGTTGCCTAGAGAATGGTATCGCTTCTTATTTACGAGCAGCAGTAAGGAAGAAAGTTGGCCTACGCAGTTGAAGGATAATAGTGATTATGGGATAGTTGTACCATAAAGTCTCCACCGGAATTTGGTTACAATGTGTACCTCCACATAGTGAAGAGAGATGGTGGATGCAATCCAAAGATGAGTTAGTGCTGCTACAACCAACTTCACATCAACCAACTCCAACTTCAGACTTGATTAGTAGACCCTATGAGCCTCCTAAATCCACCAAAATATCACACAAGTACTTTGAAACACGTATCTCAAAAGTTTAACTCAAGATAGACTAGTTGCAAGATGACAAGCTCCCAAAACTTGTTATTTTTGTACATACACTTGCTTGAAAAAAATGAAGAATGCTCTCAACCTAGTAGGAATTAGAAAGATTCCGTTTGGACATAGCAAATAGACTTATCAAGCTTCCCAATCCAAGTTCAAACACTTCAAATGATCAACAGAGCACTGAGAACAATTTTTTGCAAAATCTGGAACATGCCCACCATTCTCGGGGCTCTGTAGAGATAGAGCAGTAAGAAGTAAAATGCAGATTTCTCCTTAATTATACATTTACTGACAAAGAAATTTTTTATTCACAAACTAGAGAGAGAGCTCGATCTAACACATGTTAAAACTCTGAAAAAGGTAGAGTAGAGCTCATGATATGAGCTTCTGACATTACTGCTCTGAGTGAGTATAGCAGAGAACAAAAGATAGAAGTGGAGAATGATTAATGTATAAATTTACATATGATTACTGTAGAGGTCAGAGCTCTTGGCATTCTGATGTGGAGGAAAGCTCTCAGATACAGTTTCAGGGAATGTTCCGTGCTATTTCTTGGACATAAGTGTGTCTGGGCAGGTGCTTTCAGATTGAAGTTGGTGCTTTCGGTATTCCGGGCGGATGGTTGCTTTCATTTCAGTTGATTTGTTTTATCTCTCGGCCTCTCACTTTCCCATCTATTTCCCTTTCTCTCTCTATCTCTCTCTCTCGCTCCCTCTCTCTCTCCGCCTTCCTGTCCCTTCTCTCTCTCCCTCTTTCTCTCCCCCTCTCGCTATCTTTCTCTTTCTCTCTCGGTCCCTCTCTCTTTCTTTCCCCCTCTCTCTCTATTTCCCTCTCTTTCCCGTTTTCTCTCTCTTTTCCTCTCTCTATTCCCCTCTCTCTTTCTCTTTCTCCCTCTCTATTTTTCTCTCTCTCCCTCCCTCTTCCTTCTCTCTCCCCGCCTTCTCATCCTCTCTCTCTCTCTCTCTCTCTCTCTCTCTCTCTCTCTCTCTCTCTCTCTCTCCTCACCCGCCCTCTTCCCCCTCCCCTCCGCCACCCACAAGCCCCCCCTTCCCTCCTCAATCTTCCCCCTCACCTTCCCCGCAGCCCGCCTCCTCCTCTACCCGCTCCCCTCCGCCACCCGCAGCCCGCAGCCCGAAGCCCTCTTCCCCCTCCCCTCCGCCACCCGCAGCCTGCAGCCCTCTTCCCCCTCCCCTCCGCCACCCATGAGCCCCCCCTTCCCTCCTCAATCTTCCCCCTCACCTTCCCCGCAGCCCGCCTCCTCCTCTACCCGCCCGCCTCCGCACAATCCTCCCCCTCCCTTCCGCCACCGCAGCCCGCATCCCCCTCCCCTCCGCCACCCGCAGCCCGCAGCCCTCTTCCCCCTCCCCTCCGCCACCCACGAGCCCCCCCTTCCCTCCTCAATCTTCCCCCTCACCTTTCCCGCAGCCTGCCTCCTCCTCTACCCGCCCACCTCTGCACAATCCTCCCCCTCCCTTCCGCCACCGCAGCCCGCATCCCCCTCCCCTCCGCCACCCGCAGCCCGCATCCCCCTCCCCTCCGCCACCCGCAGCCCGCAGCCCTCTTCCCCCTCCCCTCCGCCACCCTCGAGCCCCCCCTTCCCTCCTTAATCCTCCGCTGTCGGGATGAAATCCCGCAGGGAGTGTGCATTGTTTTTTTCAGAAGTTCATTGTTTTTGAGTTTTTGTGTGATGTTTTGATCGAGAGAGTGGTATATTTTGTACATATTTAGGCCGAATTGATTGATTGTGTGATGCAGAAATAAGTTTGAGATGTATGTTAGACGTGTGTGTAAAAATAACTGACATTAGATCCATGGAAACCTTAGGTTTGACCCTTGAAACTGACTGGAAACATGAGTTTACCCCATGAAAACCGGACTTGAACCCTTGGAAATCCTTGGAGTTTAGGTCCGAACTGTAAATAAACCCATGAATTGGCGAGTTTGAGATAATTGTGAGCAAACCCTTACTTTTCCCGATCAAAAACTTTAGGTTGGACCCTTGGAAATGGCGGTTTCTGTAGGCCAAACCCTAAAAACCAATTAAACTGTAAATATCCAGTGTGAAATCAAAACCTTAGTCTAAGGGAAAATTAAAAAGTCTGCCAAAAATAGAAAGTTCATTGAGGAGGTTAGAACGTTCTAGAAGCGAGTCCAAGGGGGGGCCTATAAATAAGTGCTAATTCATTTGTTTTTTCCCTACCCCGTGGATCTTGCTCGTGGATTGTCACCTCCAGGTATGCTCCTTGACCGTACTCCTTCATTTATGTTTTTTTTCCTTTTTCATATTTATGTGAAGTGTCGAGACGGAGGTAGTCTTCTCGTACGACCACATAGCTTGTGAGTTCATTTTCACAATTGTATACATGCGCTACATAGAGGTGGAGAGAGAGAGAGTAAGAGGTGGACTCGGGAAGAGATATGCGCTATTGGCTGCTAAAACATGAGAGTCTGAGGGAGAGAGTATTTGGAGGCGGCGCTGTGTTAACACGTAGAGAGAGTTATGTCGTGGCTTAGTGTCTGATCGACAGAGATGATGAGGGGAGAGAATTGTCCTGGAGGCACTACGCGAGGAATAGAGAGAGAGAACTACAATGGTCAACTGATGGCGACGCAGTCAAATACGCGTACTTTCATGAATGATACCATGTCTGAGAGATTCTGCAGCTGGGCATAACACACAGAAGAGAGATTCTTGCGGGCGCTGTTAGAGAGTGGAGGAAATGGCGTTGTTATGCCATGATAGAGAGATCGCCCCGGCAGAGTGATGGCAGTGGTTCTGTCCACGTGGAGAGAGACCCAAATTGGCGGCACCGCTGCAGATTGTCGTGAGAGAGAGAGAGAGAACAGAGCCATATGGAGAGAAAGAGGTGACGGTTGCGCTATGGAATTGTAGAGAGAGAGATACTGGCGGCCGCGCAAGCGATAGAGAGAGAAGAGGCTGTTCTGGCGGCGGTCCATCAGGAGACAGAGAGTGCGTAGAACTCTGTGAGAGAGAAAATGGTAGACACTCACAGGCTGCACCGCAGTGGAGGAGAGAGATTGCCGTCGCGCGAGGAATTGAGAGAGAGAGCTGCACACGGCAGGAATTGTGGAGGAGAAAGAGAGGCCATCTGCTACTCGTGATCCCTGAGACATCGGATGACTGGTGACTAGGCCGCGCATCCATTTCAGGAGAGAGACGCTGAGAGATTGTCGGCCGATGTTGTAGACGGTGATCCACGTCATTGATGTAGAGAGAGAGTAGATGGTGTCTGGATTCGGATGATGCATCGACTTAGAAGAGAGATGTGGCGCTCGATGTTTGGCCGCTCACGCACAGAGAATTCATGGAGAGAAAGAAGTATCAAGAATGGGCTGACGGCGAACGTGCGGACAGGGACACAAGAGAGAGATGAGAGAGTTGGTCGGTTCGTCGGTGCGCAGGCGAATTCACGTGAGGGGTAAGGTTCCTGCGGAGATTATGGCGGTGACTCCTTGATAGTAGATATGCAAAGCATGAAGGAGAGAGACGGGGACGTCGGCTGTTGATGCGCACGCACTGTGTGGCGACTAATAGAAGAGAGAGAGAGGGAGAGAGAGAGAGGGAGAGATAGATGGGCGTAGTGTTTTGAGGGCAACAAATGTCGCAGCTCGTGGCTTAGACATTTCAGATGCTGATCTTGTTGTGCATTATGATGTTGCGAATGACATTTGTACATCACTCTAGACGAACAGATCGTGCCGAAAAATTGGAGACTGCTATTTTAATGAATGAGGAACAACAACGTCGTAGTCTTGATTCACTTTAGCGGGAAAATTGACTAAAACAAAATCAAGTTGTTCGCTATACCAATAACATCCGTTACAAGAAGATATGTGTTGAGTGATTTTATCACAAGGTATGATAAAGGTCGCAAGTCTATTGATTTAACTCAAACAAAAGAGAAAGAATTGATTTAATATTTTGACCTTGGTTAGCTTAATAAATCGACTTTAGTCCATTGGTTAAGTACACGTGGGAGTTGGATTCATAATAAGAGAGATGATTATAGATCCCAAAGAGAATTGGAAGTGTAGGCTTTGCCAAGAACTCCAGAAAGAGAGAGAGAAAGAAAGAAAAGAAGAAATAAGAGGAGAAGGAAAGAAGTGTTTATGACCATGCATATGTTTTTTCCCCATGTGTCTATGTGCATGAATGTCATACAATTTGAAAGAGAAAAAGAAACGAATTAAAATTCAAATATGTTTTTATGTGCTAATGACTTTTCAAGTATGATTTATTCTTTTCAAGAAGTACTAACATGTTTACCCTACCCCGTGGATCTTGCTCGTGGATTGTCACCTCCAGGTTTATGCGGGTTTTGATCATCTGAAGTAAAGAGACGGAAGGCCATTGCGGAGGATACTTGAAGAAAAGAACGGACCGAAGTAAAGTTGGAAGAAAAGCTTGGACTGCGAAGACCAAAGCTGGATTCCGTAGGCGATTTCTCGCACTGTAGCGAGGGATCTAGAGTAGACACTAGCCGGCCCGCACTGTAGCGGCGGCGTTTATATTGTATCATCGCACCGCACTGTAGCGGTTTTATTGTACCATCGGCCCGCACTGTAGCGGCCTGTTTTGTATCATTCATTTTATTGGAGGCTTCAGTTCCGTTTTCGATTGTATCTTCGAGCTTGATCTACATCACGTGTTTCACTGCGGTATCCGATCGTCTCTTTCCGACGCCCACGCGTACGTCCCACGTCTCGATACTTCCGAGGGGCGAGGGTCCCACGCGTACGAGGATCGCGCACGCTCCGGAGAGCACAGGCGAGGCGCCCAGCACGCAGACGCCGCTCGCAGGACAGCGGGGACGGCGCACCAGAGCGGGGCCTGATCCAACCCCAGGCGCCGGCTTCCCGCCACGACCTCCTTCTTCCCGACACCTGAACCCGACGTGAAGCGAGGCGGTTGCCCGGTGATCCTCGACGCGTCACCTACTCCTTGAGGAAAGAGACAAGAACCTCGACATCAGACAGAGACTCCAGGTACTAGCACTTCAAGTTATTTGAATTTTGCATTGTTTCGCACACACATTGAACAGAAAGGTTGCCTTGTTGTCTGATCTTGAGCATTCACTATCTGCACTAGTTTAGTCCATATATCTGTGCACAAGAAACTAAAATGAACAAAATGATTGAGGAACAATTTACGAAATATGAGGAACGAATTAAGGAAATAGAAATTAACACAAATGAATCCATAAGATCAAAATTTGGTATCGTGATGACTTTAATGCAAACTATAAATGCAATATCAGATACTATTCAGTTAATGGGCATAAGCATTAAAGATCTAAAAAATGAAATGGATTTTGAGATTTCTGAATTAAAACATAAAGTTGATATGTTGACAAACCAAGTTAATGACCTACAAGTATGGAAACGTGATAATGAGCATGAGGTAAAAGTCCAAAGCATATCTGCACAGAAAGAGTCAGTAGGTCTTAGAAGACCCACGCCTAGAGTGATACCTAGGAAATCAAGTCGGGTTGAGAAGAGACCTATATGTTGCTTTTGGTGCGACCAGTATGGACATATGTTTTGGGATTGTCTGGCATATGAAAGTGCATGCAAACATAAACTAGTCAGGGAACATAAAGGTAAAATTTGTAAGTTTCAAGATGAATCCCCTTTGCATTTGAATGTAGGAAAAGGTGGGATGAAAGAGTATTTCGAGAAGACCAAACCTAGACCAAAACCATTTCAGAAGATGTGGAGACCAAAAACTCATGAAGATAATAGACTTGATGAGCAAAAGAGTATGCTATCTATTGAGGGTCAAGAGAAATCTAGTGAAGAAACCAAAGGTAGACAAATAAAGGTCGAGAAGCAAAATATTGAACAGATACTAAGAGAACAAATGGAAATTGATCATAAAAGAGAGTCTGAAAGAGAAAAATCAAAGAAAGAACATGATGTATATGTTTCGTTTGATCCAAAAATTTTAACTAATGAGAATCTATTCGATCAAGAGAAAGTTTCAAAATTACAATCCCAATTAAACCTTGATAAACAAATTGAACAAGAAGAGAGTAAAGAAGAAACTCATAAAAATAAAAAATCGGACAAGCAAATTAACAAAGCAGAAAAAGAGTTGCTTGATGATATTATTGCGCAAATCGAGGGGAATGTAAAAGCCACTGCAAAGTCTTCTAAGTCTTTGAAAAAGAACAAGAAAAGTAGAAGTCTAACATTCCAAGATATATTTGCCAATCTTGAATGATGATAGAAGAAGAATCATAATGAAAACGCATGAGAATGATAAAGAGCTATTGAATGTTGATTAATGATGATGATGATGATGATTGACCATGATTGATAAGTGATTCATAACAATTGATGTTGATGATGATTGATGATTAATGAATGAGGATGATTGATCATTCATGATGATAAATGATTGATGAATTATTGGTGATTGATGATTGATGATGGATGATGATAAAAGATAATGATTGGTGTTGAAAATGATTGATGATATTAGTGATTGATGATGATTATGATTGATGATTATGATGATGATGATGATGATACTGGAGTCTGATGACACTAGAGGATATTGATGACACTGGAGGGAACTGATGACACTGAGGCTGATGCTGATGAAGAATGATAGACCATCAAGATTAAAGAAAAGCTGGATCAAAATGAAGAAAAATGACCAGGTGAAACGTTTTTGATTTGAGATTTGTCTTCTTTCTAATAGAGCATATGCATTGCATTGATGTGTGTGATTAAGATATGTATGAGTTTATGAAAATCATGTAGAATGAAGATAACAAAGATCTATTATGGGTTTGCATGAAGCATGAATGACTAGGAAATTATATGAGTGAGATCAGTTAGCAGACTAGAGACTTTTGGGAGTGAAAGCTTGGGGATGTGATGGCATGCTTAGACCGAGTGCATGTATATACTGATTGATTTGAACACTTAGTGAGTGGGAAACTTTGGATCCTAGTATTTATTTCCTATGAGATCTTACCTCCATATGGATCATGATTTATAAAGAAACATTCATACTCATGCCAGCTTATATGTGCGTGTATGTTGTTGGTGTGCTACGATGGGCTAGTAGGCGGGTGGAACCACCTTGGTCGGGTGATCAAGGCCACGAGCCGTAGCTAGTTTCGTCGTAGGCCTGACCTATCTGTTGTCATGTGCCTGTATGGGTCGGTAGGCGGGTGGAGTCACTCTGGCCGGGTGGTCAGAGCCACGAGCTGACGTCGATTTCATGCAGGGCTGACGTTGTGTATATCGTGCGCTATGTCGGGTTGGCAGACAGGTGGAATAAACTTGGCCGGGCGGACAAGTCCATGAGTCGCACCCGATTTCGACATAGGCCGATTTGTGAAAAATAAAAGATAAAAAGAATAAATGCTGAGCTGAGATGAAGTGGAAAATAAAGAAAGAGAAAAAGAAAAATGAAAAGGAGAAAGGAAAAGAAAGATCTAATGGAGAGCTGGACAAGTAGGAGATAAATAGTAGGAATCGAGGCATATTCTACAAATTGAGTTAGTAGAAACATATGTATATGCTAGTACTTAGAATGAGCAGTTGGATCTGAACGAGTTGAACAAACAAAAGATCTAGAAAGCCGACGATTTATTCATGTGATTACTTGTCAGATTGCAGACGCAGAAACATAATATGATGTTTGTGAAGCTTGAATCTACCTAATTTTCTAAAATTCATACCAATCTTTATAAAAAATTGCATGACTGCATGAGATCATTATTTGAGTTTTGAAAGAGAAAAACATAAAAAGTGTAAAGAGATTTCAAAAAGAACCCTGATACGCTTCTGTTGAGTTTTGTAGCTTGGCCCATCGGGACGATGTGCAGGTTTAGCGGGGGCGAATGTCGGGATGAAATCCCGCAGGGAGTGTGCATTGTTTTTTTCAGAAGTTCATTGTTTTTGAGTTTTTGTGTGATGTTTTGATCGAGAGAGTGGTATATTTTGTACATATTTAGGCCGAATTGATTGATTGTGTGATGCAGAAATAAGTTTGAGATGTATGTTAGACGTGTGTGTAAAAATAACTGACATTAGATCCATGGAAACCTTAGGTTTGACCCTTGAAACTGACTGGAAACATGAGTTTACCCCATGAAAACCGGACTTGAACCCTTGGAAATCCTTGGAGTTTAGGTCCGAACTGTAAATAAACCCATGAATTGGCGAGTTTGAGATAATTGTGAGCAAACCCTTACTTTTCCCGATCAAAAACTTTAGGTTGGACCCTTGGAAATGGCGGTTTCTGTAGGCCAAACCCTAAAAACCAATTAAACTGTAAATATCCAGTGTGAAATCAAAACCTTAGTCTAAGGGAAAATTAAAAAGTCTGCCAAAAATAGAAAGTTCATTGAGGAGGTTAGAACGTTCTAGAAGCGAGTCCAAGGGGGGGCCTATAAATAAGTGCTAATTCATTTGTTTTTTCCCTACCCCGTGGATCTTGCTCGTGGATTGTCACCTCCAGGTATGCTCCTTGACCGTACTCCTTCATTTATGTTTTTTTTCCTTTTTCATATTTATGTGAAGTGTCGAGACGGAGGTAGTCTTCTCGTACGACCACATAGCTTGTGAGTTCATTTTCACAATTGTATACATGCGCTACATAGAGGTGGAGAGAGAGAGAGTAAGAGGTGGACTCGGGAAGAGATATGCGCTATTGGCTGCTAAAACATGAGAGTCTGAGGGAGAGAGTATTTGGAGGCGGCGCTGTGTTAACACGTAGAGAGAGTTATGTCGTGGCTTAGTGTCTGATCGACAGAGATGATGAGGGGAGAGAATTGTCCTGGAGGCACTACGCGAGGAATAGAGAGAGAGAACTACAATGGTCAACTGATGGCGACACAGTCAAATACGCATACTTTCATGAATGATACCATGTCTGAGAGATTCTGCAGCTGGGCATAACACACAGAAGAGAGATTCTTGCGGGCGCTGTTAGAGAGTGGAGGAAATGGCGTTGTTATGCCATGATAGAGAGATCGCCCCGGCAGAGTGATGGCAGTGGTTCTGTCCACGTGGAGAGAGACCCAAATTGGCGGCACCGCTGCAGATTGTCATGAGAGAGAGAGAGAGAGAGAGAGAACAGAGCCATATGGAGAGAAAGAGGTGACGGTTGCGCTATGGAATTGTAGAGAGAGAGATACTGGCGGCCGCGCAAGCGATAGAGAGAGAAGAGGCTGTTCTGGCGGCGGTCCATCAGGAGACAGAGAGTGCGTAGAACTCTGTGAGAGAGAAAATGGTAGACACTCACAGGCTGCACCGCAGTGGAGGAGAGAGATTGCCGTCGCGCGAGGAATTGAGAGAGAGAGCTGCACACGGCAGGAATTGTGGAGGAGAAAGAGAGGCCATCTGCTACTCGTGATCCCTGAGACATCGGATGACTGGTGACTAGGCCGCGCATCCATTTCAGGAGAGAGACGCTGAGAGATTGTCGGCCGATGTTGTAGACGGTGATCCACGTCATTGATGTAGAGAGAGAGTAGATGGTGTCTGGATTCGGATGATGCATCGACTTAGAAGAGAGATGTGGCGCTCGATGTTTGGCCGCTCACGCACAGAGAATTCATGGAGAGAAAGAAGTATCAAGAATGGGCTGACGGCGAACGTGCGGACAGGGACACAAGAGAGAGATGAGAGAGTTGGTCGGTTCGTCGGTGCGCAGGCGAATTCACGTGAGGGGTAAGGTTCCTGCGGAGATTATGGCGGTGACTCCTTGATAGTAGATATGCAAAGCATGAAGGAGAGAGACGGGGACGTCGGCTGTTGATGCGCACGCACTGTGTGGCGACTAATAGAAGAGAGAGAGAGGGAGAGAGAGAGAGGGAGAGATAGATGGGTGTAGTGTTTTGAGGGCAACAAATGTCGCAGCTCGTGGCTTAGACATTTCAGATGCTGATCTTGTTGTGCATTATGATGTTGCGAATGACATTTGTACATCACTCTAGACGAACAGATCGTGCCGAAAAATTGGAGACTGCTATTTTAATGAATGAGGAACAACAACGTCGTAGTCTTGATTCACTTTAGCGGGAAAATTGACTAAAACAAAATCAAGTTGTTCGCTATACCAATAACATCCGTTACAAGAAGATATGTGTTGAGTGATTTTATCACAAGGTATGATAAAGGTCGCAAGTCTATTGATTTAACTCAAACAAAAGAGAAAGAATTGATTTAATATTTTGACCTTGGTTAGCTTAATAAATCGACTTTAGTCCATTGGTTAAGTACACGTGGGAGTTGGATTCATAATAAGAGAGATGATTATAGATCCCAAAGAGAATTGGAAGTGTAGGCTTTGCCAAGAACTCCAGAAAGAGAGAGAGAAAGAAAGAAAAGAAGAAATAAGAGGAGAAGGAAAGAAGTGTTTATGACCATGCATATGTTTTTTCCCCATGTGTCTATGTGCATGAATGTCATACAATTTGAAAGAGAAAAAGAAACAAATTAAAATTCAAATATGTTTTTATGTGCTAATGACTTTTCAAGTATGATTTATTCTTTTCAAGAAGTACTAACATGTTTACCCTACCCCGTGGATCTTGCTCGTGGATTGTCACCTCCAGGTTTATGCGGGTTTTGATCATCTGAAGTAAAGAGACGGAAGGCCATTGCGGAGGATACTTGAAGAAAAGAACGGACCGAAGTAAAGTTGGAAGAAAAGCTTGGACTGCGAAGACCGAAGCTGGATTCCGTAGGCGATTTCTCGCACTGTAGCGAGGGATCTAGAGTAGACACTAGCCGGCCCGCACTGTAGCGGCGGCGTTTATATTGTATCATCGCACCGCACTGTAGCGGTTTTATTGTACCATCGGCCCGCACTGTAGCGGCCTGTTTTGTATCATTCATTTTATTGGAGGCTTCAGTTCCGTTTTCGATTGTATCTTCGAGCTTGATCTACATCACGTGTTTCACTGCGGTATCCGATCGTCTCTTTCCGACGCCCACGCGTACGTCCCACGTCTCGATACTTCCGAGGGGCGAGGGTCCCACGCGTACGAGGATCGCGCACGCTCCGGAGAGCACAGGCGAGGCGCCCAGCACGCAGACGCCGCTCGCAGGACAGCGGGGACGGCGCACCAGAGCGGGGCCTGATCCAACCCCAGGCGCCGGCTTCCCGCCACGACCTCCTTCTTCCCGACACCGCCCTCCACCTAGCTCCGCCCTCCGCCTAGTCCTCAACCCTCCCCCACCTAGTCCTCAGCCCCCCCCCCCTTAGTCTCTCTATCCGCCATTGACCCACCCATTGACCCACCCCTCACACCCACGCATGCAGGCACACAATCACACACACACATTTGCACATACATACCCATCCCCACACACATACACCAGTACATATACACACATCCACACACCGACACATTTTTACTCACATGCACACTCACACCCCTGCACATGCACACACCCCCACACTCTCACACATACAATACACACACACACCCACAACTACACACATGTGTACCCACATTTATGCTACACACACCCACACTTACACACACACACTTTCACACACACAATGCATGCACACACACACCGGCACACCTACAAAACCCCGCACACGTGGGAAATCATCAGAAACAAAGCCATGGAAGCAATGGATGCATGGAAGCAATGGAAGCAGAGCGCCTGAGAAGGATTGGGGTTGACAATCTACATCTAGAGATAGATGGTGTTCTGGTGTCATTCGACTCGGTTGTTCCTTATTGACATGGAAGTATGCAAGATTGAAATTGAATACAAATGGGTGCCTTGGAAAAGACATTTACATTCCATAATGATTTGCTTTTACACTTCCAAAGTGTAGGGGGTCCTTCATTTGAATTACCAGGATTAAACAGGGCGGGTGGAAAGGTAAAAGTGTGTTGTCAAGAGTAAAAGTGGCCGCCAACCATTCACTGCGACTACCTATTTTTGTGGATCTAATTCAAATCAAGTGGAATATTTGACCTACCCTCCAATTTTGAGTGATCAACCGGCGCGTGATCAGTGGACGTGAAGATTCGGCAAAGCCTCTTGGCCTATTGGGGCCTATAAAAACAAGGGATTTGTGCTCATTTGGGTACACACACTGGAGTACATGTACAAGTTTTAGAGATACAATGGTCCGCGTATACGTGCAGAAGACCTCTCTTGCACTTGGTGGTTTCAAGTCTACTGTGGGAGCTACTCTGTCGTGTAAACAGAGGGTAGGCTTCACAGTGAAGGGCTATGAGCACTATAATGTAAGAGAGTAGCTTGGGGTTATTTTTTCTGTGAGTCAGTGTTATTGATTAGGTTCTATCCTCTTGAGGAATTCTTTGTATTGTTCTGAGTTATTCTGCATATCATTGGCCCTTATGTTGATGAGAAGAATCTGTTGTACTGGAGTGAATTACTTTTCGGGTGGCTTGTTAGCACTAAGCTTGTGGCTTGTTAGACCTAAGTTTATACTTGTGAGCATCATTCATCATTTGCCCAACTTTGTAATCATCTGATTTGAATCAGGCAGAGTACGGTCTTCCTTGGTCATTTGTTGTCCATATTTTCTGAAGCATTTACCATTCTGTACAATTCTTGTTGTCGGCCTGCTCACAAAAATGTTAAAGGGTATACTTCCCTAAAGAGAACCCCCCTTGAGTAGGTGACGTACTGGACGTGTTTAATCTTCATTCTCTACCCTTGTTAAAAGCGGATACCCCAGTACCTCCTCTACAGTTTGGCACGCCCGGTGGGACCTTGCATTGTTGTGGGAGGTATCTAGTGTGCACTATATAATTGTTATTGCATTAATTTCTTGATATTTTGCATTCTGCAAGTGGGTACATGACCCGCACTCGAGTAGACAGAGAGCCCCTTCGTGTACAAAAGAGCCTCAAGAAGCCAGCTCTACCTTCGGCTAGTACCCCTCTACCCTTAAATTTGTCCATCGATTTGGCTTCAACCCCGCTTTCAAAAGAGAAACTGAGGAGGACGTTGGATTTTTCCTCTGATACTTCAGAAGAAGCACCAGTGCCCATGGAGGAACTTTCTCATTTACTCTCTAGGTTGAACATCAAGTTCCCTACATTTAAGGGATTGGCTTATGAGGATGCAGATGACCACGTGAGGAGATTCGTCTCATTATGCCGCGGACGAGGATTGCAGAACCGAGAGGATGCAATGTTGGTACTCTTCCCATCTACATTAGAAGGCCTTGCAGACAAATGGTATAGTCACTATGCAGATGGACACTTCACTACATGGGAGGCACTGAAGACGGCATTCTCGCAGACATTCCGACCAAGCAACTCCTCTGAAAGAGCGCTAGATCAGCTGGAGAACCTAAAATTGAGATCAGGTGAATCTTTCCACGAACTTCAGACTAGAACAAAAGCACTTGTTTCACGTCTGCCACATGCTCCAGGTGATTTCTTAGTAAAAAAATGGATAGAGAAAGCTCTGCCCAAGTCATCTCAGCAGAAGCTTCGTGAATCTCTGAGATTGGATGCAACACTTGATGATTTTGTTGCAACTGCATCGCGCATTGAGGAGGCTAGACTACATTTTGAAGGGGAGGCCCAACCAAATTATGCATCAGACTTGGATCCCATCGAGCAACTCAGGAAGGAGTTGGAAGCCTTAAGAATGCAGCGAAGTCGCCAAGAAGAGAAGGTTGTGTCGCTACCCCCGCCCCACACTGTTGATGAAGTAGCTCAACTTCGTCGTGAGCTCGAAGATTTGCGAACCACACAGGACATACGAAGACAGGTTTGGTGTACAATATGTAGCAATAGTGGACATTCCAATGGTAATTGTCCTAACAAGGTCAGTTGTCAATTCTGTGGCAAAGATGGTCACGAAGCTAGAGACTGCTACTACCTCAAGGGAGCACAACAACGAGGTAACCATCAAGCTTTGGATTCATATTATGCTAGTACTTCCCATACAGCTAATAGAGAAGAGAATCGGCCTGCGAAGCCTAGATACAATAGACCTTTGATGTGCTACCGTTGTGGTGAGTACGGCCACATGCAGACTAGGTGTTCTCTTCGAAAAGATGCATCTCCTTGTCAACATTGTCTGGAGGCAAAGGATCATTATACCAGAGATTGCCCAAGAGGTCGTCCTACTCCAATCCACATGATTTCAGTCTCTCCAAAAGAAGAAGGTATGACCGCTCAATCTTATGCTGTTTCATCTTCATCCATGCCAATGATGACTAGAGCCAGGCAAGCGGTAGTAGCCCATAAGGAGGAACAACAAAGACCCAAAGATAGAGATGTAGAAAAGAGGGTGGGATGGAAGGACCAAGAAGACATGGAAGAGGCTTATGAGAGGGTGACCAAGTTGCTAAAAGATCGACCAACAAGTACTCCTGAAGATACGCAAGAAGTGAACATTGAGGATATCTTGAAAGGTATTCACCATAAGATTAGTCTGTACCAACTCATAAAGATGGATTCTAAAGTAAGAAGTGATCTGCTGAAAATTATACATTCTGCATGCTTGTGCCCACCTCCTAGCATAGATGGTTTTATGGTGGACTTTCCTCCTACACCCCTTGCTGATTATCAAAGCTCAAGATTATCTGTTTTTATCAAGGATGAAGCTCTCACAGGTGTTATTATAGATGGAGGTTCCGGCATCAATTTGATGCCTGATTTCACTATGAAGAAACTAAGGCTGAATCCCACAAAGGCAGCACCCTTCACCGTCACATTAGCAGATCAACGTCGGGTTGCACCACTGGGCATTGTCGAAAAGGTACTTATGATAGTGCAGGGTTGTCATTTCGTTTTAGACTTTGTTGTTATAGCCCTGCCACAGGAGACCTCATACCCTCTACTCTTGGGAAGGCCTTGGTTAAGGCAAGCAAAGGCTCTACAGGATTGGGGAAAGAACAAGTTATGGATTTCCACATGTACTAACAATCATTTACAGTTACATTTGGAAGAAGGATCAGACATCAACAAGGCTACTGGGTATACAATGGAAACTCAGGTAATGCCTTCAGAAGATGATGCTCTATTAAATTGGATGATGGGAAGTGCAGAATGCTGCACAGTAGAGATATGTGAAGTAAATGAGGACTTTGCTGAAGCAACACAAGGAGGACGGGAAGAGGGAAAAACTGATGTTCTTCACTTGAACAAAATAGAAAAGAGTAAGCAAGGAAGTCAAGCTTATCTTTTGTAGGCACCTCCTGAAGGACATAAATCTCTAATTGAGTCAGATAATCAAAATTCAACACTCAGCGCCACTAAGACGGTATGTAAGGAAAAGGCAGGTAAACATGAGGAATCAGATGATTTTCTGCTTGCAGGACCAGAAAATGACAAAGTTGTGCCTGCGTCGGAGGAAGCTAAGTGTGACCTTCAAGAACTTCCATTCTCAAATATACCTTTAGGATGGATCAAGGAACAGATTGTGGATCATAAATTGAACTCTGCTCCTGCATACAATGGAGATGAATTTTCAAGAGAGTCCAATTGTGAAAAGTTTGTTCAAGAAGTAAATCTTGGTGATGAAGAGAATCCTCAGATAGTTCACTTGGCTGCTTGGTTATGGCACTATCCCTCTTTATTGCAGAAGGTAACCTCCCTACTTTTTGCCTATAAAAGTGTCTTTGCATGGTCCTATAAAGACCTAACAGGGATACCAGAGGAGCTTGGATTACACCGAATACCCTTAGTGGAAGGAGCTTCACCTGCAAGAAGTAGGCCTTACCGACTTAATCCAAAGTATGCAGAAGCAGTAAAGCTAGAAATAACAAAACTGGAAGAGGCAGGCATTATTGTTCCTGTAGAACACTCACGGTGGCTTTCTTCCATGGTCATTGTACCAAAGAAAAACGGCAAAATAAGAGTATGCGTTGATTTTCGTGCCTTGAATAAGGTAACTATTCAAGATGGCTTTCCTCAGCCATTCACAGAGCAGGTGCTTGAAGAAGTAGCAGGATACTCTCTATACAGTTTTCTTAATGGGTTCAGTGGCTACAATCAGATAGCCATTCATTCTGAAGATAGAGACAAGACAGCTTTTGTTACTCCATGGGGCACATATGTTTATACCCGTATGGCCTTTGGCTTGAAGAATGCACCAACATCCTTTAATAGAGCAATGTATCTGATACTAGGGAAGTGGTTAACCTCATTTCTGCGCATTTTTATGGATGACTTTTCAGTGTTTTCAGGAACAGATGGGAGAGCAATAGTTCAAGATTTCAATAACCATTTGGATAATCTAAAGGAAATCTTTGAGCAGTGTCTCAAAACAGGGTTGAAGTTAAATCCTGCTAAATGTCATTTTTTGGTGACCAAAGGCACTCTCCTAGGCCACATAGTATCAGTCGAAGGGATAACGGTTGATCCGGCAAAGATCACTGCTATCCTTTCCATGCCAATTCCACAAAGCCCAAAGGAAGTGCAAAGTTTCTTGGGCCATGCAGGGTATCACAGAAGATTCATTAGGATGTATTCGGAAATTGCTAAGCCCTTGTCAAGGCTTACCAGCAAAAAGATCCCTTTCTCATGGAGTGCTGAAGCTGACAAAGCATTTTGTGAACTAAAGTTGAGGCTATGTACTGCTCCACTTTTAAGTGTTCCTAATTGGTCATTGGAATTTCATGTGCATACAGATGCTAGTCTTCATGCTGTTGGTGCAGTTCTAGCTCAACCATCATCTCACAAAGTGGATAGACCTATCTCTTATGCAAGCAGACTACTCAATCAAGCTGAAAGAAATTACAGTACAACGGAAAGAGAAGGTTTGGCTATCGTATTTGCTCTTCAGAAGTTTAGACATTATCTCCTTGGTGTACATTTCATTGTTATTTCTCATCATCAGCCCTTGAAGTATTTGATAAACAAGCCTAGAGTAGCTGGAAGGATTTGGAGATGGTTACTCCTATTTCAAGAATTTAATTTTGATATTTATATTAAGCCAGGAAAAGAGCACTACATGGCAGATCAAGTGTCCAGGACGGCAATGAGCGAAAAGGCAACATGTATAAATGATGAATTGGTGGATAGCAATCTTTTTCTAATAGCAATTCGGACAGGTTGGTACGATGAAATTCTTCATGTTCTCACTACGGGAAAGATCCCAGAACACTTGACACCTGTAGAAAAGAGAAGATTGCTCCTAAAAACCAAAGCATATTCTCTTATAAATGGAAATTTATATAAATACTGTCAGGATGATATATTGAGAAGATGTGTCTATCCAGAAGAGGTAAATCTTTTGTTGGAGGTTGCACACAATGAAGGACACCTAAAGGGGGAAGAATTGGCTCATAGAATCATCCACAAAGGATTATGGTGGCCTCATATTTTCAAGGATGCAATCAAGTTTTCTAAAGAATGCCACATCTGCCAAAGGTGTGCTCCCGCGCCAACCAGATTGAATTTCCAACCATTAGTCATATCTACTGGATGGCTTCCATTTGAACGATGGGGTCTTGATTTCATAGGGCCAATTAGCCCAACTGGGCAACCAGGAGGTAAAAAGTATATTTTGATTGCTACATGCTATGCCACTAAATGGATAGAGGCTAAAGCTACTGTGGACTGCACGGCTTTAACAGTAGCTAAATTTATGTATAAACGTATTTTCTCAAGATTTGGTTGCCCACTGGGAATCACTAGTGATAGGGGCACACATTTTGTAAATCAATTGCTGCAGTTTATATTTGACAGGTAAAAAATCTTCCATAAAAAATCTTGTGCCTACTACCCCAGGGCAAATGGCCAAGTAGAGAGTTCCAATAAGATTTTGATTGGATTGCTTCGCAAATTATCTTTCGATCATCAAAGCTCTTGGCCGCTAGCACTGATTGGTGCAATTTGGGCTTTCAGAACCACGAAGAGGGGAACCACAGGCGAGACTCCATTTCGGTTAGTATATGGGAAAGAGGCATTGGCACCATTTGAGTTTATTATCAGAAAGGAAATAGGAATCAAAACCATTGGCATAAGACCCCCCATTCAGAGATTGGTGGCATTAGAAGAGTACAGAGAAGGGGCAATGCAAAAACCTCTGGTGACACAAGAAGAGCGCAAGAGATTGCATGACAGTTTTCTGAGATCCAATGAAGTTCAGGAAGGGTCCATGGTTTTAGTGCATCAAGTTCCGGCAATTCCAACTAAATTGGCACCCAAATGGACAGGACCATATAAGGTTATCAAGGTATTGCCACATGGTGCAATGCATTTGGAAGATCTGCAGGGTAAAAGGATGCCCCTCGTCAACATCTCCAGGGTGAAGAAGTACCTTACTCAAACAGATGGTTCACTGTGTCTAAAAAGAATGGGAAACTACGTTTTATTCAAGATCTCCAACCCGTCAATAAAGTCACCATAAGGAATGTAGGAACAGGACCCATTGTAGATGAGTTTGCTGAATCATTTTCAGGACATTCTATCTATTCAATGGGTGATTTATATTCTGGATATGACCAATTCCAATTAGCAATTGATAGTCGTGACATAACCACAATGAAAACTCCTTTAGGCTTAGTGCGAATGTGTACTTTACCTCAAGGAGCGACTAATTCTGTGGCTCATATGATGAGTGCTATGAATATGGTCTTACATGATTTTATCCCTCATATAACTATGCCATTCATTGATGATATTCCAATTAAAGGGAGTGAGGAACGTGTAAAGGACATTACTTTAGATTCATCTGGATGTCGTAAATTTGTTCTTGACCATATCTCTGATTGTGAAAGAATATTTCAACGATTTGAAGAGGTAGGTCTCACATTTTCCATAGAGAAATCTGTTTTTGGTGTCAACGAAGTGCTTATTGTTGGACATTTATGTGGCCATTATGGTCGAAAGCCATACCCACAAAAAGTTGATGCCATTAGCAAGATTTCTGAAACATGTAACAACGTGCGTGAGGTACGTAGATTTCTTGGTGCTTGTATCTTTTATGTTATTTGGATCCCACACTTTGCTCATGTTGCTGATTGTCTTTATGACTTGTTGAGGAAGAAACGAAAATTTATTTGGACTGACAAACACACTCAAGCTATGCGTAAATTGAAGAAATTATTGCTTGAAGCTCCCATCCTTAAGCGTGTAGACTATTCTGCTAACAAACCTATTATATTGACTGTTGATACTAGTCCTATTGGTATAGGTTGGGTCATAAGTCAAGACGATAGTGAAGGGAATAGATATGCAATTAGGTTTGGTGCCAAAATTCTACATGAAACACAACGAAAATATCCACAGATCAAACGAGAACTATGGGGTATGGTAACAGTTTTGAAAATAGACAAAGAATATTTCATTGGTGCAAATGTCAAAGTTGAGACTGATTGTTTGCCTCTCATTGGAATGATAGCCAATTGTTCATCTCCTGATATAGCCATGCTTAGATGGATCTCATATATTAAGTTCATAAATCCTGAGTTAGTTCATATTTCAGGTAAGTCAAACTCAGTTGCTGATATGTTATCGAGAGCTAGATTTGATGATGATCTTGAAAGTGATCTAATAAAGAATATGAATTTAGTTGAGTATGTTCCACATATATATGAGTATGAGAAATTTCATGAGTCTGAGTACGAAGATGAATGGAGAGACATAGGAAAGTATCTCAGTACAACCATTACCTAGCTGGACTACGAATAGATTCCGTAACATTAGGAAACGAGCTTATAACTTTTTCCTATGTAATGGTTATCTTTGGAGACATGCTAAGGGTAAGGTTAAGAATCCACAACGAGTCCTGGGAAAACGAGGTCTTCAATTGCAAGTAATGAAGGAAATGCATGAGACATTATGGGCCGGTCATAAAGGATTTTTTGGAACATATGAAAAAATTAGAAGTACCTATTATTGGCCTAGGATGTATGTTGACATTAGTAGCTATGTTTCTACATGTTCTACTTGTCAACTTCATTCATCAGTCAAACATAGAGATCCGTTGCATCCTACTTATCCACCTTGTATTCACTACAAGTGGGTAGTAGATCTTGTAACTATGCCTAAAGGTATCGACAAAATGCGTTACATTGTACTTGCAAGAGAAGACTTAACTAATCATGTAGAGGGACGTGCACTACGATCTAAGACCACTTACAATGTTTGCAAATTCTTGCTTGAAGATGTCATAAGTCGCTTTGGGTACATAGAGAAAGTAGTTGCCGATCGTGGAGAGTTAAATGCGAGAGAAGCTAAAGAGTTCTTTGAGCGTCACGGTATTCGTTTGTCTCTCACTACTGCATATAACCCAGAGGCCAATGGTAAAATAGAGAGAGGGCATCCACCTATTGTGAAAGCCATATCTAAAGCATGTAATGGTGACATCAAACAATGGCCTAAATTCTTACCTTTTGCACTTTGGGCAGATAGAATGACATGCACACGTACTACTGGATATATGCCTGCTGAACTCATGTACTGTCAAAAACCATTGTTTCCAATTCAGTCTCATATTTTTGCATGGTCAAATTTTCCTTGGTCTGAAAACATGTCTACTGATGATTTTTTGAGTTTGCATATTAAACAGTTAGAACAAGGTAAATTAAGACTTGATGATGCTGTTGAAAAATTAAGAGAATCTAGAATGAAGAACAAGCATTATTTTGATAAAACTCATCGATTGCGTCCTAAGCCAATTGAAGTAGGAGATTGGGTGCTAATTTATGATAGTACATTTGACTCTCAATATGATGCACGCAAAAAGCTCACTCAACGGTGGTTTGGGCCATACATAGTATCAAAAGTCAACAACAATGGTACGTATGCTCTTTGTGAATTAAATGGTGTTGCACTAAATACTTTGATTGCAGGTAAAAGGATAAAGCTATTCAAGAAACGTGATAATGAGGAGTACATTTTGGATGAGGACATTGAAGAAGATGACAACAATGAGGCCGATTCATAAACAGGAGTATCCATGTTATAAAAAAAAAATATATATATATATATCATTAATTTTCAAGTTCATGTTGCTTTGTTTTTTTTCAAGTTCATTCTATTTTTTTTCCATGCTTGTTTCATGCATGTTTTTTTTCAGTCTTTGCATTGCATTGCATATCCACATCACTTGAGTCAAAAAAGGCAAATGATGATTTCTCTACTTGTGTAAAATTGTATCTTAAGTAGTAACTTATCTACTAAGAAATTGATTATAATCTAGGATTGTGGAAAGATAGGGCATGTAGATTTGGAGGTTTATTTTGGTGACATGACTTTCATATATAAACATGCATATGTATCCAGTATCGAAAGCATAATTGTTGAAATCCTAGCTCTTGCTATTGCATGTTTCTACATCCTTAGTCCATCTCATAGCACTTATATCGGAGTTTAAACGACTGTTCTCCGTCATCAAAAATGGTTGTACCTTGTATCGGGGTTTAACTTTTCCTCGTCAAAAAAAAAAAAAAAAAAAAAAACTACATGTTACCAAGAAGTTTACACTTTCTTCCACCCCAAAAAAGTGATCGTAACCATAAAGTTGCCAAATCATCATCATCATCGGAAAAAAAAAAAAAAAAAAGAGCAAGCCAAAGGAGGATAAAGAGGCATAGTAGAATAAATCACGGGCTATATAAGCAGATTTATGCATTAGTGGAGTTTACTTAGATTTCCTTGCATGTTATTAGAGAAAGAGCATATTCATATTTATGTAGGAAAGGAGTTGATCTAATATAAGCTAAAGATGAAAGATGTCTCTTGAAAATCCTAAATCTTTGTTTATAATCATATTTAAGGTAGATTGCTTTATGAAAAAGGTACAAAATTTTCTTCAAGATGAGAGGAACTGATGCTTAAAACGACTCAATACAACCACTTCCACTTCATATTGATGCTTGTTTTTTTTCTTTCTTGTTGCCAATGTTGCTTGTTCATTTGCATATATGTTGCCTATTTGTTCATGCATATTCATGTTTCCTGTTTCAATTATTTCTTTCATGCAAATTTTGCTTCAACGTTACCTACTTATTCATGCATATAATCAATTTTCCTTCCATGTTTCTTATGTTGCCTATAAAAGAATTTGATGCCTGGAACATTTTGTTTTTCACAGATGCTAGAGTGGCGCTTCCGGAGGAATCGCAGGTTTAGTGGGGGCGAATGTCGTCGAGATTTTCTCTCCTCTCTCACTTGTGAAGGCCTACAAAAAAAACATATTTGGTGAAGGTAGCCAGAATTCCCCGAGAAGTCCAGGATGCATCAAGGATGTCAAAGGAAGGTCACATACAAAGTTTCAAAGAAATCAAGAAAGTCCATGGTAGCGGTCAAAGTTGGTCAAAGCTGGTCAAAGTTGGGAAATTAGGGCAAAAATTTCATTGTCACCAAATTAGATGAAAATCCATATACTTGTAAAGATTGTCAAAGGCAGTCTATAGCCCAAATTTCAGCAAAAAATGGATTTGGTAGCACATTGATATGCTATGTTCATTTTGTAAAAATGTATTTTTTCTAGTTTGACCCTACAAATTCTTGTAT
The DNA here is from genome assembly GCA_020310875.1 of Ceratopteris richardii. Taxonomy (NCBI): domain Eukaryota; kingdom Viridiplantae; phylum Streptophyta; class Polypodiopsida; order Polypodiales; family Pteridaceae; genus Ceratopteris; species Ceratopteris richardii. The sequence goes on along the minus strand of CM035433.1, from coordinate 143,297,680 downwards.
AGAAATTTATGTTAGCCATATGGTTTGGCATGTATAAAGACCATATGTGGCTACATATTTGTATAAAGTTTCAAGGCTATCCGAGCTTCCTAGACACCTTAATGCCACCTTGCAAGCTTCCAAATGTAGTCAAACTTGTACAAGTTAGATTCAGATGGGAGTTTTTTCTGCATATTCCTGAAGGAGATCTTTGGAAACATAGTCCTACAATGTTTCATCTTCATCAAAGACTTTTTGGAGGGTCAAAGAGCACAAAGTCTAGTTTTCAAGGTCACCGCAGTTTTCTAGAATAAGAAAATTGAAGGCTTGAATATCTGCCACATGTCAAAATATGATTGAACCATGTTGTACGGTCAAGATGAGCTCATATTCAAGGGTGGAGATGCACTAAAGCATAAAGGAAGGAGGATCCACGAATTTTTTCCATAAAAGAAGACCTTTTTTACAAATCAAAGATCAATAATGCAGCATTTCTCCAAAAAATAGTGGCTTATCTTATCCGAATTGATGTCAGCACTGATCCGACGGTCCAGATCATCCCCACATCCAATGGTGGAGAATGAGGGCGCCTAAATTTCACTCCTTTACACTAGAGTTGATAGAAAGAACAATTCCAAGCCATTGATTTGATTAATCAAATGGTTGTAATCAAAAGTAGTGATCCTAGAGTTGAGAGTTGATTTCTCTAGATCCAAGGGCCCAAATTCATTCAAAAAACTATATAAACCCCCCTCCAAACTCCTAGAGGATCATTGTTAGGCATCCATAGGGCTCATGCTAGCTTACGGTTTCCTTGAGACGATCACCCTCGGTTGAGCGAGTGAGGATCCAAGGTGAGCTAGTATGAGTATAGAACCTAGTTTCAAATTTAAGTTAGAACTCCTATCTAGGATAGGCTCTTGAAACCAGCATCTCTATCTTGACTCACCCTCGGTGGAGCGTGTGAGTGAGTTAGAGCTGATTTTAATGAGTCTTAGACTTCTTTAGTTAGACGTTACGAGCCTAGACAGACATAGGGTCACTGGAGTGGAACTCACCTTCTTACGTGTGACATTCGGTTGAACTGTCATGGTTTGAGGGTCGGAACCACCTTTGATCAGTAGACTGCTTAGCATGACGTACCACGACGATATTTTACATGTAACTTAATTCAAATTCTTTTAATTCATGTCACTTGTCACTTGTCTCTTGTCTCCTCTCTCAGTCTCTTAAGTATTTTTACATGTCTTCTATTTCTTCTATGTGTGAGAAGGCTCCACAGTATTGCGTTGAACCAGTGAGGATGTTTCTTTGAGCTTGTGAGTAAAATCCATCATCATAATTCACTTGCATGCATATAATCCATACAAATCCATACATATTTATTAGTTTCTGAAAGTGTATAAGAAGCTCCAATATTGGACCATTCTTCCTTTCGAAACTGATTTATGTGTAAGGATTCCATCTATTCTCATCATGCATACATATCATCCAAAGAAGGCTATACATATGGATTAGAATTAGGAAGTGTTTAAGAAGCTCCTCCAATGGACCATTCTTCCTTCCAAATTTGATTCATATGTATGGTTCTCTTTCATTATTATCATTCATGTTCATAAATCTAACTTGCACTCCTACATTCCTATTCCCATAATCATTTCAACATCTCTCTCTTCTCCATACTCAACATTAATTTCACTTTCATGTCCTTAAACCTTCCAACATTCATTAGCTTCATACACCCTGTGTGTGCCACGACCGGACCCGATCCACCCGGATTGCGATCACCTCCACACCGGTATGGGCATCGATATGAGCGTCGATATACGCGTCTGTATGGGCGTCGATATAGGTATCGGTAATTTACTGGGAGTTATCGACCCCCATACCGACGCCCATACTAACGCTTATACCAAGGCTGTGTTTTAAACATAACGGGAACTCGAGAGCAAAACTGAACATTTTTGCATGTGTTTGAGTATTGGTTGTCTTGTGCCCAACTTGCGCTCGCAAACTGAATTGTGACCTGCATTGTCTTGTGCACATACACACAAATCTCTCTCTCTCTCTACACACACACACACACTCGCTCTGTTTAGATCTCACATATTGGTAAGTAGTGCACGTACTCTTAGCCTTTGTCTTTCTCTATGCTTGAGGTCTTAAAATTTGTCTTCTCTTTGATTTTGCAGAAGTTTTTTGGCATCGATTTGGAATTTGACGATAGACGACATACATTATGCTTTGACGACAACGATCCAAAAGAGGGACATACTTGTAAGTGATTGTTTTATTCTCTATTGATAGAGAGAGAAAGAGAGAGAGAAAGAGAGAGAGAAAGAGATAGAGAAAGAGAGAGAGAAAGAGAGAGAGAAAGAGAGATAGAGTTGAGAGAGAGATAGAGAGAGAAAGAGAGAGAGAAGAGAGAGAGAGAGAGAATGAGAGAGAAAGAGAGAGAGAGAGAGAGAGAGAGAGAGAGAGAGAGAGATAGAGAGATAAAGAGATTCATACATACAGACACCTATACACACATGCATGCATACACACATATACACATATACACACATGCATACATACACACACACATGCATACCCACATACATACACACACACTATACACATATGCATATGCACATACATACACACATATACACACATGCATGCATACATACACACACATACACATATAAACACATGCATGCATACATACACATACATACACATATACACACATGCATACATACACACACACATGTGCACACATGCATACATACACACACATATGTACACACATGCATACATACACACATATACACACATGCATGCATACATACACACACATATACACACATGCATGCATACACTCACACACACATACATACACACATGCATGCACACACACATATGAATGCATACACACACATGCATACATACACGCACATACACATATACTCACAGACGCATACATAGACACACATACACATATACACACATACACATATACAGAAATGCATACATTCACACACACACACACATACATACACACATGCACACATATACACACACCTAAGCTAGTGTTTTAATTTAATATAAATAATTAAAAATATAAAGTTTTGATTTTAAAGTTTTTTTTACATCAAATACATAAAAATAGGATTAGGGTTTCTAGGTTATTTACACATACATACACATATACTTATACACATATATATACACATACACATATATATACACATGCATACACATACACACATGTTTTAGGTCTAGGTCCTTCCGATTAGGGTTTTAGGGTTTTTACACATGCATAACATATACACACACATACACATACACATACACATATAGTACATATATACATGTATATACACATGCATACAAAAATAGACATATTTTTAGGTCTAGATAGTTAAGATTAGGGTTTTAGGATTTAGGCATACATATAATTCAATTACATCTATATTAAGAAAAAATATAGAAAAAAAAATATGAATATATAAATAAACATATACATAAAATAGGATTGGGGTTTTAGGATTAGGGGTTTAGGTTTCTTTAGGTGTTTAAGTATTTAGGTTTTAGTATTTCAAGTTTAAGTCTTGAGGTTTTAGTATTTCACGTTTAAGTCTAAGTCTTTTTTATTAGGGTTTTAGGGTTTTAACACCTACATAACATATATACACACATACACATACACATATAATACACATATACATGTATATACACATGCATACAAAAATATACATATTTTAGGTATAGATCTTTAAGATTAGGGTTTTAGGGTTTAGGCATACATATAACTCAATTAAATCTATATAAAGAGAAAACATAGAAAAAAAATTTAAGAAAAAATCTGATTAAATAAATAAATAAATAAATAAATAAATATATATAAATAAATAAATAAATAAATAAATAAATAAATAAATATATATATATATATATATATATATATATATATATATATATATATATATATATATATATATATATATAGTATAAGTATATAGATAAATAAATATAAAAAGAACTCGTGTTCTAAATAATTTAATTAAATATATATAATGAAATATATATAATTAAATATATAAAAACAGTATTAATTAAGATAAAAATCTGAATATATAAATAAAAAAATATATAAAATAGGATAATTATATAGTTAAATAAATATGAAAAGAACTAGTGTTTTAAATAAATAAATTAAATATATATGATTAAATATATAAAAATAGGTTTAATTTTAATCATTTTAATGAGAGTGAATATATATACACATACACATACACACATATACTTATACACCTATGTATATACACATATATATACACATACACATATATATACACATGCATACACATATATACATGTTTTAGGTCTAGGTCATTTTGATTAGGGTTTTAGGGTTTTAACACCTACATAACATATATACACACATACACATACACATACACATATAATACATATATACATGTATATACACATGCATACAGAAATATATATATTTTAGGTCTAGATCTCTAAGATTAGGGTTTTATGGTTTAGGCATACATATAACTCAAATAAATTTATATAAAGAGAAAATGTAGAAAAAATTAAGGGAAAACTCTTAATATATAAATATATATATATATAAAATAGGATAATTATATAGATAAATAAATATAAAAAGAACTAGTGTTTTAAATAATCTAATTACATATATATAAATAAATATATATAAATTAAATTTATAAAAATAGGATTAGTTAGGAAAAAAATCTGAATACATAAATAAATATATATATATAAAATAGGATAATTATATAGATAAATAAATATGATAAGATCTAGTGTTTTAAATAAATAACTTTAATATATAAAATTAAATATATAAAAATAGGTTTGATTTTAATCATTTTAATCAGAGTAAATATACATACACATACACATACATACATATACTTATACACCTATCTATATACACATATATATACACATACATATATACATACACATGCATACACATATATACATGTTTTAGGTCTAGGTCTTTCTGATTAGGGTTTTAGGGTTTTAATACCTACATAACATATATACACACATACACATACACATATAATACATATATACATGTATATACACATGCATACAAAAATATACATATTTTAAGTCTAGATCTTTAAGGTTAGGGTTTTAGGGTCTAGGCATACATATAACTCAATTAAATTTATAGAAAGACAAAATATGGAAAAGAATTAAGGAAAAAATCTGAATATATAAATAAATATATATATAAAATAGGATAATTATATAGATAAATAAATATAAAAAGAACTAGTATTCATAACTGAGTTTCTACATATGTCGGATCCCAAAATGCCTCGCTTATGGAGCAATGATGAAGATGTTCGTCTCATAGGAGATGAACCACAAGGTGAAGGATTGCAAAGAAAAATGGATGGAGCTTTTAGAGAGAAGGCAATGAAGTTTTGCATAGTTAACTCTGAGCCTATGCAAAAGTCGTTAGAAAAGTATGAGCTTGCCAAGAAAACCAACGCAAAGGAAAGAGCTCAGTTTGGAAGGAGTCGTTCCACTCGATTTTTGCCTCTTCCAGAAAGTCTTTGGCCTCTTCCACCTTTTCCAATGAGCAGATGGCTAGATACAACGGTTCACAAGCAAAGGCAGTTGGTGAAGATATCTCTGAAGAAGAAGAAGAACTCGCAAAGGGATGTGATTGGGAGTATACTAAATATGGTCCACTACGGTCTCCTCGATGACACCTTCACATCAGAGGAATCGATAAAAATAGGTCTACTTTTTATAGTGGGGTGATGGTGAACTTTTTGCAAAAGAGTAGAGTGAGTGCAAGAGATGATAATGCTCAAGAAGGCCAGCTAGAGTATTGTGGTGTGATTCAAGCTATCTTGAAACTATCTTTTAGGAAGTTTGATTACGTTGTTTTTTATGTGAAATGGTTCAAAGTATTCACCTCTAGAAGAAACACAACAATCAGGTGGGATAAAAGCGGTTTGAATCAAGTCGACTCCACAAAATTATGGACGGATGAAAGGGATACATTTGTACTTCCCAAACACTATGAGCAAGTGATTTTTATACCAGATTCAAAAGAACTAGAATGGCTATTTGTTCTACAAGTCACCCCACATAGTAAAAGAAATTGTGAGAACATAGATGTAGAAGAAAGTCCATCTGTAGTTCGATAGTCGAGGAGGAAGAGATCATTGTTCAAGGAGAACAGGTCATTGTTTGAGAAGACGAAGCAATAGACAATGATTAGGAAGAAACCAACATAGCAAATGATTTAGAGCTCATCAATATGGAGATAGATATTCTCGACGCATCGGATCTCCAAGCGGATGCTAGACTAGAGGATTTTTGAATTTACACTTGTACGTACTAATTTTTGTTTATTGTTTTTTTCTAGGTTTTTTTGTACACTATCATTTCTCTATATCACTTGCTAATTATTTGAGTTCTTTTGTTACAGAGCACGATGGGAGACAGTCCTCCAGTCACTCCACATTCCATGACAGAGGAGCAGTTCTTAGAGTTCATCTCTCAGGTACCTCCTGCGTATATGGTCGCTACATCACAGTATTGGATCGCGCGTGGTAGCACTCCTGGTGGCCTCATTCCTAGCGGCCTCACTCTTGGCGGCCTCACTCTTGCCGGCCTCACTCCTAACAGCCTCACTCCCACCGGTATCACTCCCGATGGTGTCACTCCTGCCAGTTTCACTGCTATGGGTGGTGCTACTCCCACAGGACATATGTCTCCTAGCTTTATGACTCCACAACAACCATCTTTTCAGCCATCCCCTACTGGATCTAGTAGTAGACATGTGCGTTCGACACCTCAGTGCGATAAAGGTCCTCGCCCGTCTCGTAGGTCGAGGTCACACTCTGGAGTAGGAGGTTCTGAGAGTGGATGTACAGGTAGGTCTAGAGGAGGTGGCTATTGTGGAGGCTGTGTGACGGACATTGTGTCGCCTACTTCTAATCTTAGGATGAGTACCTCAAATGTAGGTATGCCACGTGGTACACCACGTGGAACACCACGTACACCTTGGGGTGCTCATGACCATGATGAATCCAAGGTGTATACTATCCGAGATGGAGCTCCAGTGATGGATGCGGCTGGCAAAGCATTGTGTGCACGTATATGATAACTTTGCTCCATACAACTTGGACACTGTATCATGTTGAAATGGAGTGAACAGGATAAATATTGAAAGAATTATATCACACAGATGATTTATCAGGAGTTTCGACCAGCCGATGGACAGCCTCTTGTCAGTTCAGAGTTGCACACCGCATGTGAAGTTATGTCCCATCAACGATCCGAGGCACGTGATGCTTTTGGAGTAGGCTTACCAAAGCCTGTATGGTTAGATGCTGAGGAGTGGGATATGATTCGCGACGCGCAGCAATAGACTCCTGACCGATATCGCCTGCAGTGAGATGCCACAGTCACAAGTTTAGATACGGTTGGATCGTCACATTTGGGCAGCGGTGGATATGAAACGATGCATCACGAGTTTCTAAGTACCATTTGATTTAATGAATCTGTTTGTGTTAAGTTTCTTATGTTTTGTATATTTGTTGCATGCGCTAGCAATGGGTCGTCCTCCAACACGGATGGAGGAGGCTTATGGATATGGTCATGGATTGACTGCTCTATTGGAGGACTTGGAGGGATGTGATGCAGTCGTTTCATGGGAGCATTTGCGATGAGGTGATTAATTTATAAACTTGGTTTTTACTTGTTGTTTGTAAATTTCATGTGAATTTATCTCGTTTCATTAATGTTATTTGTTGCACGAGTGTTGACATGGAACGTTCTTTGCATGTGTATGGTAGTGGCACACCAAAATTTTGTATTTGATTTTTATATGGCAATGCATTGCTTTGCCACATTTTGTAAAAGCGTCATGTATGACAGTGGTTTGCCACACTCTTGTACATACTTCCTTTATGAAATTTATAACTCTTTTTGTACATGGTTCATGGTTCATGGTTCATGGTTCATTCTGATTATCTCTTTTGTGTCCAATAATATTCTATTTTATGAAATCATATTTTGGTTGACATTAGAGTACACATCACATGTATTCGGGTTTTTTGGGTAGAGTGTATTGTCTTTTGCTAAGCAACATCATGGTAATGTTGTTGTAGCAAAAGACAACACAATCTTCCCAAAAAACATTTTGCAAATATGGTCTTCGATATAAGCAACGGTACACCCAGTAATGTCATTAGAATAAGCATAGGTACACCTAGGGGCACCAGTATACACGACGGTACACCCAGCAGAGGTGTCGGTATGGGCGTTGGTAATACCGATGTTCATTTCCCTTGGTAAAACCTCAGTATACGACCGATCTATTGTAGTGAGAGAAGAAAAGAAGAGGGATGGAAAGGACAAAGGAAGGAAACGGGGGAATTCATATACGGAGAGAAAGAGAAAGAAAGAGAGTGAGTAAGAAAATTAGAGCTGGAGAAGTGTTTAAGAGAAGGGGATAGAGAGAGAGAGAAAGGAATGAATATGTATGGAAATGAAGGAAGCCGAGAAAGAAAGAAAAAGAGAAGTCGAAAAAATATTGGAAAGTGATATTTTCTTTTGAGCTTGATTGATGTGTATTTAATTGGTAAATAAAGAACATGAAAATATGGAAATTGAGAAGTGAAAAAAAGATAGAAAATAATTTTTCCTATGAACGTATTCTTTTTTCTGTTTTTACTAATATATTTCTGATGCTCCCCATTGAACTTCTTTGTGGATCTCTCCTCCAAGTCTAGGTGGTTACTCGGCTTTTTGTATCACCGGCCCACAATGAAGCAGGGATCATTATATCTCTGAGATTTTATTGGATGACTTCAGTTATATTTGCCTTGTATCATTGCGTTTGTCTGCACGCCAATCCAATGACTTCCGTATTTTAGCATGGTATTTGGATATCTTTCGTTCCCGATGCCTATGCACATTCACTCATCTCTTTCGAGGGGCAAGGGCCTATGATGATCGCCATACTAGAGAGAGGACGAGGCTCCAAGCACGCAGACACCGCTTGTCGGACGTGGGAATGGCTCACCTAGGGGACCTGATCCAACCCCATGCCAGCTCTTCCCATCACTTGACTCCTTCCCGACACCGGCCTTGGTCTCCATTCATGTTTTATGTTTCATAAAATGTATTTATGTTTTCTAATTCTTTTTTTTTTTTTGCAGATGAGCACTGATGAACATTGATGATCAATGAAGAATATTGATGAGCCTTTACTAGCAACTAAGATCTGAAGATTGGAGACGCGCTATTTTTTCCACTTTACTTACATTTTAGCTTAAATTTGTATTAGAATCCTAGCATTCATACTTATAGTCGTAAAAGGTTATTGAAGTAGCTTCCAATCATTAGAATTATTAAGAAAAAAATTTTAGAATTATTCATTGATCAATTGGAAATTTATATTTGTTTCTGATGTCTAATGAATCTACAAATGAGTCTGTGAGTAATGAATCTATGAACGAAGATACCATTTCTACATCTTTCATTTTTGAGGTTTTGTTACCACCACCTTTAAACACTACCACTTAACCTGAACAGAACAAAGCTAATATAGAATCAAAAGAAGAGGAATTTATCAAAGACCGTATTACTAATGAAACCTTAGTTTCTCCATCCTATGAATATTGTCTATCTAGATTCCTAGTTGCACAACCTTATGGTCATAGTTTAGAATAGGCCATTAGATCATAGATAACCACTTCTCACATCACCCAAACACATCATACATCCTAGAGTATGCTAAAAAGCACCCCGTGCATAGTCACACACTGAAGCCATAGCAAGTTTACTTCTGAACCACCCTTAATATGCATTCACACCTCTCGTATTTTGGTGAACTCCACATGAAACATGACGATTGTCTCCTTAGGATTCTTAGGTGTGTTTTCAGTATTAATTAAAAAAATTTAATCTTTATATTCTTCTTGTTTGGAGTTGAGTAGAGAAAGGAGCCGCAAAGACAAGTGGAGACTTTGTTGGCATCGAATCTATTTCCCTTTTTCCCTGGGTGTTGAGGGTTTTTCTTTAAGGAATTGAGCACCTCCACAAGAAGAGGGGCATTCAAGACGGAGGAGCCTCAACACTTCTTTACACCCCTCGACATCATGAACCCCGAGTTCCTTACCACCAGTCTTTCCTCCACTTCTAGAGTGGAAATGCTTTGGCCTTTTATCTCTCTGCTCTGTTCTTTTACTTTCACCTTTAACTTTTGCATTTCCTGCTCTGTCTTCTATAACTAAGCCGCCAAATCCTTATTGATCTTCTTTAATTTATGATGCCCCTTCTGTTTCTGACCTACTTGTGCTTGAAGTCTAGCTATAATTTTGAACTTTTCTTTGATAGTGACTTGCAATGTATTATTCTCTGTTACTGCTTCATTTAAATCATCCATTATTTGTTTATGAACTACCCTTTCCCTAGCAGTAGTTTCTGTTTTGGCAACTTGTACCTTAGTCTAAAGTTCATTGAGCTCTTCATTCAAATTGGCTCTCTCTGTTAACTAGTTATCCTTTTCCATAATCATAGTATTATATTTGTTCTTGAACTCTTCTTACTTGGCTACACTCCACGTAATCCCTCTCGCCAAATCACCAAGTAACTCTGGTCTAACTATTTCATTGTTATACATCCATGGATAGATGTAATCACTGCACTTGACTCTGGGAAAATTTATCTTACCTTCTTCATTCTTCCACCTATCTGTAAGTCTAAAAGATGAAAATGTATGTAAAACAGGAATTTTTAAGATGATCCTCCCCAACAATCTCCTAGTTCTTGTTGTTTTTTTCGGAATATTTCTTCCTCGATAGCCTTGTTTCCCTATCTTCCCCTTCTCTTCTCCTGTTTTCTTCTTCCTCCTCTTGCCCTCGCCTTTCTTCTTCCAATTCTCTCATGCTCCCTCTTCCTCTTGCCTTCCTCTTTGCTTCTTCCCTGACCCTCCTCTCTGCTTCTTCCTTGGCCTTCCTCTCAACTTCCCATCCTTGATTCTCCTCTATCTGTCATCTTTGGGACTACTCCTCCTTATCTCTCTCTCCATTTTTGTCTAGTCATGAGAAGTGTCACCCATGGGTTTCCACTCTGCCGCCCTTTTCTTAAGAATCTGCAGGAAACATTTCATTGACCATACTATGTATTCTCGAGGTAAGTATGCTGAGATCTCCTTAGAAAGTAGAGTGAAAAAGAATCCCACTTTGGAATCCAACATTGTGTTCATTGCTTGTTTGGACCATTGGAATAGTCGTCAATCTTCCTTCTTCAATTTTCAAAAAATGATTTCAGCACAGTTTAATTGTGTTTTAGCATATTCTTTCACCAATGCATAGAGTTGTTCAGATACTCCATAATGTTTTGCTTGCAGGTTGATGACCATTATTGTCAATAGCAAGCCTATCTTGAGAGGACTATCGTTGGGAAGCTGAGAAAATCTGTATTCCCTAGAATATGGCTTACCAAGTAAACCATGGATTTTTGCTACTTCCACGGACTCATTACTGGTTGTGATCCCATTATTCATGACATTAAAACTTTGTGTGATTAACGTAGCTTATAATTGTGAGACTTCTTTGCCTATTCTAATACTAATCTCCTCTATGTTGATGTCATTACCATCAATTTGTTAGGCTATTTCCATTGCAATATCTTTTGCCTATGGGTGAGGTCGAATGCTCCTCCAATCTAAAATGATGCACTGCACTAAACCTCCGGAGCTGATTAATTTGCTCATTTTTCTCTTCATTTGAGAGTGAAAATACATCACCAAATCTCTAGGCCAGAAAAATCTTTGTTTGTAGATTCCAATCATGCCACTTCTTCTATGTCTCTATACTTCTTATAGGAGTAAAAAGATGTGGTATTACTACTCATCCAATTGTAGTAACTGAGACATTCTATATGCAAAGAAATCCTCCAAAACCACTCTCTTTCTTATCGCAATTTGGAGAGTAGGTATCGCAAATTCAATTGGGAGGATTGTCTCCTATCGATAGAGCAATTTAAAACATGTACTATGAACTGCAAATTTTTATGAAGTCTGTACGCCCAGAGTACAATGGCGAGCATAATTTCCCACTGATCTCTTAAATTGAGTAGCATCTTCTAGAGCATTCGTAGTAAAACCTTATTGGTACTCTCCACCAATCCATTTGCTCTTGGGCAATAGGGAGAACTCAATCTATGTTTAATCTGGTACTCGAAAGTAAGTTCAGAAATCAATTCATTTTCGAAATGAGCTCCCCTATCACACACGGGCTCCAAAGGAAGGCCGTACTGTAGGAATATTTCATGTTGCAGTTTCTTTTCTACTATACGCGCAATAACCTGTTTTGTTGCCCAAGCTTCTGCCCATCGAGTGCAATAATCTATACAGGTTCAAATATTTAAATCTCCTGTTCAAATTGCTACTGGTTGAATCAAGCCTTTATAATCCACAACCCATTCTCTGAAAGGCTCGAGCAGAATGATTGCCTGCAATGAAAAGTAATGACTATAGTGAGGTTTGCGAGTGCATTGGCATAGATCATAGTTCATCACTACATGTTGTACATCTACATACATTGTAGGCCACCACAATCCAGACTATTGGATTTTGCGGACCGTAATGAGATGGCTAAAGTACCCACTGGCGTCTTCGGCATAAGCTTTTGAAATGACTGTGAGCACCTCATGTGTGTTGGTGCATTTTACCCAAGCCTACATGTGTGATAGTATTTCATTTATGTTCTGTGTAGCCATAAGTGTAGTCATGTGAACACCTCTTGTAAAAGAGTACATTTTATCTCTTGTAATTCTGAAAAAGAAAAAAGAAAAAGAATCGCTTACCTCATCCCTGATGTAAAAAGCAGACTCGTAACTACCTAAAACCACGAATTAGTGATCTGAGGGAATATTTCCTAACTTTGGGGATCACTTTTAGGTGGATCCATTTGAATTCGAATTCAAAACTCCCTCCAAGAGTAGCTATAAAAAGAGCAAGAAGGAAGAGGCGATTAGCAAGCCTTGTACGTGACTAGTTCATGCTATTTTGTAGAGATTGAAGAGCTTACTCCATAGCTCTATCATTCTCCTCCCATTATGCAAATATTCATTGCCAACCACTCCATATGAAGTGTGGAATGGAAGAAGACCTAGTCTAGAGCATTGTAAAATCTTCGGATGCTTAGCCTATGCTCACATTCCTTCTGAAGTAAGAGGGAAATTGGATCCCAATGTAGAGAAGTGCATATTTATTGGTTATGATCAAAATGAAAAAGGATATAGATTGTAAAATCCATTGAATAAAGGACTTTTTGTGAGTAGAGATGTAATTTTTGATGAAAAAAAATCATGGTTTGATGATGAAAGGAAAGTGAAGCTGCCTTATGACTTAGATGAAGATTTTCCATCACTTCACCCAAAGGAGCCAAAGAAAATTGAAGAAAGTGATTCGGAGATTGACCTAGAAGACTTCGAAAGACTAAAGCTATGGAAGAAAAAATGTAAAGCAAAGCTGGAGGATGCTACATATGGACCTGAGAGCTCACATCAACGACTTCGAAGGTCTTCAAGGGAGAAGAAGAAACCAAAGAGGTTTGGTTATGAGACTTCTTTGGTCACTAACCACTCAATCTACATTGCAAACGATTCAACCAATGAAGAACCTACAACATTCAAAGAAGCACAAAGCAAGAAAGCTTGGAGAGATGCAATGCATGAAGAAATGGAAGCCTTGAAGGAGAATGACACTTGGGATCTTGTACCTAACAAGCCATCTATGAAGGTAATTTGATCTCGATGGATATACAAAATCAAGAGGAATCCAGATGGAAGTATAAATAGACACAAAGCAAGGTTAGTTGCTAAAGGGTTTGCTCAAACCCACGGTATTGATTATGAGGAGAATTTCTCTCCTGTTGTGAAAATGCCTACAATTCGGGTTATCATTAGTCCTGCTGCATCTAGAAATTGGAAGCTCTATCAACTTGATGTAAAGAATGCTTTCTTGAATGGATGGATTTCAAAGGAAGTGTATATGGCACAACCTCCTGGATATGAGGATGTACATCAGCCCAACTATGTATGCAAATTAAAGAAAGCCTTGTATGGATTGAAGCAAGCTCCAAGACCTTGGAATTTCAGATTGGTGACTTGTTTGAAGGATCAAGGATTCAAAGCTAGCAAGGTGGATACCTCTTTGTTCATAAAGAGGATTGGATATGAAGTGATCTATTTATGTGTGTAGGTTGATGATATTATTATCAGAGGCAATGATCTTGAAGGAATCAAACTAGTTAAGAGTCAAATGAAGGAGGATTTCAAAATAAGTGACCCCGGATCACTAAATTATTTTCTTGGATTGGAGTTAATCTACATAGACTTAGGTATATACAAAACACAAAGGAAGTATGTGCATGACATGCGCATCAAGCTCAAGATGGAAAATACCAAGTGTGTAGGTACACCTATGGAGCAAAATCATAAGCTTAGTGCTTATGAAGGAGAGCCAATTGAAGACATCACAAGCTATCAAAGCGTCATTGGAAGTTTGAACTATGCAACACTCACAAGGGTGGATATATGCTATAGTGTTAGCATATTGAGTCAGTTTATGCATAAGCCAAGAAGACCACAAATGGAAGCGGCCAAGAGAGTCCTCAAGTACCTAAAGGGGACTATGAATGAAGATTTGTTTTATCCATTTACTTCAGATATTGAGCTAAAGGTCTATTCAGATGCAGATTGGGCCGGATGTAGAGATGATAGAAGAAGCATATCTGGGTATGTGCCATTTGCGGGTTCAAAAATCATTTCTTGGTCATCCAAGAAGCAACCAACCATGGCATTATCTTCTAGTCAAGCCGAATATAGATGTTTGGCTAATGCAACTCAAGAAATCATGTGGTTAAAGTCTCTATATACAGATCTTGGACTTCATTCTTCAACACCTCACATTTTTGGTGACAACACAAGCTCACTACATCTAGTAGCTAATCTAGTATACCATGCTAGAACCAAGCATATTGAGGTCCACTACCATTATGTAAGGGAGAAGCTAATGAGCAAGGATATTCAACTATCGTACAGACATGTTGACTAAAGCTCTTGATAGTACAAAGTTAAGTAGATTCAAGTTGATGATTAGCTTGCAGGAAATCAAGGGCAATTGAATGAGCGGGAGTTGTTGGTGCATTTAACCCAAGCCTACATGCTTGATATTATTTGATTTATATTCATTTGTAGTCATATGTGTAGTCATGTGAACACCTCTTGTAAAAGAGTACATTTTATTTCTTGTAATTGTGAAAAATAAAAAAGAAAAAGAATGTCTTACCTCGTCCATGATGTAAAAAGCAAACTCGTGGCTCTAACTACATAAAACCATGAATTAGTGAGCAAAGGGAATATTTCCTAACTTTTAGCATCACTTTTAGGTGGAGCCATTCGAATTCCAATTCAAAACTCCCTCCAAGAGTAGCTATAAAGAGAGCAAGAAGGAAGAGGCAATTAGCAAGCCTTGTACGTGGACACTTCATGTCATTCTGTAGAGATTGAAGAGATTACTGCATGGCTCTATTAATCTACTCCCATTGTGCAAATACTCATCACCAATGTGGTTGTAATTGTAGAGGAGGTACTGGGGTATCCGCTTTTAACAAGGGTAGAGAATGAAGATTAAACACGTCCAGTACGTCACCTACTCAAGGGGGGTTCTCTTTAGGGAAGTATACCCTTTAACATTTTTGTGAGCAGGCCGACATTCACTCCAGTACAACAGATTCTTCTCATCAACATAAGGGCCAATGATATGCAGAATAACTCAGAACAATACAAAGAATTCCTCAAGAGGATAGAACCTAATCAATAACACTGACTCACAGAAAAAATAACCCCAAGCTACTCTCTTACATTATAGTGCTCATAGCCCTTCACTGTGAAGCCTACCCTCTGTATACACGACACAGTAGCTCCCACAGTAGACTTGAAACCACCAAGTGCAAGAGAGGTCTTCTGCACGTATACGCGGACCACTGTATCTCTAAAACTTGTACATGTACTCCAGTGTGTGTACCCAAATGAGCACAAATCCCTTGTTTTTATAGGCCCCAATAGGCCAAGAGGCTTTGCCGAATCTTCATGTCCACTGATCACACGCCGGTTGATCACTCAAAATTGGAGGGTAGGTCAAATATTCCACTTGATTTGAATTAGATCCACAAAAATAGGTAGTCGCAGTGAATGGTTGGCGGCCACTTTTACTCTTGACAATACACTTTTACCTTTCCACCCGCCCTGTTTAATCCTGGTAATTCAAATGAAGGACCCCCTACACTTTGGAAGTGTAAAAGCAAATCATTATGGAATGTAAATGTCTTTTCCAAGGCACCCATTTGTATTCAATTTCAATCTTGCATACTTCCATGTCAATAAGGAACAACCGAGTCGAATGACACCAGAACACCATCTATCTCTAGATGTAGATTGTCAACCCCAATCCTTCTCAGGCGCTCTACTTCCATTGCTTCCATGCATCCATTGCTTCCATGGCTTTGTTTCTGATGATTTCCCACGTGTGCGGGGTTCTGTAGGTGTGCCGGTGTGTGTGTGCATGCATTGTGTGTGTGAAAGTGTGTGTGTGTAAGTGTGGGTGTGTGTAGCATAAATGTGGGTACACATGTGTGTAGTTGTGGGTGTGTGTGTGTATTGTATATGTGAGAGTGTGGGGGTGTGTGCATGTGCAGGGGTGTGAGTGTGCATGTGAGTAAAAATGTGTCGGTGTGTGGATGTGTGTATATGTACTGGTGTATGTGTGTGGGGATGGGTATGTATGTGCAAATGTGTGTGTGTGATTGTGTGCCTGCATGCGTGGGTGTGAGGGGTGGGTCAATGGGTGGGTCAATGGCGGATAGAGAGACTAAGGGGGGGGGGGGGGGCTGAGGACTAGGTGGGGGAGGGTTGAGGACTAGGCGGAGGGCGGAGCTAGGGGCGGAGGGAGGACTAGGCAGAGGGCGGAGCTAGGTGGAGGGAGGACTAGGCGGAGGGCGGAGCTAGGTGGAGGGCGGAGGACTAAGGAGGGAAGGGGGGGCTCGAGGGTGGCGGAGGGGAGGGGGAAGAGGGCTGCGGGCTGCGGGTGGCAGAGGGGAGGGGGATGCGGGCTGCGGTGGCGGAAGGGAGGGGGAGGATTGTGCGGAGGCGGGCGGGTAGAGGAGGAGGCGGGCTGCGGGGAAGGTGAGGGGGAAATTTGAGGAGGGAAGGGGGGGCTCGTGGGTGGCGGAGGGGAGGGGGATGCGGGCTGCGGTGGCGGAAGGGAGGGGGAGGATTGTGCGGAGGCGGGCGGGTAGAGGAGGAGGCGGGCTGCGGGGAAGGTGAGGGGGAGGATTGAGGAGGGAAGGGGGGCTCGTGGGTGGCGGAGGGGAGGGGGAAGAGGGCTGCGGGCTGCGGGTGGCGGAGGGGAGGGGGATGCGGGCTGCGGTGGCGGAAGGGAGGGGGAGGATTGTGCGGAGGTGGGCGGGTAAAGGAGGAGGCGGGCTGCGGGGAAGGTGAGGGGGAAGGAAGGGGGGGCTCGAGGGTGGCGGAGGGGAGGGGGAAGAGGGCTGCGGGCTGCGGGTGGCGGAGGGGAGGGGGATGCGGGCTGCGGGTGGCGGAGGGGAGGGGGATGCGGGCTGCGGTGGCGGAAGGGAGGGGGAGGATTGTGCGGAGGCGGGCGGGTAGAGGAGGAGGCGGGCTGCGGGAAAGGTGAGGGGGAAGATTGAGGAGGGAAGGTGGGGCTCGTGGGTGGCGGAGGGGAGGGGGAAGAGGGCTGCGGGCTGCGGGTGGCGGAGGGGAGGGGGATGCGGGCTGCGGTGGCGGAAGGGAGGGGGAGGATTGTGCGGAGGCGGGCGGGTAGAGGAGGAGGCCGGCTGCGGGGAAGGTGAGGGGGAAGATTGAGGAGGGAAGGGGGGGCTCGTGGGTGGCGGAGGGGAGGGGGAAGAGGGCTGCGGGCTGCGGGTGGCGGAGGGGAGGGGGAAGAGGGCTGCGGGCTGCGGGTGGCGGAGGGGAGCGGGTAGAGGAGGAGGCGGGCTGCGGGGAAGGTGAGGGGGAAGATTGAGGAGGGAAGGGGGGGCTTGTGGGTGGCGGAGGGGAGGGGGAAGAGGGCGGGTGAGGAGAGAGAGAGAGAGAGAGAGAGAGAGAGAGAGAGAGAGAGAGAGAGAGAGAGAGAGAGAGAGAGAGAGAGAGAGAGAGAGAGAGAGAGAGAGAGAGAGAGAGAGAGAGAGAGAGAGAGAGAGAGAGAGAGAGAGAGATGAGAAGGCGGGGAGAGAGAAGGAAGAGGGAGGGAGAGAGAGAAAAATAGAGAGGGAGAAAGAGAAAGAGAGAGGGGAATAGAGAGAGGAAAAAAGAGAGAAAACGGGAAAGAGAGGGAAATAGAGAGAGAGGGGGAAAGAAAGAGAGAGGGACCGAGAGAAAGAGAAAGATAGCGAGAGGGGGAGAGAAAGAGGGAGAGAGAAGGGACAGGAAGGCGGAGAGAGAGAGGGAGAGAGAGAGATAGAGAGAGAAAGGGAAATAGATGGGAAAGTGAGAGGCCGAGAGATAAAACAAATCAGCTGAAATGAAAGCAACCATCGGCCCGGAATACCGAAAGCACCAACTTCAATCTGAAAGCACCAACTGCCCAGACACACTTATGTCCAAGAAATAGCACGGAACATTCCCTGAAACTGTATCTGAGAGCTTTCCTCCACATCAGAATGCCAAGAGCTCTGACCTCTACAGACCCCCACATCAAGCTTTTGCACCGTCCCTGGTGCAATTTCTTCCTTATTCTACTCGTTTCAATGAGATCTAGTTATTCTGTAATCACTGAAAAGAAACATGGTATGTAGAAAGTCATCATCTCTACCAATTTTCACTTGTTTGATTGTCTCATCCGTGAATGTATGTCCTATGTTTTTCTTATCCCGAAGAATTGGATCATTTTTCACATCAATAATTTTTTCATTACTTCCTTGAGGTAATGGTTGAGCTATGGGTTTGATTTTTTTGTCTACAGTTTTGTACTTTGTTTCAACTAAGGCATCATGTGTTTGGTTAAATTTTGAGCACTTGTCAACATTGAGAGCATACTCTTGGATTAGAGCATACTCATCAAGGGAAGAAATAAGAATAATATGGGAATTAGAATTTTGTTGAAGACATAACTCTAACTCCTCAAGAGTAGAGAAACAATGAGATGTCTCAATCACATGCTCAATGTTCTCATCATGTTCCACGATTTTGTTGTTTTTATAATTTTTTTGGGTTTTTTGGATAAAAGACTTGGACAATTGACTCTTATGAAGAAAATCTAATCTAGAATGTGGAAAACAAAGTGACAAACTATTGTACATGTTGGTTGGATGCGAGATGTCAAACCAATATCCACTGTTGTCCCGCTCAACAATGGATTCTATCCGAAATTTTGATCATATGTAGCTCCAAACATGAATCGAGGTGCACAATCACTACAAGCATGCTCATGACCCTGAGTAACAATAGGTTTCTTTCTAATTGACAATCGATTCCTAGGATGATTCACTCCTACTGTCATGACTTGAAGTGATTGCATTCCATCCTTAGACTTAAATCTAGCATAGGTAGACCCATCATCCATGGCTTTAGTTTCCATACGACTCTCACAAATAAAGGGTTGACCTAAGAGAACTTCATAGGAGCAATTATCTTGAATAAAAAAGTGAAACTCTTCTGTGATTCCTCCTATGGATATGGGCACACTAGCACAAGCTCCATATAGGGTACCTACACCATTATCTGTAGTTCTCATACGCCATCCACAATCTTTATCTATGGGCCATCGAAACTTATCATAGACTTCTCTTGAAATCACATTGATTTCAGAGCCGGAATCTACTAATGCATTTACAGTGATAGTGTTCTTATCATTTCCTATTTTAACATGCATCTCTGATGTACCTCTAGACCAAAATGTTCTTTTAAAGTGACTTTCAGGATTGTTTTCATGATTTTCATCGTCAGGTTGAATAGGTCCTAAGAAATTTTTATTAACATTTACTTCATCATCATCAAAGTCCTCTTCATCAGATTCATCAAAGTTTAAGGCTTCATTCATAGCTTGATCTTGATCTAGAGAATCTTGCATCTTAGTATCTAGATTAAGTGGAAACCTCTTCCTTTTAATTAGGCCGATAAAGTTATCTTTAAAAACAGGCTTCGCAATAGAGAAAACTTGTTCTAAAGACATAGTCACTTGACTCTTAAGCAAAATGTCATCTAAAATCTCCATAGGATCTATTTTTCTCTCAATTTCTGAAATCAAGATGGCTTTAGGTTTTCTCTTTGGTTTCTTTTGTTTTTGCTCAGGGTCTTGTTTTTGTTCATGTTCTCGTGTTTGGTCTTCAGTTTGTTTTGATTGTTCTTGTTTATCCAAAGGCTTTGGTTTTGTTTTTCTTTGCTTTGTCTTCTTCCCTTTTTGTTTCTCCTCTTGTTTTTGTTCATTGGGTTGTGCTTCTTGTTTTTTATCTTTGGATTGTGATGTTTCTCCCTGCTCTATGATTGTTTCTATTCCCTCTGAGGTTTGTTTTCGTGTTACTCTTCTTTCACTAGGCTCAGCTTCATCTCTTTTTCGTTTTTCTTCTACATTGGATATGTGAGAAATAAGAGATTGATCTTCTATTGGTGACTCACAAGCCGTTATTCTCCTAATCTCATCCCGTGCTCTTACTAAAGCCTCTATAGAAAAATCACCTTCCTTTGTGGGTTTACTTGATTCTACTTGTTGTTCATCAAGAGCTTCTAGTTTCACTCCTCTAGTTCCTACGTCCATTATGGTTATATTTTCATAATGTTTTTTCATTCCTCCCTTACCATAATTTCCTTGCAAAGGTAGCCTAGATCGATAGTCACAGATTTTCTTGTCTATGTCTATTACTAGTCGTTGCTCCTTAGCAGCCTTCAATAATTCACAATCTCTCAAAAAGTGCTCTAACGAATCACACCAAGGACACCTACGAGGGCCACGCACAAAACCATTTTGATTTTGAGGATTTTGATTAACTTGTGGTGGGAAATTTTGAAATTGAGGATTTTGTTGATAAGGTATTGCTTGAACAGGATAATTAGGATTTTGAAAATGCAATTGATGTATTTGAGGAGCTTGGGGAGCAACATGTGGTACTTGAGGTGCAAGAGGAGCTTCCATATTATACGGTTGATGATTTTGAAAATTTTGATTTTGAGGATTTTGAAAAGCTATTTGAGAAGCTTGAGGATACATGTTTTGATACATTTGAGGATTTTGCACATGAGGATGAGGATTTTGCATTGAAGGATTATGCATTGGAGGAACTTGATATGCTTGAGTAGGAGCTATTTGTGGATTTTGATTGGTAGCTATAACATGTTGATTAGGCTCTTGAAAAGTCATTGGGTTCATTTGATTTTGGAAAGTTTTGGTGTAATTAGATTGTAAAGCATCTATAGTCTTGGCCAAATTGGATTGTGTAGCAATAAGACTTTCCATTTGCTTAGTGAGAATATCCACTTGAGATTGTTCAACTACACTTTTATTTGGCTCTACTTTAAAACCTTGAGTAGGCTCCATCATTTGAGGAATAGGAGTAGAGTCAAAAAGCATAGCATGGGATTGTTCTCTAAATTGCTCCTTAATTTGTGGAAGGCTAGCTTGAGGAAGACTAGTTTGCTCATAAAGCATGGATTGTCTTTGATGTCTATGGGCTACAGCCTCTACTACTTTACGCACTTTTTGCCAATTGTCAGTAAAACCATAGCGCTTATCTGGTTCTTCTAATCGCCGTTCAAATTCCCTACGAGTTTCAGGATGAAGAAGCTTAAGAAAATTGATCACAAGATCAGGTTCCAAAGTTATCTTATCCTCATCAGGAAGTTGTTCATAGCGTCTAATATACTCATTTTGTAAGTGAGTAATAGAGCTACTAGGCTTTGGAGAATTGACCCATCATAAGAATCCATCTCGATTATGTTGGCTATAATCTTCAAGATAGAATTCTTTGAGCATCTCCTTTCTAAAATCACTCCAAGGAAGACTATCATATTGAGTGACACGGTTTATGATAGAGCTATCAACAATTCGTTCAAAGAATGATATCAAAAGATCTTCAGGAAGACCAAAAATCATAGCTTGCTCTTCAAACAAATCTAAGTAGCTTGTGATGTTGATGCCATTGAATTTTCCCTTCTCTCTCAACATAGAAGAGACTATTCTTTGGCCTTGTTTCTCAACAATAAGGGATTTGAATCCTTCCTCCATCTTATGTGAATAAGCAAGTGATGCACGATGCTCTAGATCTCTCACAAATGCGTTTACTTCACGACGAAGATGTGCACGATATTGTGAGAAATCCAGTGCAACACTCAAGACTGATGATGATGATATGATGAGGATGAAAAATATGAAACAAAGGATATGGATCACAACCTCCCAACAAGATCAGAAGCAAATGCCACGAAGCGTTTCACGTCTGGTTCAAATGTGGAGGTGATCGCAATCCGGGTGGATCGGGTCCGGTCGTGGCACACACAGGGTGTATGAAGCTAATGAATGTTGGAAGGTTTAAGGACATGAAAGTGAAATTAATGTTGAGTATGGAGAAGAGAGAGATGTTGAAATGATTATGGGAATAGGAATGTAGGAGTGCAAGTTAGATTTATGAACATGAATGATAAGAATGAAAGAGAACCATACATACGAATCAAATTTGGAAGGAAGAATGGTCCATTGGAGGAGCTTCTTAAACACTTCCTAATTCTAATCCATATGTATAGCCTTCTTTGGATGATATGTATGCATGATGAGAATAGATGGAATCCTTACACATAAATCAGTTTCGAAAGGAAGAATGGTCCAATATTGGAGCTTCTTATACACTTTCAGAAACTAATAAATATGTATGGATTTGTATGGATTATATGCATGCAAGTGAATTATGATGATGGATTTTACTCACAAGCTCAAAGAAACATCCTCACTGGTTCAACGCAATACTGCGGAGCCTTCTCACACATAGAAGAAATAGAAGACATGTAAAAATACTTAAGAGACTGAGAGAGGAGACAAGAGACAAGTGACAAGTGACATGAATTAAAAGAATTTGAATTAATTTACATGTAAAATATCGTCGTGGTACGTCATGCTAAGCAGTCTACTGATCAAAGGTGGTTCCGACCCTCAAACCATGACAGTTCAACCGAATGTCACACGTAAGAAGGTGAGTTCCACTCCAGTGACCCTATGTCTATCTAGGCTCGTAACGTCTAACTAAAGAAGTCTAAGACTCATTAAAATCAGCTCTAACTCACTCACACGCTCCACCGAGGGTGAGTCAAGATAGAGATGCTGGTTTCAAGAGCCTATCCTAGATAGGAGTTCTAACTTAAATTTGAAACTAGGTTCTATACTCATACTAGCTCACCTTGGATCCTCACTCGCTCAACCGAGGGTGATCGTCTCAAGGAAACCGTAAGCTAGCATGAGCCCTATGGATGCCTAACAATGATCCTCTAGGAGTTTGGAGGGGGGTTTATATAGTTTTTTGAATGAATTTGGGCCCTTGGATCTAGAGAAATCAACTCTCAACTCTAGGATCACTACTTTTGATTACAACCATTTGATTAATCAAATCAATGGCTTGGAATTGTTCTTTCTATCAAATCTAGTGTAAAGGAGTGAAATTTAGGCGCCCTCATTCTCCACCATTGGATCTGGGGATGATCTGGACCGTCGGATCAGTGCTGACATCAATTCGGATAAGATAAGCCACTATTTTTTGGAGAAATGCTGCATTATTGATCTTTGATTTGTAGAAAAGGTCTTCTTTTATGGAAAAAATTCGTGGATCCTCCTTCCTTTATGCTTTAGTGCATCTCCACCCTTGAATATGATCTCATCTTGACCGTACAACATGGTTCAATCATATTTTGACATGTGGCAGATATTCAAGCCTTCAATTTTCTTATTCTAGAAAACTACGGTGACCTTGAAAACTAGACTTTGTGCTCTTTGACCCTCCAAAAAGTCTTTGATGAAGATGAAACATTGTAGGACTATGTTTCCAAAGATCTCCTTCAGGAATATGCAGAAAAAACTCCCATCTGAATCTAACTTGTACAAGTTTGACTACATTTGGAAGCTTGCAAGGTGGCATTAAGGTGTCTAGGAAGCTCGGATAGCCTTGAAACTTTATACAAATATGTAGCCACATATGGTCTTTATACATGCCAAACCATATGGCTAACATAAATTTCTATACAAGAATTTGTAGGGTCAAACTAGAAAAGATACATTTTTACAAAATGAACATAGCATATCAATGTGCTACCAAATCCATTTTCTGCTGAAATTTGGGCTATAGACTGCCTTTGACAATCTTTACAAGTATATGGATTTTCATCTAATTTGGTGACAATGAAATTTTTGCCCTAATTTCCCAACTTTGACCAGCTTTGACCAACTTTGACCGCTACCATGGACTTTCTTGATTTCTTTGAAACTTTGTATGTGACCTTCCTTTGACATCCTTGATGCATCCTGGACTTCTCGGGGAATTCTGGCTACCTTCACCAAATATGTTTTTTATGTAGGCCTTCACAAGTGAGAGAGGAGAGAAAATCTCGACGACACCGGTAGTTGCGAGATACCCCGACGATCTGTTTTAAATGATCATACCGACGGTCACTTGACCGTCGATATCTTTAAGTGAACTTTTCCAACATTTATATCGACGTTGAGAGTGATCCTCTGTATAGGCAACATCGATATGCCCCTCATATGTTGTAGTGTCTTCATTTCTTTTCCCTTTTCTTTACTCCTCTCTTTATTTCCCCTTCCTTTTCCACTTCTTGTTCTTTCTTCTATTATTTCTTTTGCATTCTTTTATTCTTTTGACTGTCTTTTCTTTTCTTTCTTTCTTTTCTTTTGACTTTTCTGTAATTCTTTTTCTTTCTTCTGTCGGCATCCCAATCTCTCCCTCTCTCTCTCTCTCTCTCTCTCTCTCTCTCTCTCTCCCCCCCTCTCTCTCTCTCTCCCCCCCTCTCTCTCTCTCTCGTTGTCTCTCTCTCTCTCTCTAGATCTCCATTGATGTGAATCTTGTGCATCAATAGCCACCATTTCTCCATGTCTCTTTAGCGACCCTCTTAGCATCACATCTAGAGCACCGACGACCTGCCTATTTCCTCTCTCTATGCGACACACGATGGCCACGATTATGCACCACCTCCTCTTTGTCTATGTGTGTGAGTGGACAACGATAGCCTACCTCCTCTCTCTGTTGACTTTAGTGTGCCAAGAGCTAGTCAAATCCCTTGCTTAATCCTCTCTCTCTCTCTCTCTCTATCTCTCTATTCCCCTACCATGTGCAGCAGCACCATACTCCTCTGTCCAGGAATTTCTCTCCCACACGCTCCGACATCTCCTATAGCAGCCATGCGTCTCTGACTCTCTCTCTACATGTCTCTCTCTCTTTCTCTTTCTAACCCTATGTCGACCACCATCTATGTGTTGCCAAGCATCACTATCTCTCTATCCCTGATTCACCACGTGATATCATCAGATGCGTAGTGCTTCCCACGCCAATTGGATCTATGTGTGCATCAACAGCCGCCACTAGTAGTACCTCATCTCTCTCTATAAGTGCACTACCATAAAGTATGAACAAGAAGATGATAATGAATGAAGAGTAATAGACAAGGAGCAAACCTAGAGGAGAGATCCACAAAGAAATTCAACGCAGAGAAAAAAATGATGTTTGGACACCTATTTATAGGTTCTCCCCTCTTTAGGACTGCTCTAGAATCTTCTAACCTCCTTATCTAACTTTGTAATCCCAGAATCCTCTTGCATGGTCATTTACGTTTTTGGGAAAATCATACCCCCTTGTTTCTATTTTTTATTTTTCTCCTTTTCATTTTTCCTAGACTAAGGTTTCATTTTCACACTATATATACAAGATTTATTAATCTAAGGGTTTCGACTTAGGGTAAATCGTAAATCCAAGGGTTCAAGTTAGGGTTTTTGGTCGGAGAAATTAGGGTTTTGCCC
>CM035433.1:143124097-143266597 GCA_020310875.1 Ceratopteris richardii | reverse complement strand
CTAATCATGGAAATGGAGTTTTGGAGAAAAAGGAAGCAAAAGTGGAAAAGTTGGGAAAAAATGCAACAGTTTTTGAATTAATCTATGAAGCAAAGTTAGGGGAAGTGATGAAATCAATGGCAGACTATATAACTTAGTTATCTAATGTTACTATAGCTTTCAATAACTTATTAGATGGTTTTCAGAAGTTTATACCAATATTAGAAGCCTCTCTACTTATAGTAGAAGTTCTAGCTAGCAACTCTTAGATCCAAAAGTCTGGAGAACGATGATATGCAGAGTGCCTTAACCTATGAATTCTATCTGATCCTATTGAGGATATCATTTGTAAGAAGATGATGTATTTCAACACTATGTAATCTTATAAATGAAAGCTATATCTTCTATTATCGTAATCTTTTTATCGTTATCTCATTGTTGTACCAAAGTTGTACTATGTGAAGTCTATGCTAGTAGTAAGGAACAAAAATGCATGTTTACGAATACTATGTATTCGTAAATCCCTGTTCCCGAATCCCATTACTTTGGTTATGAAAAGAAAACATGTTAATTAAAACTCATATGGTTCGTACAACCACTATCAATGTACCATGTAAAATCTGAATTGACTCTTTCACTTGAATCATACATCGTAAGCAAGTTCTCATTTTCTAAATTTGCTGAACTACTAGCATAATTACCTTGGTTCCTTTTGTATCCTTGATTGCCTCCTCCTTTGGACCAACAATCTCTTGCATAATGGCCCGGTTTTCCACAATTCTAGCATTCTCCATTGGATGCTTCTCTTCCATGTGATTTTCCTCCTCTTCCTCTACTCCTTCCTCTTCGTCTTGATCCATAACTTTGGTTGGAGCCTTCTTGGTTGCTTGAGCTTGACCTTGACCTTCCTCTCCCTCTACCTTGGGAGTTTTGTCCACCTCTTTTGCCTTTGCCTCTACCTGCATAGAAAACTTGTGCTTGGCGAACCACCTTGGTTCATCTCCTCGGTCACCATCAATGTGACTAATTGATCAAATTCTGGTAGGGAATCCCTCACATAAACTGATGTCATGAATGCTTTCCACCTTTCATCCTCTCTCAAGCCATTGAGAGTGTGTGCAACAAGACCATCATCTTCGATTGGGCTCCCAAATGAGCCTAAAGCATCTACAAGCTCCTTAACCTTCAAAATGTACTCATTTATGTTAGTACTTGGTGATTTCATAAGATTATTCAGCTGATTCTTGAGCTGAATCTTCCTTGCCTTGGTTGATGAAGAGTACAATCTCTCCAAGGTCTCCCAAACCTTCTTGGATGTGTCCAAGTCTTGTATATGCCCTATCATGCTATTGCTTATATGTTGGGATAAAATGAGTATGAGTCTCCTATCCGTTTATATCCATTCATTAAGTGTCTTGACCTGCGCTTGAAGTGGTGGATTATGTACATGAGGCATTGGCCCCGTGCCACTCATTAATCCCCACAGTCCTTTGCCCATAAGGTAGTTGCTAACTCTAAATTTCCATGGTTGATAATTGCCTTTCTCTAACTTCTCTATTTGTGCATTATACTCAGCCATATTGAGCTCTAAGATGCTCCTCTAGCTTCTCCTCAAGTGTTTGTATGCTTTAGAAGGAGTGGATATTACCTTTTGATAGCTTCTCCCTTGCTAACCTTTGACTAGTTGAGATCTCGATCGAAGTAGCCCCCTTTTGATGTCGTCTTGCTTTGATGAGTCCTCCTTGTGCTTCCACAAGTTGTCTTAATCCCTTCAAGTCTTCAATATGATGCCACTGATGTCTCCAAGCCTCCAAAATGGCTCTAATACCACTGATGGGTGATGATTCTAACACCCCACTAATGCCCTCCACTAGGTCCAAAATCACTGATATATGCTCAGTCTTCTGAATTTTTCGCTACATCAGTACAGAGACTTAAAATGACAATTTTTACAATTGTATTAAACTATAAGAGCTACCCAACAAGCTTTAAAACATCCCAAACGGATATTCCAGCTCGGAGAACCATCCTCTACAAAACAGGCTACCTATTTGCAAGAGTCTCTGCCTATGTGCAGAGATATACCTTCACCAAGTTGGCAATTTCTCACAACTCACTCAGCCAAATAACTTGAAACTTTGGAAAGGTTTAGGGCACAATATGAGAGACCAATTGAATCTTGACATCAATGAAAATGAGTAAGATGAGAGAGCAAACAATACTATGCAATCTGGTACAATCAGATTTGGAAAAGCTTAACTACACCTCTAGATAGAGAGGTGCAAAATCATGAGAAAATGAGGTAAGCAAGCAAGGGGCTGCTTGCTGGAGTTTATGACTTCACTAAACTAACAGGGAAACTCGTGGAATGCATACAACTCAAGAAACAAAGGCGGGATGATGCTTATATAGAGTTTTACTTTTCCCACAATCTAGCTAACCACCCACCAATCAGTTTAGCTACACTTTTTGGTGGCTGATTTGATGAGATTTGAATTTGATTGAGTTTGGCGGAGCTTCTAGCTTTATTCCATGACTTTGGGCCCTCCTTTTTTATTTTTCCACTTGCAAAACTTGTGGTTGAGCCTTTTTGCATGATTTAGACTTGATTTTCAATAGTGGCAATAATGGGTTGTCTCTTCGAAAGCCATGAGATAAGACAATCTCCAAGATAAAAAAAAATCCACTAGTACTTCTTCTTGTGTCTCTATCACCTGCCCAATGAGAATATGAAAATCCTTTTAGTATCAAATGTGTAGATTTCGAAAATACCATAGCAAACTTTGAAAATCCCTTCAAAATATCGAAAGATCCACTTTACTGCTTTCCAATGTAACACTGATTCTGCATGAATCTTGATACTTGAGAAACTAAAAACTGTATATCAGGACGTGTATTACAAAGATATATCAAGCAACCAACTACTTGACTATATAGAGTAGCATCAAATGGCTTTGCATCTACTACCATTTGTAAAGATATGTTCTGATCCATAGGTGTTTGTATAGGTTTAGAATTACCCATTTGAAACCTCTCCAAAAGTTTCTGAATGTATTTCTACTGTGTCATGTAGATAAACTCATCTTGAAACAGAAATTGAATCCCAAGATAATATTGCAAAATGCCTAAATCATTCACATCAAATGTTTGCATTAATTGTTGTTTGAACATCTGCAAATCTTCATCTCTAGGATCTGTGACTATAACATCATCCACATAAATGATTGCTATAATCATCATACCTGTTTCAGCTTTGACATAAAGAGTTGGAGCTGCATCTGATTTATGGAAACCAATCGATAAAAGATATGTATGTATCTTTTAATACCATGCTCTAGGTGCCTATTTTAAACCATACAAAGCTTTTATAAGCTTACATACTAAGTGTTCTTTACTTGTCTCTTCAAAACCTTTTGGTAGCTGAATATGCACATCCTCGTGTAAATCACCATTTAGAAAAGCAGTCTTAATGTCAAGTTGATATATATGCCAACTAAAATGTGCTAGTAAAGCAAGTATTGACCTAATAATAGCCGTCCTAGACATAAGAGAAAATGTCTCATCATAATCAATACCTTTTTGTTGTGCATATCCTTTGACAACTAATCTGGCCTTGTATCTATCAATAGTACCAACTGCTTTCCTTTTCATTTTGAAGATCCATTTTACACCTATAGCCTTCTTTCCCTTTCGTAACTCACACAACTGCCATGTTTGATTTTTATGAATAGATATAATCTCTTCTTTCATAGCTTTTCTCCATATCGGAATGTTAAGTGCATCTTTAACACATGCACGTTCATCTTCAATAGTCGTAAGTGCCAAAATATCATGAATCTCAAAGTTTTCAGCAAAACTTACATGATCTCTTTGTTGTCGTTGTCTAGTATGACTTCTTGTTATTATATGATGTTGTTGTTGTTGTCTAGTCTAACTCCTTGTTCTTCCACTAAAAGTATTTATACCACTATCTTTCCAAGTCTGATATAACCAAGTAGGTGTATCCTTACATAGTGGTGAAACTCTTTCTGTACTTTTAGCTTCCACAGGTTCTGGAACTTGTCCTGTCGAGGTTCTAGGACTTTTTGGAACTCTAACTTCTTCCATTTCTAGAATCCAAGTCTCTTGTGGAACTGACTCTATCGAGGTTTGTGAAATTCCTCTTTCTTGAACTCGTTCTTGAATCCTAGGAATTTTAAATCCCTCCTGATATGGTTGAACATGTACATCCATAATCTTTCTAAACAATCCATAGTCATTTTCACTAATGAACTCTAGAAATTTTGCTTCTTTATCATAAACCTTATTTTCATCAATATAGGCATTACGTGAAAGAATAACTTCACCTATCTTTGGAACATAAAACTTGTATCCTTTACTCTCAACAGGATATCTAATAAAAATAGCTTTCTTTGCCTTTACATCTAGTTTTCCTCGGTCCTTTATCTCAACATGTACATAAGAAAGTGATCCAAACACTCTAAAATAACTCACATTAGGTTTTCTACCATAATAAGCTTCATAAGGTGTGATTACTTTTAAAGCTTTTGTAGATGACCTCTTCAAAATGTGATTAGCTGTATGTACTGCATCAAACAAGAATTTCGATGAAAGCCTCTTGGATGCCATCATGCTCCGCATCATTTCAACAAGTACTCTATTCTTTCTTTATGCAACACCATTCTAATGAGGAGTATAAGCAATAGTAAGGTGCCGAGAAATACCTTTTTCATCAAGAAATGTCTGGAAATCTTTTGAGAAGTATTCTGCATCTCTATCACTTCTGAGAATCTAGATGGTTTCCTGACATTCATTTTCAACCATAGCTACAAACTTCTTGAACATAGGAAAGACTTATGACTTCAACTTAAGACCATAGATCCATGAATATCTTGTAAAATCATCAATGAATAGAACAAAATACCTGAAGCCATGAATAGAGTCTGCTCTCATAGGTCCATTCACATCAAAATGAATAATCTCTAATTTCCTGGTAGTTGTAATATGACCATGTTTCTTGAAAGGTAGTTTATGCATCTTACCTTCAAGACAACCTTAACATATATCTGAATCATCTGGTAGCTTGAATGAGGGTAAACTCTCAACCATACCTCTGTCTTTGATACTCTTGAGAACTCCAAAACTAATATGTCCAAATCTTTTATGCCATAGCTTTATATCTTCCACCGGTGACGAAGATTTGACTGCATATGCCTGTCTGATTTTTGACAAAACAAAGATCGCTCCTCTATGCTCACCTTGTCAAATACACTTGTTGTCTTTGTGTGATAAGATCTTACAAAGATCTCTCTCAAATACAACTTTAAAACCATCTGAAATCTGAAAATTACCACCTTGTCTTGAGAATTTTCAGATTTCCTACATGAACATGGCATCAAAAGGCAATTCACTTGCAGGTATACACCTCAACAAAATGAGGTGGCAAAAAGGATGAATAGATACATAGCAGAAGTGGCTAGATGTTTGTTAAATGAAATGAATGCTCCTAACTCTTATTGGGCTGATGCAACAAATACAGCCATATACATTATGAATAGGTGTCCAACCTCAGGAGTACATGGAATTACACCTTATGAAGCTTGGTGTGGTAAAAAAAACCAACTTTTCACATCTCAAAGAATTTCGTTGTGTGTGTTATGTTCACATACCTCAAGAATTGAGACACAAGTTAGACCCAAAGGTAGGTGTATATTTCTTCGATATTCTTCAGAGCAAAAGGGTTTTAGATGTTATAACCCTTGCACCAAAGAGCTTAAGGTATCTAGGGATGTAATATCTGATGAGTTGCTGCCTTGGTATGGTAGCAAAGATGTGTTACAGGTTGACGATGCATATGAAGCCGAGAAGAAGTTCAAAGAGAAATAACAAAGCATGGAGATAAGTGGTCCAACCACTTCAAGCACACCATCAGAGGAGAGTACTACATCAGCTTGGCATGGAAGGACAAGAAATAAAGCTCATTCAAGTGAAGGAAGTAGCAAAGGAAAGGAAAAGGCAAATGATGAAGACCATCGATGGGTAGACATGGAATCTACAAGTGACGAAGATATGGAAAAACTAGAAACTCTAGGATTTAAAGCATCTAAACCAAGCAAGAGGAGATTCCTACCACCTAATGGTGAGGTAAAGTCCTCCAATAGGGTTAAATACCCTGTTCAAAGGTCAACTTATGATTCATTCATTGCAAGACACTATGTCTACATGAGTCAAGTTATAGCTTGTGAAGAACCTAACTTTTTGGAAGAAACAAATAAGCATAGGGAATGGATTGAAGCCATGGAGGAGGAAGTCAAAGCACTTGAAGAAAATGATACTTGGTCATTGGTGCCAAGAACAAAGGATGAAAGTCATTGGCAACAAATGGGTGCACAAGGTAAAGAGGCATGTAGATGGGAGCATCTCTAGGTATAAAGCAAGGCTGGTTGCCAAAGGTTTTGCTCAAACCTATGGCATAGACTTTGAGGAAACATTCACTCTAGTGGCTAAGATGTCCATCATTAGAAGTTTGATTACAATTTTAGCCTCAAAAGGTTGGAAGATGCACCAGTTGGATGTGAAGAATCGTTTCCTAAATGGAGAGCTTCAAGAGGTAATCTTCATGGACCAATCCCAAGGCTTTGAAGATGAGAGGTTTCAATATCATGTATGCGGGATAAAGAAGGGTCTTTATGGAATCAAGGAATCCCCAAGAGCTTGGAACCAAAGACTTGTGGACTACTTGGTAAAATATGGATACAATCAGAGTCATGTAGACCCATCACTCTTTGTGAAGAAGGAAGGTAGCAAATTTTTTATCATTTGTATATATGTTGATTATTTGATCATTGGGGATGATGAAGCCAACATCAAGGACATAAAGAGGAAGCTTGGATGTGAGTTTAAAATCTCAGATTTAGGGATTGTAAGGTACTTCCATGGGATTCAGGTACTATATAAAGAGGAAGGTATATACTTGATGCAAAGGAAATACGTTCTTGATCTTTTGAAGAAGTTTGGCTTGTGTGATTGCAAGCCCATTTCAAATCCATTAGAAGTAAATGTTAAACTAAGTTCTCATGAAGGTGAGGAAGTGAAGGATGTGACCATGTATAGGTCAATAATTTGTTCTCTCTTGTATGCTACTATGATAGGACCTGATATTGCACATGTAGTTGGAGTGTTATCTCAATTTTTGAAAGCACCAAGAGTACCTCATCTTGTTGCAGCCAAAAGGGTACTTAGGTACCTCAAAGGATTAGTGAATGAAGGTCTATATTATCCATGTAATGATGGATTAAATGTACAAGCTTATTGTGATGCAGATTGGGCATGTTCCAAAGATGAGGGGAGGAGCAGTAGTGGATATGTTATCATGCTAGGGAAGAAGACCATATCATGGATGTCAAATAAACAACCAACCGTGGCTCTTTCATCGACCAAAGCTGAGTATAGAGGCTTAGCACAAGTCTCATGTGAGCTTATGTGGCTCAAGAATTTGTTTGTTGATCGTGATTTGTAGGTTGAGCAAGTACCTATCTTTTGTGACAACATAAGTAGCATATGCTTGGCTCAAAGGCCGGTGTTCCATGCAAGGTCGAAGCATATAGAAGTGCATTACAATTTTATTTGAGAGAAGATCATGTCAAAGGATGTCAAGGTGGAGCATGTCAATACAAAGGACCAATATGTAGATATGTTTACCAAAGCATTAGATGGAGTAAAGCTACAACACTTCAAGGAATGCATTGGAATGAAGGATGTAGGCATTGAGACTTGAGGGGGGGTGTTGAAAATCAAGTCTCAATCGTGCAAAAAGTCTCAACCATGCAATTTGCAAGTGCAGCAATAAAAAAGGAGGACCCAAAGTCATGGAATAAAGTTAAAAGCTCCACCAAAATCAATCAAATTCAAATCTCATCAAATCAACCACCAAAAAGTGCACCTAAACTTATTGGTGGGTGGTTAGCTAGATTGTAGGAAAAGTAAAACTCTATATAAAAATCATCCAGCCTTTGTTTCTTGAGTCTTATGCATTCCATGAGTTTCCCACTTAGTTTAGTGAAGGCATGAACTCTAGCAAGCAGCCCCCTTTCTTGCTTACCTCATTTTCCCATGATTTTTCTCCTCTCTATCTAGAGGTGTAGTTAATATTTTCAAAATCGGATTGTACTAGATTGCAGAGCATTGTTTGCTCTCTCATTGTACTCATTTTCATTGATTTCAAGCTTCATTGGGTCTCTCATATTGTGCCCTTAAGTTTGCCAAAGTTTCAAGTTATTTGGCTTAGTGAGTTTTGAGAAATTTCCAACTTTGTGAAGGTATATCTCTGCACATAGGCAGAGAGTGTTGCAAACAAGAAGCCTATTTTGTAGAGGGTGGTTCTCCGACCTGGAATATTCATTTGGGATGCTTTAAAGCGTGTTGGATAGCTCTTATAGTGTAATAAAAGTCTGCAAAATTTCATTTTAATTCTCTGTACTAGTGGAGAGAAAAGTTCACAAGAGTGAGCATATATCATTGCTTGTGGACCTAGTCTAGGGCAGCCATCTTCCATTTTTGCATTGGGGTGTTAGAATCATCCCCCATCAGCCACTTCATCGTGTGAAGCTGAATATCGTGCAACATTTATAGCTACTCTAGAGTCTGTTTGGTTGCAGAAGCTTTTCAATTATCTTGATGTGAGAGTACATGAACCCATTCAGATATTTTCAGATAGCCAAAGTGCTATAGCTATAGGTAAGAA
Source organism: Ceratopteris richardii (assembly GCA_020310875.1). Taxonomy (NCBI): domain Eukaryota; kingdom Viridiplantae; phylum Streptophyta; class Polypodiopsida; order Polypodiales; family Pteridaceae; genus Ceratopteris; species Ceratopteris richardii. The sequence goes on along the minus strand of CM035433.1, from coordinate 143,257,875 downwards.
TCCAGTGCATCATGCAAGAACAAAGCATATAGAGGTATACTACCACTATATTCGAGAGAAGATAGCTAAGAAGCACATTGAGATGGTTTATGTTCCTTCTACTGAGAATGTTGTAGATATATTTACCAAAACACTGACTAGAGATAGTCATGAGAAGATTTGCAGGCTACTAAAGCTTGTACCATTGTGACATTGAAGGAGGGATTGTTGGAAAATAATGTTCACATGGTCAAAGACTTGAAGATGCAGTCTTGAATAGCGAGTGCTATACTTATATAATATATTTTTTATAATGCTTATAACAAAGTATCACGAGTGCCTTGGGCTATGAGGATTGACTCAAAAAAACTTCTCTACATTGACCTGGGTTCGATTCCAGTGGGATGCAACAGTGGGCGCTATAGAGTTTTTGTGAAAATGTTTTCTAAAAGCACACAGACAACGACGCCGTTTTCGCGATACTAGTTTTGAGAAGGCTTGTCATTAGCGATCAAATTTGATCATAGTTTTTTTGTTGATCGTAGCTTTATTGAAGGATTTTCAATATGCTTTTGGAAGGGAACAAAAGACTATATAAAGAAAGCATAGTCGCATTGTTGAGATATCACTCACTCAAAGATTTCAAGCTAGAGTTTGAAGGTCTTCTTGAAGAGAGAGTGTTCACAGCTCTTGAGGAGGTGGAGATTTGGTGAAGGAGAGGCTACTCTCGTAGAGCAAGAAGTCTTCTACAAGGTGGTGGTAACTACCTTTTGTGAGTTAACCTTATATTTTCTTTTTAGGGTTTCTCTACCCTAATATCAAAATTAGGGTTGGTTGATTTACAATTTTGTTACACTATTTTGTGAGAATAAGGTTAGCTTTGTTGCTAGTTGTTGGAACATCAAGCTTACACTATGCTTGAGGTGGATTTGATCTACATCAAAGGCTATCGCATCGAAAGAATATCCGTTGGAGAGTTCTTTTTCATATGCTCATTTATTGTATTTTTGAGAATATTTTGATGGCTCATTTACCGTTGTAAAAGCCTTGAGTTGTACACATGTAAAGGTACAAATATAGGGCCAAAATCCCACGAAATTTTGGTGGTTGAAGTTGCATTCAATCAAGCAATCAATCACCTAAAAGTAGATCAATCAAGATCTTCACTTTTCATATTGGAAAATATGTAAGTGAATGTTTGAAGTGCCAATAGGTAAAATCTAAGTTTAAGAGGATGCCTAGAATGCTTCAAGCTTCGGATGTTCCAAATCAGAAGTGGGAACCTATTTCTATGGACTTTATCACTAAGCTACCTACGAGTAGAAGTAAGCATGATACCATATTTGTTGTAGTCGATTGACTTACCAAGATGGCACATTTCTTTCCTACGAAAAAGATTGATACTGCATTGAATGTTGCAAGAATCTTTGTAAAATAAATTTCTCGATTGCATGGAATACCTAAAAGCCTAATTTTTGATAGAGATTCTAGATTTATGTCAAAATATTGGAGAGAAACATTCGAATCGATTGGAACTCAACTTTGTATGAGTACAGCTTTCCATCCACAAACTGATGGGGAAACTGAGAGGGTTAACAGGGTAGTTGAAGGTATGTTGCATATGTATGTGAATGAAAACTAGGATAATTGTAGTGAATATTTACCCTTGGTTGAGTTTGCATACAATAGTGCATGACATGCATCTATAAAAATGACTCCGTTTGAAGCTATGTACGGTTATAATTGATTGACTCCACCTTTGTTTTTGGGTTTTCTGAATAAAGTAGAAGTGTCCAAAGAAATCCTTGATAAAATGGATGAAGAACTTGGGAAAATTAAGAAACACATAAAAGAAGCTCAGAAAAGCCAAAAGAAATTCTATGATTTAAAGAGAAGACCACTTGAATTTCAAGTTGATGATATGGTATTTCTTAAATTTAGTCCTCACCGATCTAACTGTTGAAGACATGATTGCTCCTACTTCATCTGCATTTGTATCTGCATGAGTGCATCTCCATTTTGTATTTAGGAGGTACTCCATTTCTAGTCGATTTCCATTTTATATTGTATTTCCTTTGTATTTGGTACCTTGCCATGTGCTTCTACCAGCTGTATTCATTCTCCTTTCAGGAGACTTATCCCACATATGATGTAATTTTGAGAGCCCTTCCCAAATCTATATAAGGAGGGCCTCTCCCCTCATTTGTACCTGGTTAGAAGCTTGAGGAGCCTACTCCATGCTCTTGACAAGCTCATTTCTAATCCACATGAGTTTACCCACTTCATGGTCTACTCATTATCTATCTCACACATTCTTTGTTTTGTGAGAGTACTTTACTTTTCATTTTGCTTCCGCGTGTGTACTCTCTACATGGTATCAAAGCGCTAGGTGGAGGTCTTGGTGGTGCGTTTGGAGGTGATTTTAGTGGTGGTGGTGCTTGAGTTTGGTGGTCTTGCTCTCCACTCACTTTGGAGAAGCATTTTGCCATCAATTTACTCTTTGTAGCTTCATTTTGCCCATTTGCCCACCCTCCCACCCATTTTCTTCATCAATTTGTTCACCATTTACTCCCATTTTCCCTCCCACCCTTGTTGTTAACAGATTTTGTGCTCATTTAGTGGCTCATAGTTATTATTTAAGTGTGGAGACTACATTGTTTTGTCATACAACATGGCAATTTCTTGAGCTCACTGCCATCATCTCAGTTTTTTGAAGTGTTTATAAACACTTTGTATAACTATTGACGCATCTCATTGTTTAAAAGTGTCTATAAACACTCTTCTTATGCTTCCAGTGGCTTTCATGTGTTGTTGTATATAGCATATGTAGCATACAAAGAAGTGGTAACAGTGCTGAAGGATCTCCTGTGGCATCACCAATGTCCTTGTACTCCATTGCTACGGCTCTCTACCTCTGAGCACAGCTGAAAGATGAAGTTGCCAAAGCATCAGGTGCTCAATTGTGCACAGCAAAAGAGCAAAGCTTTTCGTTAACTGGAAAATATGACAAGTAATGGACGTGCTTAGCATTTTGTACTGCACCTGCCAGGTAGCAGATTGCTGCAATAAAAAGTGTTGCCCAGGTAAGAATGAAAAAGATGACTGCAAAAGCATGTCTACATCAGCTTTCAAAGCATTCCCATAGCAAAGAGAGCAAGTGCTTGCAAGGATTGACACATGACATGCTAGAAGAAACACTAAAGCTCCCAGAGCTAAGCCAGTTGCAATATCTCAAGTATATCTACAATATGAACCACTCTAAGCTGCAGAAAGTGACCGCCTCAGAGATGTATTACTCATGAAAAAACGGCAAGAGGGAGCTGTGGAAAACCGCTAAAGGGCCATCTACAGTTGCATGTTCTTCACCGCCATCGCTAGGCAGATCGAAAGGAAGGACAGAGAAACCCACAGCCACTTCTAAGTGCGGGTCGTAAAGTGTGTTAGGAAGAGGACCAAAACCCAGACTTTTTAGTGCAAAACATCAAGCACGACGAGCAAGTAAACATTCATTCGTGAAGAGAATAGAGGTTGAGGGGTTGTGCAGTTGTGCTGGGAAAGTTGAGGCCTACGCAGCTGAATACGCTAGAGATAGGGGATGAAAGCAGGACCAAAGAGCTGTTGTGGCCGCGTGTTTTTTTCTGAGTGGGTCAGTTCGAGAGAGAGATTCAATCGGAACAGAGAGTGCTGCGACAGTCGAACCTCCTCCACTACGCGAACTCTTCCTATCTTCTGTGTAGAAAGGAGGGAAGTTGGTGTTGCTGTCTTCTGTATCTGCATTGTCCTGTGCATGTTGTGGAGATAGAATCGAAGAACCAACAATGAATCATTGACATCATCAATGATGTCAAAGGTAAGAAAAACTTAAGTCGGTGCAGATTTAAAAAACTCCACAAGACTCTTGAGTCTTGATCATTCTTGTTTTCTTCTTTAAGGAAAGCAATAAGCATCTCCATTGACAGATATACATATATGCATACATGAGAACAGAGAAATAGGAGATATATGAGATATGTGAGAATGAAGAAGCGATCGACAGAGATATATGAGAGTGAAGGATCCATCCAGAAGGATATACAGAGATTTATGAAGTTGAGGGATACACACACTATCATCTCTTTGCGACTCTAGCTTCTATCAACTTGGGTCTTTTTGTGTTACTATGTGGTGTCATTCTAGCACAATGGTGAGTACCAATGTGAAGAGATCCACCTCATAAATGTCCATCCATGGAAACTTGAGGACTGGTATGAAGACCATGAGCAAGTGAAGGCCAAAGTGCATGAGTGAAAGCACAGAGGCATGCACACACATACACACACATACGCACATGCAAGGTAAGAGAAAAGAGAGGAACAATGGAAAGATTTGTATTAAAAAATAACTCTCTTAAAAAGCTCCAATCTCTAACAAGCCAACCTCAAAAATGAGCTCTGTAGATCTTTTTATAGTTTTTTGAGTAGTTTTCGCCCTATTCAAACCTAGTGTCTGGCCTAGTTAAAAATTAGATTCTAGAGCTTATTTAGAGTTGCCAAATTATGAAAATTGGTAGGTAGCTACTTATATTAATGTGAACTTTGGAAATGCATGGCCTGAATGGTGCAAAAGATGGGGTGATTCCAAAGGCACATTAGTGTTGCATGTCAAGGCTTTGAATGTTTTTTGGAGATGTTGATGTAGGCTTTGTTGGAGGTATCCATCGGATCTCAAACTGACCCATTGCTCTATATAGGCATCCATTTTAGAATCGTGTTTGGCCACCTAGAAAACCTTTTGGACTTTTGATCTTTGGGTGGTTTCTTACATTTAGTATCCCTCCTAGTTGGCTCTTTGGTTCTGTGGGGGCTACTTGTGCTTTTGGCTTCCAAACCCATACCCTTTTTGCTTATCTTCATACTATTGCCGAAAATGTGAGTTGATCTTCTTTGGCTCTTTGTGCCTCATTCTGACCCTTGCCTTCCCTTGAGTTGTTTGTTGAGGCTTTACTCGTGGGAGAACATAGGGTTTTGCACATGTAAGAGTTCCTTGGGTATCCACATGTGTAATCACTCGTGTTGAGCTACAGGTAATTTCTTAGGCACCCAAACTTGTCGCATACATTGTGGTGGAGCTTGTCGTAGTTGCTTCATTCTTATTTTGGCATGGTTTGCTTGCTTGGATGGGAATGTTGGGCCCCGCAAAGCTGGTGGTTAATCTCCTTTTTGTACCCAAATTTGCTTCATGCCTAGAACTACTTTCTTCTTGAATTTTGTTTGTTTATTGGATATAGCAATTGCCTTATACTACTTCCCTTGCCTTTGTAGTTGAATTACTGTGGCTGCATTAGTCTTTGAAAAAGAAGAGAGATGGACTCACCCTTGATCTTTTTCTTCCATGATTGAGTCCTTCTCCATCAAAGAGTTATTGACACACTCAAAATCTACTTCTCAAAGATTAGTCTAAGAAGAGCTAAGAGAATGTGTGATACCTAGATTTGTGAGCATGCAATTCTCTAGTTCTAAATTAATGCATTGTTCATGTACCCAAACTTAAAGAAGTTGACTTCTTAGGTTTAAGTTGACTGCATGGTCATAGATCTAGTCTTGACCCAAGACAAGTTGTTCCATAAGGTCCTCATCCTCACACATTAGCATTTTGTTTGTCATTGGGACATCTTCAGGGTAGATGGGAAGCTCCATCTCTCTCTAACAAGGGGTTTCCACACCTCCCAACCTTGTGAGATAGGTTTCTATGGGATTGATGTTCACTTGTAGGTCTTGGTAGTATGAAAGTCTAACTACACTAGTTGTTGCACCTGAGTCAACCACTACTTTCACAGTCCTTATATTCTTTCCTTGTCCTACCTCTATGGTCACAAAGGGATGTCGGTTGATTATTTGAGAAGCAATAGCACCTGATGTTTGGCACATGGCCATGTGATATGTTGGGACTTTTGGATTGACATCTAGGCTTAGTCGCCTTAAATTATTTTGCTTGATGTGTTGTCAGGCCTGTGCCTATGCTTCTTCTCTAACCCTCATCTCTTCTTCTTTTCCCTTCTTATCAGTGTTGAGTCTCATTAGCATATCCTCTATAAGAGGTTCTTGATATAGATTGAATCAGCATCCACTAATATAGCTTGGCAAAATGTCACCTTCTAGAGTGGCCAATTAAGCTGCACCACTAGTGGAAATTCTATTATTGATCATGGGTACATATCCTCTTTTTTTGGATTTACGGGCATGATCCTTTAGTGTATAAGACAAAACTAGGTCTCCCACTTTCAATATTTTATCCTTAATGTGAGCATCAGAGTATGCCTTTTTCCTTTTCATTGTAGCATAGATTTCTGTTGATGCTCGTAGCCTCGTCTCATCTAAAGGTTCTACATCAAATATCCTAGAGGACAACTCATGTCCATTCCACTCGTGCTCTTGTGCTAGTTTTAAACTTGGGGTTATGAAGTCTAATGGTAGCACAACATTCTATCCGACGAGCATCTGAAATGGGTTAGCACTAAGTACTGTTTTGTAGGAAACTCAATAAGCCCAAACAAGGTGATGGAGTTGTTTATCCCAATAAGAGAATTTATTATTTATTGGTTTTGTCAATACATTACATAGGATCTTATTGGTGCTCTCCACTTGTCTCTTAGGTTGTGGACAATAGGGGGCAGGCTTTATATGTATCACCAAGACTTCTTGGAGAAGGTTTTCAATGACTTTTCTCAAGAAGCTCTATCACTTACTAACTCTATTGGTAATCCATATCTAGTGAACACATTCTCGAGCAAGAACTTAGCTATCGTTTGAGCATTCTTCTTTGTCATGGATTTGACTTAGACCCACTTTTTAAGGTAATTTGTGGCTAGAATAATGTATTCTACATGAGATTTTCTAGCAGGGGGATTAATAAGACCTACAAAGTCTATACCCCACTTTGACAATGCATGTCCTCCCATCATTGGTCTTAAAGGAAGCTCATCCTTTCTGATCAGATATTGGGCACATTGGTATGTGTCACATTTCTTCACATAGGTATGTGCATCCATATGAAGAGTGGGCTACCAAACTCGTGAGAATAGAATGTTCTTACTTACTCTGTCACGCCCGAAATGTCCACGTGCAACACTACTATGTGGAGTTTCTAAGACTTTCAAATAGTCTGATTCGTGAACGCGTAGTCTTAAGTAACCATCTTTGCCTCTTTAATATTAGCTATCTCCTACTAAGGTGTAGTCATGAACCTCTTGCTCCATGCTTCATTTTCTTGCTAGACTAGCCTCGGTGGGTAATGTTCTCGATCTCATAGACTCTACCAATAGAGCACTCCATTCTAGAATCAATGACATGTGATAAAGGGTAGCATGCTCCACTGGGGGACTTTCTTGGCACATTGGACAATTCTTAATATACTTAGGTATTTTTTCACCCATACTAGGCAAATACACTCCTAAACGTTTTAGATTTTGCAATGTTCATTGTCTAGAATACGGATTTCCAGGAAATCCTTCATGGACTTGTTGCAACCAACTAGTATGTTCATCGTCCTTGACACAAAGAGTTCGTACACCCTCTGTATCTTGTTTGTACATACATCCTACCAGTATCTGATTATTTTGTGATTTTATATTTCATCTCTATTTGTTTTCATGTTCTTATTTGTGGGTCCAAAGGGTAGGATTGGTATCAACATATTTGCCCATTTAGGAATAACTTCTAAAATGAAAAGATAAGCATTTGGCAATTGATTAGTCACTCCTTGTGGTGGATCTCCTAAAGTGATGTGAGAAAGATGATCCATCTTGAGGTGGGTCCTACCTTTCCTAACAAGCACTTCAAGGTCGCGCTCCATTAGTAAGAGAAACCATCTTACTAAATGTCCTGTATTGCAAGGTTTATTTGCCAAATATAATAAAGCTTGATGATTCGTGAAAACTTGAACTTGTTGGTCCACAGATAGTGTCTAAACGTGTTCACATCATATACCATGCCTAAGACTTCTCTTTCAATTGTTGTATAGTTCGTTCAACCACTTTTAGCTATCTATTAGCCTATACTATAAGCAGATCTAGATTTCTTTCACCTGTGGGTTGTGATAGAATACATCCGATTGCATAATTGGATGCATCTACATGGACATGGAATGTTTTATTCCAATCAGGAGTGGTCAATATTGGTGTTGTGCACAAAGATCTCTTCAGCTCATTAAAGGAATTTTGGCATTCATCATTCCAATCAAAAATTTTCAACAAAGTGTAAAGAGGTTTAGCTATGATCACATACATGTTGATAAACCTATGGTAATATCCATAATGGACGATAAAGCCTTGTACCTCTTTAACGTTCCTTGGTCTTGGAAACTGTGACAAGGCTTTGCCTTTGTCCTCATCTATATATATTCTATTCTTAGAAACAATATGACCTAAGATCCTATCTTGAAGTACCATGAACACACATTTTCTTGGTTCATAAAAATTTGATATTCTCTAGACCTGATGAAGATTTGTCTCAGCTCAGGGATGTGGTATCTTCTATCTTGGTAATGAGCATATAGATCATCCACATATACTTCTAAGCTCTTTTGCAAGAACTCTTTGAAGACATGAGAGGTGAGCCTTTGGAATGTTGTAGGTGCAGTGGTGAGTTGAAATGACTGTAAGACAATAGTTACCCAATATAACACAGGAGCAATAGCAGAGAAGATAACAGATATAGGAGAATCTCAACAATTTTCTACTAGCAGCAAGTACAAAGATGATGGCGTTGTCCACCCGTGCGCTCTCAAGGTAGAGCTTAAATGGTGATCTAGACAACTCTAGATAGGGAGATACAAGGTAGAGGTATGCTGGCTCAACTCAATGTCTTAGGTAGTGCAGAAGTCATGTATATATAGGACATGGGTGGCCTGCCATGGACGGCTATACATGGGCGGTAGAGCGTGGGCGACCACCGCCCGCGTAATTGCCATACACAGCTTAGACTGGTTGAACCGACCTAACAAATATAAATGATTTCTGACTCCGACAGGGAATATTCCATGGAATATTCCCTTTACCGTCGCGCCGGGGGCGCTGCCCCCGGACCCCCACCAGGGGGCCCGCTGGCCCCCTGGGACCCCCCAGCCAGGGGGCCCGCTGGCCCCCTTGGACCCCCCAGTCGGGGCTGCTCACCGCTGCCCCGGACCCCACAATTGGGGACCCTGGTAACTCCCTTTCCTTATAATATCTTACATGGTCCAATATGACCTTCATCCAACATTCAAGTTGGGATTCCCATCAATTGGGTAATGCACACTTGGCTTCTCCTCATAAAGGGGGCCTTACAAAATGTGCATACAATCATGAGGGGTAGACATTGATCATACTCTAACAATGACATCACACAAAATGAAAAGATTCCCCACTTTGTGACAAAGGCTATTTTATGTTGATCTTTTGGGGCAATGGCTAATTGGTTATAACCTAAAAATCCATCAAGAAGTCTATAAACGTCCTTGCCTACAACACTCTCCAATAGATGTTCAATGATTGGAAGAGGATAACTATCTCTTATCATAGCAGAATTAACATTTTTAAGGTTAGTACACACGTGCAACTTCCTGTTCTTCTTGGGCACCAATACAATGGGGCACACCCATTCAGTATGCTTAATCTCATAGATGAATCCAACTTCAATCAACTTGTCAATTTCTTCTTTTATTTTTGTAGCATAAGTGGCATTATATGTGTAGGGCTTCTGTTTGGTAGGCTTGGGGTCAGGAATCATAGGGATTGTATGAGAGCATATTATTGGATCTACAACCTTCAAGTCTCTATAGGTCCATGAAAAAGCATCCCTATATTCCCTTAATAGAGCTACAAACTCTACTTCTTCTTTTGCACTTACGTCTTCTCCTATGTACGTATATCACTCTTCATTCCCCTCAATGGTTACAAAAATCTTTTTAGTCTTTTCTTTGTTATCATATACTTCTCCTATGATTGACTTGGTCATGAAAGTATAATCTTTGAGATTGACTTTGGTTGTGACCCCTAAGTGCTCCAAGTACAAGGAGTTGGTTCCCCAGTCTTGTACTATTTGCAGTTGTCATAGGAATGGTCTTCCTAGGATCATCTCGTAGACATTATTTTTACGAAAGCCACATATAGCAAAGGTGTGCTAAAAGTGTACACCACAAGAGGTTAGAGTTATCCCTTCTAACAAACCTAGAGGTCTTTCAACATGGCTGTCAGCCATTTGAAGCTTCATTCCTGTTGGTCTTAATGTGGGTTTTCTATATTGCTTCCACAACGAGGTGGTCACAATCTGAACACTAGGACCTGAATCTAAGATTGCTTTGGTTGTGTAACCTTGGTGATTGGAGGATAAGTATTATGCATCCTATAGAGGCATACATCATAGGGCTAGGAGGCATGGAAACCCCTTGCATGCATGAGGTGGACCTTTGTATCCTCATAGAAGATATCACCCTGATAGTGAAGCTCCTAGTTTATCATGACCATGACTTCAAAGAACCACTGATTCTCAGCCAAGATTGGTTATATGACCACTTAGTGCACTTAAATCCTAGGAAATGCCCATAGCCGGTGAACAACAAGTAGTACCACTCTAATTTCCCAAGCATTCCCATGCAAAGGAAGGTGACCCCTAACCCCACATGATGGAAGCGAAGGACAACTAGAAGATTTTTGGATAAATGCTTCATCCGATGATGATCCTTAGACAAATAGGGACAAGGTCACATGGGCAGTATCAACAGACAAATAGGGACTATAGATCCCTCAAGTTCACTCTCCACACTTCCTACATGTCTACCTAGATCTATTGTACAGAATGCCTCACCTCATGATGGGCAGCTCATGCATGTGTTGGACCTCCCTTCTTTTACAAATAATAGTGGCAACTCCACCAGTCAACCACCACCATGGGAATGTCAACAATGGCTTGACCATATCAACTAACAATTAGCCCATAGTGCCTCCGAAATTCTGCTTCAATGAGAATTCACCAAGTCTAGGTGCCTAAGAAGTCTCTTACAACCACACCCAACACCACTCGAATTCGGGTGCTTAAGACCTATCTTGTAGCTCAAAAACCAAGTCATTTAATATCCATCCCTACAAAATCACACCACTGACCAACCTTATAATCTCCAAGTCCATCCCTTGTATCTCATCAAAGGAACCATGTTCATTCACCAACCCTTAGGAAATGGGTGAAAAGAAGCACCTACAGCCCTCCATACACCCCATTGTATAGTATAAAACCTCATGATGTTGACCCTTATCCTTGTAAAAACTCACTAAACGGGCTACACATTAGTTAGGGAAAGGGATCCCAATCTTAGTTTATTGGGATCATGATTAATTTCCATGCTAATGTGTTTTCCTTTTGTACCAAATATTTTACACAAGCACTCATGGTCACAATGCAAGCCAAAGGATCTTCAGGTGGTCGAGCCAGCATGTGAACTATGGATATTGAGAGCCTACTAGTTGAGGCCCATCCTTCAATGATACCTCTGGCATTTGAGGATTTCATGGGGCCAATCCCTATTGATGATCATCCTATAGGAAGGACTAAGAAGGTACACAACACATCCCATTGGTTCCATGGTTTGCTAGGACATTTGGCAAATGCAGATCATATTTATATGGCAACTGTAGGCTTTACTGATGACCCATGGAGAAGATATCAATGCTTCTCCATGGACTTCAAAGCCCTTCAGAATTCAAAGGAATGACGAACAATTTGGGCAAGGGTAGGATTCATATAATATTTCAATGCCCCCTTTTGAAACCCGATTTTTTTTTGTTGTTACTATCTCATCACCACTCTAGAACGTGGAGTCATGAAGGAGCTTTCAAGCATGTCCATATTGCCATCTATAGTCGCAAACCCACTCTTGAAAAAAATTTATCTGTTAATAGACCAAATTAGGGCTACATTGAAATTTTTTGGCACACATATGCTAATAGAAAGCGAAAGGCTCACACCCAAACCTATGAAAAAGAGAGATGTTTGGAAGCGGGCTACACCTAAATTGTCGAAGCCACTGTAAGTTTGCATGGAGCATTTTGGCTTCCCTGCTAAATATGGTTTCACATTTCCACAGAAACGCATATGGTTTTGATTAAGAACAACTATATTCGGCAACCCAAAGATGTGCCAAAAAGAGAGTTATTCATGGTTGTTGAGCAATTACAAGGATAGTATATATGCTTATGCTATGAAATTCCTCTTGAGCGAGCAATATCCACTGCTACATTATTAGGATTTAAAGGATCTATCAAAAATCCCATAGGACACCAAAAATAAGAATTGGAAAGCACATGAGGGGCGCAATCCCATGTCTACAAGTATCTGCATCACCATCCCCTCAACCATGACCTTGAGGACCTCCACAAGTTGTTCCCCCTATCAAAATCCATCTGTCATGACCCATCTATCTGAAGGAACCTCCAATGTAGCTATAGCCTCTCAACAAACTATAGTGACCACCACTATCACTACAACTACAGAAGGAAGAGAAGCCACACCTACTATTGGTATTGAGGCATTTGCTTTCCCTATACCTAACCTAGAGGCAGAGCCACTTAATACAACATTTAACTTCGAAATGTAGGATGCTTTTTCAAGTGAGTTACAATTTTCAGAGGCTCAATTTTCCTCACAGGAGTAGGAATTAGCAAGCTATCTTAGCTCCACACTAGAATATGAGGGCAACCACGCTGTGTCAATTTCGATTGAGGAAAACAAAACATTTATAGAAGAGGATGACGATGAAGAAGGCATAAGTCAACAAAGTCAATAATCACAAGCAGAAGATCAACAAGATTGAGGGATGCAACAGACAAAAGCTCAAGGTGACATGAGCACTAGAGAGGATGACACTTCCTATGAAACAATGTATAGTATCATGGCCCAAAGGTTGTACAAGCACATGCAAGCAGTTTGGTAGAGCTGTTGAATAAAAAAACAACAAAGTAAAGGGATTATGAAACAAGAATTGGCAAATAGTAGATTCCAAACCTTCTTTGTCAATGCTTTTAATGAAGTAGTTCAGGCAGAAGGCACCTTCAAAGTGCTACATTCTCTTAAGCAAAAGCCCCTACCAAAAATTGACGCTCAATGTGTAAAATTAATGTCAAGGCCTAGTGACTACATCCGTGTATCAATCCAATTCCAATCTTCTAGTCAACAAGAAGCAAGGATAGTTATAGATATGCCACCCTAGGGTGAAATTATTATCATTGATTCACCACCACACCCATGGACATCCCTACCCACCAGCACTATGGACCTTGTCTCTACATAAAAATTCATTCCTCAATCACCTGTACATCAAGTTTCACTTTTGCACCCCAATTTATCTTTACTCAACCCCCCAATCTTCAATGTAGTATCTCAAGCACCAGTTCCTCCTTTTCTTACACCACCCACAAAACCACCCACATCCATTACCACCTCAACTTTTCCATTAATTCCCATAGGCCCTTTCCTAACTCCTTCTATTTCATCGGTTCACTTCCCTCAACAACTTGTATTCCCCCCACATACTACATTTAATCTTTCATCCGTGTTACACCTTATTCCCACCACACTACTACGGATGTCTCCTATTCATCAATCGAGGTTTGAACCCTATCATGTAACATACTCATCAACCTTTGTAAAGCCAATGTCTACACCTACCCAATTACCCAAAATGATGCCACTATTCACCATCAGTTCGCTAGATCAAACATCTAGTGAGATGGATATTTCACCACCCATTGCACCAACACTCACGTCCACTACCACAACTCACCTACTCATGTCCACCACAAATGTCTCCACTATCACCAGAATATCCACACTCCATGCAACCCCTATCCTCTGTGGATTGCACATGGAACAAGAGGCAATTTTTAGCACGCCATCATCATTTTCATTATCCACTCTAGATGTTGTGTTTTAGCAAATGTTCTCATGTATGCATCAAGTTCGTGAAGAATTTGCTTCAAGTTCGTGAAGAATTTGCTTCAAGTTCATGAAGATTTTGCTTCATTAGGAAATCATTATCAGCCTCAACACGAGGAAACCACTCAGCTCTAGGTGAATCTCAACTCATTCACAATTGAAAATGCATCGTTGAGTGCACGCCATCAGGAAGTTTGTAATGCCTATCGTTCAATGTAGTTGGAGTTAGAGTAGAATATTAAAGAAGCTATAGCCGAAGTAGAAGAACAAATAGGATAGCGAGTTACCAAGAATGCCCAATTGACATGCAATATGGGACTCTTGTAATGCCATTTGGCAGTAGTTAAAGAACAAAATCATTGCTTACAAATACAAAATAGGTAAAATTTTAAAATTGAATAGGACAATCTAGAAGAACCCATGAGTCGGAGTCCCTTCAAGGTGGTCCCATTTGAAACAATGCAAATGCTACTATATGATCACACACCTCTGTTGGAAGACTACGAAAAATGCACAGCGGAGTGTCTGACCCTCAAAAATGTTAATGCAAATTTACTACTCAAGGAACCTATGCACCCACCTACCATCTAAGAAATCACACTCCATTCTTTAGTCTTGCTATTTTGCAACACTAGCATCATGCAAGTACATTTCCATTGATGAACTACAATATAAATAATACTTCATGTACCTAGCCGAGTACAATTTGGCTATTGAGAAAGTCATAGGGAAGAAACCAACACAAACCATTGAGTTTGAACTAGTTGACCTCCCATCAGATGCCCAACATGGAAATATTCTCCAACCCACCTAGATGAAGAAATTACTATAGGAGTATCCTGAAATGATGTATAGAGAGACAAAGCCCCCCTTGCACCTAAAGTACAATTTATGCTATTGTCCTATACTTGGTCGTCGTTCCTAGACAACATTCACCGTCAAATTATAGAATAACAAGCATTCTTGGGACTTGCTCAATTACGCATATTTTGCACCATGATGGGGACCAGTATGGTTGTTTATATGATGGCTACTATTTGATACAAGATCCCCTTCTTCACCAAATGGCTGATGTGGTTGTGCAAATGCCCATAAAGATTTTCGATTTGATGCATACAACATTTAAAATCTTCGGACACATTCGAATCCCACATGTGTCCACCCCTGGTTTTGAGCATGTTAATGGTGACTTGGTTTATGATATGAGTACACATGCTTAGCACTATCACGTTAAGTATTTACCAGCATGCTACAAATTAATGCTTGAAAATGTCTACCATAGGCTTCTAGGAGTATGATTCAGAATTGTTCATTAGTAGGCCTACACACTTGCTACAACTTTTTGCCTATGAGTAGATGATATGCTCAATGCATTAGACAATCTTGCCTCACGATGCACCTCAAAAAACTAACTTGGAGAAGGTAGAAGCAGATTTATCACGAGGCCTCTAAATCACACCACAAACCCTCACAACCGAACTTTTACAAAATTACATCACCCAAGCCCTACAACCAGGTTCTATTAGGGATGACATACGGGATAGGAATGGGGTTTTAGTAGTGCATTTGGAAGTGGCCATAGGCATCGGTGCAAAGGAAGCATGGGAAAGGGAAATGCATGAAGTTCAAGGGACCAGATCCATTATTTTTCCAAATAAGGATGTTCTTTATAATTCGGCCAAATCATTAAGAGTGATTTTAATCACTCATGTAATATATACAACATTTAAAATCTTCTAATGCGTTTGAATCCCACATGTTTCCACCCCAAGTTTCGAGCATGGTAATGGTGACTTGGTTTATGATATGACTATACACGCTTAGCACTATCGGGTTAAGTATTTACTAACATGCTACAAATTAATGCTTGAAGAAATGTTTACTATAGGCTTCTAGGAGTATGATTCAGAATTGTTCATTAGAAGGCCTACACACTTGCTACAACTTTTTGCCTATGAGTAGATGATATAATCAATGCTTTAGACACTCCCGTCTCATGATGAGCCTCAAAAAATTGACTTGGAGAAGATAGAAGCAGATTTATCACGAGGACTCTAAATCACTACACAAACCCTCACAACCGACCTTTTACAAAATTACATCACTCAAGCACTACAACCAGGTTCTATAAGGGATGACATACAAGATAGGGAGGGGGGTCTTAGTAGTGCATTTGGCAGTGGCCACAGGCATCTGTGCAAAGGAAGCCTGGGAAATGGAAATGCATGACGTTCATTCGACCAGATCCATTATTTTTCAAAATAAAGAGGTTCTTTATAATTTGGCCAAATTATTAAGAGTGATTTTAATCACTCATGTAACATATGTAATGTACAAGATGCAATCTCATAACAAGACACTCCATTTTGTCAAAGCCCAGGAGTTCTCTAGCTTGAAGAGCTTACATAGAACATTCATACCAAATTTTGTAATTTTTGCACTTCATTTGGACCTTCAAATGAACCTTATAACGTTTTTTTCAACTAGGCCGGATAATAAGTTTGAAATTACTCAAAACTAGTAAAAGAAAACTATAAAGAGAGCTAGAGACTTCATTTTGAGGGGTTACAAGGATTAGAGAAAGTAACATTGTAAGAGTGTGAGTGTAAGAGCTATTTTTGAGTAATACAAGTGTGATTCATGCCTTCCATTGTATCTCCTCTAGTCTCTACCTTGTGTATGTGTGTGTGTGCACTTGTGTGCTTCTCACCTTCATCTTTATTGTGTGCACATCACTTATTGAATATCTTCATATCACCCTACCTCCCCCATGGATTGACAATTAAGGGGCTGTAGCGTCTTGATGCAATACTTACCATTGTCTAGCAAAACATAGGCTAAGGGAGTTTCCAACTCAAAACTCTTTCAAAGGCTCATCTACTTTGGCCTTGCATATTTCCTTCCATATCTTCAAGAGACCCCATCCGTTAATCACATTCAACAATAGAGTAAAGAAACAGATTGCTTGTCCAAGTATATCTTGTTTCTAATTTATTTGAGTATGTAATGCCAAAATCCTTCCCATGGCTTGCTACACCAATAAACATTTTGGGCACAAAAAGAAAAGGTGTCCTAAGTTATTTCTACCATTGATATATCACTAACACCATCGAGGGGCCTTAAAAACTGTGGAAGCTTCAACATTAGTCCAAAGTCCCTTATGGTGAATTTTCCACATCAAAACGGCTTTTTTATTCCCTATGTGGGGATGTGATTAGATAAGGAACTTCAAATGCCATGTGATACTCGGCTAGTTCAGAATCCACTTTCTATTAACAAAGATATGAAGCTCCATATAGTTTTTGAAAGAAGGATGTTTCTCACATTGTTGCCATTTTTCCATCCTATGCTTCTGTGTGATGGGGATCTTGAGTGAGAAAGAGGCAAGTCTTTCTGATATCCTAAGCATTTATTGTGTTTCTTAGCAAGCACTAGCCTTCAATAGGGCACTCTCCATGCCGGATCAATCTCGTAAAATCTAATCCATTGTCTTTTATCTTGATTTTAGAAGTTTTTTCAAATAAAAAACCCTTTGTTCTATAATTTCTCCCCTTTTGGAGGCTCATCAAATCTAGTTCCTTGATACCCTTGAGTGGGAACCAAATTGAGTCCTTCTATATAATACTGGTAATCCACTTTTTCTCTTCATTGATCTTGAAGTATGTATTCATCTTCTTCCAACTTTTGCACAACAAACAACCAAGTTTTAGCCTCTATAAGTAACCAAAATAGCGCAAACAATAGGGCAAGCAGACATTTACCCTTCCAATTGAGTGGGCCCACAAACATAAGGACATTTTTGTTCATGAAACTTTTCCCAAGAGGTATGCATATTGTTCCAAGCTTTCATCAACCATTTTGCCTGCCAACTTATTGGCCGAATTCTCAACCCATATAATGCCAAGCCTGCTCGATTCTTTTTCATTATCTGATCTTATGTTGGAATCATCCATCTAGAGAAAGAAAATTCTTCTAGTTTAGTGAGATCTTTGTCTTTTAGTACGGTGCACAATAGACAACAGATAACTGAGGCTACGAAGAATGTGTTGATCAACATAGCCCACCATCGGAAGTTTACTTGCATTCCTTTCTAATAAGAACTTTTGTTGTTGAGCGTTGTAAAATCGCAAGCACACCAGAGTTCCATAGTAAAAAGTTATTGTTGATGATGAGGCCGAATTATTTACTCTCCCTAGAATGGTACTAGGGAGGAGCAACCATTGATTAGTGGAGAAAAGAAAACGGTGGTTAAAACGAACCAATATATTAGAGCAACACCGATAACTGGAGAAACAAAAACTCGTTTGAAATTAACGAGCTCTTTCTAAGTCACTTTCTACGGAAAAGTAGTCCAAAAGGATCCTATCGAGGCTGTAAGCTCACTTTTTCAGAAATGGCTAAATTCTCATCAACCATGTATTAGTCAATGTAGCTCATGACATTGTGCTTTACATACTCGATATTCTTTATGAAACGTATGCCTTTGAGAATGCGCCAACCTTTTTATTCTATTTCTCTATTGTTCTCAAGTCGTACCTGTTTCTTTTGGACACCAGGTGATTGATGCCAATGAACTAGCCAAAACACCTTAGACGTACAGGCCCTGCTAAGCGGTGCTTTTACTACGAAATTAAAGTTTCATACGTATTATTATCCAGAGAGCCATAAGTGTTATGTATATGTACAGAAAATGCAATGAAACATATGAAAATCTTTAAAAGGTGTTCAAACACGTGTAGAAATGTACAATACACATTCAATCTCCTCACTTATTGATCCATAAAAATATGTTGTACAGAATTGATAAATTAATGTTATTCACGTGTGGAAGTACTGATCAAGGGACCATTCGGGAAAGCTTGAATCGTTGCGCGCAGCGCGAGACAACAAGAAAGACAGGATTATATTATTTCAATGAGAGGGTTGTGTTTGCAATAAAGAATGATTCAATAATAATTATTCCATATGTAGACACGTGAAGACAGAAAACGAAGTCTGCGAGTTAGGACAAAAAAAGAATGAGATTGAAGACAAAAAAAAAAAAAGAGAAAAAATAGATGGACCATATTTTCTACATTCTCACCATCAACCCTGCAGCTATGGATGGATGTGTACAATTATCGCCTGAGTATGGGCCACTCGTGCAATTATGTCCTACTTATTTCGGCAATGTTTTTTTTTTTAAGTATAATGAATTGGAAAGACAACACCGACCTCGTAATGTAGAGGCACCCATCTTGGGGAACTCTGAAGCATCCAATGCTCGACTGGACTTGAACCTTGACCATCTATCTAAGAGTACAAGGCACATTCACTAAACCACCTCCGCTGGATAATGATTTTATTTTTAAGAGATCACCGTAATTTAAATTTTTATTTTGTTAGTCTGGAACTACAGAATTCCAACACTTTTCGTTTCTGGTTTTTATGTAATATCTTAGAAACTTGATTCGAGTTCAGATTTGTACATCCATCTACTTAGTCCATAGTTCTCCGAGGGCTTGACCTTTCCCCTAAAACGTACATTCTTGAAAGAAAGAAAGAAGTAGAAAGAAAGAAAAAGAAGGATGCCAGCTAAGCCGAAAAGAGAATGACATTCTAGTCGTAATTTTGGTGATCATTTTATTTTCATAAAAGTAAGTTCATAAATCGAAACCTAATCTCTTGAGCTTGGGATCCCCTATATCACACAAATTATACAATTATACAAATTAATAAAAGAAAAATTATACAATGAATGGGATAAGTGTCCTTGGGATCCCCTATATCCCACAAAGCAGGGATGAGTCACCCCAGAAGAACATAAGCTAGGACTCTTCAAAGTCGACAGGAGACCTGCTTACTCGCTCGTGACTAGTGGCTTAAAACTATTAACATAGAAGGTTACTAACTTTTGTTATGCCCTCATGGGTGAACCAATGGCTTTTATTCTTGTTCTTTTCCAAGACAAATATCCTATGGTGTCTAAAAGTTGGGTCTTTTAACAATTACAAGTTCTTTTCTCCTAGCAAAGGGAAGAATTTTGGGATCGACCATTTTTTCGATGGGCATCAAAGTTGTATGCACATCCTTCATTCCATATCTTCCAAAAGATTATCCTCTCACGACATTCCATAACTGAGAAAAGCAACCAACAATTTCACATAGTAACACTTGTTTCCAATTGATTTGGCTCTGTGACATCAAATTCATTATTGGAGATTGCCAAATCTAGAAGCTTCTTGGCCATGTGAAGAACAGGCGGCCAAGGTCCTCTCGGTGCCATAAAGAATGCTTGAACCATTGAGGGGGCTCAAAAGATTTTATTAAGTTGATAGAGGTCCAAATTCTACTATGGAATAATCGTCACATAAGAATCAACCTTTTGCTCTCAATGCGTGGATGCCATAGGTCCTTGCACATAAGTTGCCACCTCATGCTAGAACACCTCATGCACCATCTCTTGTTAAGCACGCATTGGGTAAGTTTTTGTAAACTAACACTTATTATAGTGGGGGTGCTTGACCTATATCAATGTTGATTTTGGTTGACTTTATTTCCATGTGATCATGTAATTCAAATTATTTATGTTTCATAGCTAGCAATAGACAATTTTGAGACTTCTTGGTTTTATGCCACTTTTGCAGTTAGTGAGCAGTAGTTTGTTCGTACATTTGGCAAGCCTTGATGCTTGACCAAATATCAAAGGTTTATCTCATATGGTTTCTAATCACTCATGAAGCACATGTGGACACCTCTTGTAAAAGCAAAAAAATTTAACTTTTGAGATAAATGTAAAATAGATTTGTTGAAGGAATCTTGTAGCATTACAAGTTGTATGTCACAACTACCTAAGTGGTTAGAATCAAATCAATCACTACCAAAAAGTTAGGAACACTTTTAGGTGGCAGACTCCAAAATCAAAAATCTCCTCATGATTATAAAACTACATCATTTTTAGTCGCAAGCATGGAGTAGAGGAGAAGGAGTCATTTAACTTCAAGATGGTGGCTACACTATGTACGCATATGTGTGGGTAAGCCTACATCATCTTCATTGTATCATACTTCCATAATCTTATATAATTGATACATTTAGTCCAAGTCATTTTTGTGTATTGTTGTGTGTTGCAAAGTCTTCCTGTCAATGATTTTGAATAGTTGTGTTCTCTACGTACACTCATCCATTTGATGCGATTAAACATGGAATATTTAGCATGGCTATGTTTTTGTTATGTATCAATTTTCATATCATTTGTTTCATTACATTGAGAGATAAACTCTCTACAAGCAACCTATGTCTCCTCACTCTCATCTTCCTTAAAAGTGAGGATTATACCCCCAACTTCTTAGAATCAGTTCTTATCATATAATCATCATAAATGAGTGAGCTAGCTTCCAAAAGTGCGATAAGGTTCTTATTTAGCTGTGTCAAAAAGATCTTTGGTCAATTGTAATCATTCAGTCAGCACTTAGTAAATTTTTGAGAGGAATCTAGTCCATAAATAGGAAGTTTTTGGAACCCTTCAACTTTGAAAGTTATTTGTTTTGATATAAATATTTGAGGATGATGCTCCAAGGTACATAGTGGTTCCAAATGCATATTTGGGAAGCTAAAGATTTCTATTAAGGTACTCTAAAGCTACATTGGCAATTGTAGAGTAGGATTTGTGTAGCATCACCTCATCTTTGGAATGTATCCAACCATCTCCTCATAGTGGTATGAGAGCTATTGTTATAGTTTATGGAATATTTGGAATGAAGGTTTAATGCCTTGAGGATTTTAATGTGTTTTGTGTTTTGATTTAGCAGGTGGAGATCCATGAGGGTGTGAATGCGCATGGATTTATTCAAATATTTTTGGAGATATTTAGAACAGTATTTTTAGAGAATAAGTTATTTTTAGAAGAAATCTATTTTTAGCCCTACAACCAAGTTCGATCAGGGATGATAGACACGATAGGAAGTGGGTGTTAACAATGCTTTTTGGAGTGGTCTCATGCATCTGTGCAAAGGCAGCATGGGAAAAGGGAAATGCATGAAGTTTGGGGGAGCGGACCCACTATTTTTCAACATAAAGATGTTCATTATAATTTGGCCAAATCATTAATAGTGATTTTAATCACTCATGTAACATATGTAATATACAAAATGCAATCTCATAACAAGCCACTCCATTTTGTGAAAGCCGTGGAGTCCTCTAGCTTGAAGAGCTTAGATACAACACTCATACCAAATTTTGTAGTTTTTGGACTTCATTTGAACCTTCAAATGAACCTTAGAACCTATTTTTCAAGAAGCCCATATAATAGGTTAGAAACCAATCAAAACTAGTAAAAGAGAACTCTAAGGACAGCTAGAGACCTCATTTTGACATGTTACAAGGATGAGACAAAATAGCATTGTAAGAGTTTGAGTGTAAGAGCTATTTTTGAGTAATACAAGTGTGATTCATGCCTTCCATTGTATCTCCTCTATTCTCTACCTTGTGTGTGTGCGTGTGTGTGTAAGTGTGTGTGCACTTGTCTGCTTCTCACCTTCACCTTTCTCCACATCACTCATTGAGGATCTTCATATCACTCTATCTCCTCTGTGGATTGACAATTAAGAGGGTGCAACTTCTTGAAACAGTACTTACCATTGTCTAGAACAAAATAGGCTTAGGGAGTTTCCAATTCAAAAATCTTTCAAAGGATCATCTAAGTTAGCCTTGCATCTTTCTTTCCATATCTTCAAGAGACCCCATCCGTTAATCGCATTCAACAGTGGAGTAAAGATACAGATTGCTTGTCCAAGTAAATCTTGTTCCTAATTTATTTGAGTATGTAATGCCAAGATCGCCCCCATGGCTTGCCAAACCAATAAACATTTTGGGCACAAAAAGAAAACGTGGCCTAAGTTTTTTCTACCATTGATATATCACTAAAACCATAAAGGGGCCTTGAAAATTGTGGTAGTTTCTACATTAGACCAAAGCTTCTTAAGGAGAATTCGCCGCATCAAAATTGCTTTGTTATTCCCTGTGCAGGGATGTGATTAGATAAAGAAGTTAAAATCCCATGTGATACTCGGCTAGTTCAGAATCCAGTTCCTATTAACAAAGATATGAAAGTCCATATAGTTTTTGAAAGAAGGATGTTTCCCGAATTGTTGCCATTTTTCCATCCTATGCTTCTATGTGAGATGTGAGGGGGATCTTGAGTGAGAAAGAGGCGAGTCTTTCTGATATCGTGAGCATTTACCGTGTTTCTTAGCAAGCACTAGCCTTCAATAAGCCACTCTCCATGCGAGATCAATGTCCTCAAATCTAATCCATTGTCTTCTATCTTAATTTTAGAAGTGTTTTCAAATAAAAAACCCTTTGTTCTATAATTTCTTCCCTCTTCGGAGGCTCATCAAATCCACTTCTTGATACCCTCGAGTGCGAACCAAATTCAGTCCTTCTATATAATATTCGCAATCCACTTTTTCTGTTCATTCATCGTGAAGTATGTATTTATCTTGTTCCAACTTTTGCACAAGAAACAACCAAGTTTTAGCCTCTATAAGTAACCAGAAATGGGGATAACAATAGCGCGAGAAGATATTAACCCTTCCAATTGTGTGGGCCCACAAACATAAGGACCTTTTTGTTCATGAAACTTTTCCCAAGAGGTATTCATATTGTTCCAAGCTTTCATCATAGCCATCTAGAGAAAGAGAATTCTTCTAGTTTAGTGCGATCTTTGTCTTTTAGTATGTATGGTGCACAATAGACAATAGATAACTGAGGCTACGAAGAATGTGTTGATCAACATAGCGCACCTTCGGAAGTTTATTTGCATTCCTTTCTAATAAGAAGTTTTGTTGTTGAGCGTTGTAAAGTCCCATAGTAAAAAGTTATTGTTGATGATGAAAAGTAGTCCAAAAGTGGAATATTTGGAGGGGCTATATTCTTTGGAACATATGGCTCAGTAGGAATGAGGCTACCCTTGGTAGCAGAAAAAGGAACTACCTCATCACTTTGCCTGTTATTCTGAAAAATGCTTCTCTATCTTGTATTAGGAGAATCAGAGATGCTTCTTGTAATAACTATGATGTCTACAAGGTTTTGTCTGAAAATTCTCCCTCTAGATGGAAAAAACTGTTAGCTGAACAGTACTCTTGTAAAAGGTTGGACATGTATTTCTCCTTGTAATTTGTCCTCTGGGTCAGGTGTCTCCTACCCAAGGCACATTGTATACGGCCACCATTAATACAAATTTTCCTTGTTCTTTCAAAAAAAAAAATGATCCCTATCGAGGGTGTAAGCTCGCTTTCTCAGAAATGGCTAAATTCTCGTCAACCATGTATTAGTCAATGTAGCTCATGACATGGTGCTTTACATATTCGATATTATTTATAAAACGTATGCCTTTAAGAATTCGCTAACCTTTTTATTCTATTTCTCTATTGTTCTCAAGTCGTACCTGTTTCTTTTGGACACCACGTGATTGATGCCAATGAACTAGCCAAGACGTACATGCCCTGCTAAGGGGTGCTTTAACTACGAAATTAAAGTTTCATACATATTATTATTTAGAGAGTCGTAAGTGTTATGTATATGTACAGAATAAAGACAATGAGACATTTGAAAGTCTTTGAAAGGTGTTCAAACACGTGTAGAACAGTACATTACATATTCGATCTACTCGCTTATGGATCCATCCAAATATGTTGTACAGAATTGATAAATTAATGTTATTCACGTGTGGAACTACTGATGAAGGGACCATTCGGGAAAGCTTGAATCGTTCCCCGAGAATACAAGAAAGACAGGATTACATTATTTCAATGAGAGCGTTGTGTTTGCAATAAAGAATGATTCAATGATAATTAGTCTATACGTAGACACGTGGACAGAAAACGAAGTCTGCAAGTTAGGACAAAAAAAGAATGAGATTGAAGAGAAAAAAAGAATGAGATTGAAGACCAAGAAAAAAAGACAAAAAATAGAAGGACCATATTTTCTACATTCGCAGCATCAACCGTGCAGCTATGGATGGATGTGTACAATTATCGCCTGAGTATGGGCCACTCGTACAATTATGTAGTACTAATTTCGCCGATGATTTTTTTCTTGACCACTCGTACAATTATGTAGTACTAATTTCGCCGATGATTTTTTTTTTGAGGATAATGAATTGGAAAGACACACACCGACCTCGTAAGGTAGAGGCACCCATCTTGGGGAACTTTGAAGCATCCAGCGCTCGATCGGACTTGAACCCTGACCATCTGTCTAGAGTACAAGGCACATCCACTAAACCACCCCGCAGGATAATGATTTTATTTTTAAAGGATCACGTAATTTAGATTTTTATTTTGTAAGTCTGGAACTACAGAATTCCAACACTTTTCGTTTCGTTTTTGTTCCAAATGATAACAGACATATTGACAGCATGTTCACATGTTGTCAATTATATCTTTTTTCTGTTTATCCAACGAGGGCGCTTCATAGCCTGATGCGTATTTTCCGGCATGAGCTAGAAAGGTGACGTCCCTCAGCTTACTTACTAGCCACGTAGATGCTTTATATGCTCAATCATGTAAGGAAATAATTCAGTGTGAGAGATTCAAGCATGGCTCTCTCTCTACTATTCGATTAAGAAGTAAGTTTTATATTTTAAATATTGCATGATTATGGTCCACTGTTGCAATTATATAGTAGTAATTTCAGCATGTCTCGCTCTCTATTATTCAATTAAGAAGTTTATTTTTAATTTTAAATATTGCACTACAGAATTCAAACACTTTTCTTTTCTATTTTTTTTTAATGATGACAGACATATTGACAACATGTTCACATGTTGTCAATCATGTAAGGAAATAGTTCAGTGTGAGAGATTCAAGCATGTCGCTCTCTCACTCTCCATTATTCAATTAAGAAGTTTATTTTTAATTTTAAATATTGCATGATTATGGTCCACTGTTGCAATTATATAGTAGTAATTTCGGCGATGATTTTATATTCACAAGATCATGTAATTCAAGTAATTATTTTTTCAGATCTGGCGCTACAAACCTCAAAAGCTTCATGATTTTGTGCCAGTTTTGTTGTTAATAAGTAATACTTTAGCAATGCTTTTATTTGTATAAGAAGTTTCGAAAAATGATCTAAGAATATGGTAACAAATTATTGGATGCATTATAGGGAAAACATAATATGATATTCCTATACGTGGTTATGTACACTACTACTTGTCTTCATATTCTAAGTTCTATTTGAAGCTATATCTTTCGGCTCTTCAGTAGATTTTCTAAGTTCTATTTGAAGCTATATCTTTCGGCTTTTCAGTAGATTTTTACCGTTTCATTTCATATGTACTATAAGAACAAACACTTTCCTATATTGTTCTCACGATGATGGATATAGAATTCAGACTCCGGTCTTGAGTTTGCGAATAAAATTCATAGTTCATGGATGCTTACACCTTCAATTCATTCATGATCATTTCTATCACTGTGAAATTCCTGGAATAAAAAATATGCTACCTACATCCTGACCTAAATGTTTTACTTGCACACAAGGAAAGGTTTATATCGCCTAGATAAAAACCAAAAAGTAATATCCGAACTGAAATTAGACTGTCTTTTTATGTTGCAGATCTTTTTCTCGACCCGGAATGATAAATTCATTATCTTAGAAACCCTGTTTCGAGTTTAGATTTGTACATCCATCTACTTAGTCCATAGTTCTCCGAGGGCTTGACCATTCCACTAAAACGTACATTCTTGGAAGAAAGAAAGAAGTAGAAAGAAAGAAAAAGAAGGCTGCCAGCTAAGCAGAAAAGAGAATGATATTGAAAGTGAGGAAATCCATAATGTGTACATTCGCATTATCAATCACTCAGCTATGGATGGATGTGTAGGATGCTTTGAAAATAAACTATTAAGAAAAGACAACCATCGCATGATTATAGGCCATTCCTGCAGTTATCTAGTCGTCATTTTGGTGATTATTTTATTTTCATAAAAGGAAGTTCAGTCGAAACCTAATCTCTTGAGCTTGGATTAATGAAAGAAAAAGTATTCAATGAATGCGATAAGTGCCCTTAGGATCCCGTGTATCCCGAAAAGCAGGAATGTGTCACCCCAAAACAGTAGAATCTAGGACTCTTCAAAGTCAACAGGAGACGTGCTGACTAGCTCATGACGAGTGGCTTAAAACGAGTAACATAGAAGGTTACTAACTTTAATTTTGCCCTCATGGGTGAACCAATTTCTTTTATTCTTGTTCTTTTCCAAGGTAGATATCCTATGGTATCTAAAACGTGCGGTTTTTTACAATTACAAGATCGTTTCTCCTAGCAAAGGGAGGAATTTTTGGATTGACCATTCTTTCCGATGGGCACCAAAGTTTTATGCACATCCTTCATTCCATATCTTCCAAACGATTATCCTCTCATGTCATTCCATAACCCAAAAAAGCAATCAATAGTTTCACAGAGTAACACTTGTTTCCAATTGATTTCTCTCTATGACATCAAAATCTTTATTGGAGATTGCCAAATCTAGAAGCTTATTGGCCATGTGAAGAAGAGGAGGCCAAGATCCTCTCGGTGCCATAATTAATGCTTGAACCATTGAGAGGGCTCAAGGATTTTATTAATTTTGACACTGGTCCTAATTCCAGGATGGAAGATTCCTCAAATAAGAATCAGTCTTTTGCTCTCAATGAGTGGATGCCATAGGTCATTGCACATGAGTTGCCACCTCATGCAGCACCTCCTGTTAAAGGAGATATGCATGTTAAGGTGCTCATGAATTCTTAGGATTTTGTCCAATTCATAACCATTGGTCCATTTGAGCCCTTACATCTATGGTGGATTGTTCCCAGGAAGGAGATGAGTCTTAAAATCATCCCAAGCATTGATTGGGAGTCTACAAGGGCACTACTCTTCATAGTCAACTTTGTTGGTTCCAAGGATGTTTTGATTCTCTAAATCCTATTTTCCAAGTCGTGTTTGATCTTAGGATGTTCTTTGAGTCAATGTGTTCAACACCCATGATAGGGACTCAATAGAGTCATTTTTTTGTCCGTGCTTCCCACTTCCAATCTTTATCAAGCTTGATATATGGTTTCAACTTGTTCCCGCTCTTCCATCTGGCAAAATCAAGGTTAGGAGCTCTTAGAGTCACCAAATGTTGTGATAATAACAAGGCCAACATATCTACACCGTTTAATGTTTGGAACACCTAAACACATTACAAAGGGTTTGTTTTTGAGAAAACATTTAGCCTAAGAAATTGATTCATTGCCCGATCCTTTAATCAACCTCTTTTTGGCCAAGTTATCTGCTATCCCATCTAGATCCAAAATTCCCAACCCTCTTGATTCTTTGTGGTAAATACACAAGGCCCACATGATTTTGAGCATTCCTCTCCTATTGGGATCACCAATCGAGAGGAAATTTCTAGAAGAAGAATCAAGCTTCACCAAATTTTTGTCTTCTTTCCTCTGACACACAAGAAAATAGATAATAGATGAAATTAGGAAGGTATTTCTTATCATTGCATACCCAACCAACACATGAGACACCAAAATCCATTTAAGCACCTTCTGTAGATCACTCCCATCAAGTTCGATCTCTTATGTATAAGTAAGTTTACGTTAATGTTTTTCTCTAAAAGCCATTGACCAAAGATGGTCACTCTAGGGAGGTCAGATAACCACCGAATGTTATATGAAACTACTATCATTCATGAAACAAGATAACGTTTTGGTTAGTAATTTTTTCTTGTCGCTCTTTTTCGTATTTTTATCTACCTCTCTACTTCTAGATGTTGAGGGTTCCTAGCCCACAAAATTACCTCTCAAGGGGATTATTTTGATGTAGCCCATTGAGAAGCTTCCATTTTTAAGGAAAAAACCTTGCTAAAGATTCCACATCATGATCCAAAAACATGAAACCATTATTTGAACTTTTGCTATAAAAGTTATCTTATTTGCTCTCATCTAGGTCATCCTCTCTATTAGGTAAGGCTCCATCTAAGTTATCTTGCTTGCTTGTGGAAGGATTATTTGGGGATTCTTCTCCATTAATATCTCGAATCCATTGTCTAGGGCAATATATGTTGAGATATCAAGCTCAACATGTGATGATCCAGGATGACACGTATCAATTTTTTGTTTCTCTCACATGTATAGTGGTCACACTGATATATGTCAGGGATAATTCATGGAGCTTTATTTGATTTATCTATCATGAGTGATGGCACATTTGTTTCTTTCCAGCTCACTCATTTGCCAAAATTAGCTTTTTCCTTATATACTGGTCTTTATAGCTTGCACTTGCTGTATTCTTGTTTTAGGTCATTCTTGTACATTCCTTTTTATGTAATAGAAGAAGAAGAAGATGATGATTCTTCCTTGCCTCAATCAGAGTGTGTGCTTCTCTCTGATTGTGAGAGTGTGTGTGTGTGTGAGCTCTCTTCCTTATCTCTTTCCTCTGGACATGGTATCAGAGCCAGTGTGGCTATAGAGAGCTCATGGAGAAGGCCGACGGTGAAGAGTATGCGAGATGGCATGGAGCGAGCGCGTTTCACAAATGACCTTAGATTGCTAGGAAAATTGACGTGAAGGTAGAGGACGTCAAAATATTTTTGAGAGTTATCCCTTTAGGGTCACTAGTTTTTGTCAGATCAAGTTTCGGAGCCATCTCGACCTCTTTTTTGAGCCCACAAGGTGGGGCCTGATATATTTAGGTAGTGATGTGTGTGAACACTCTAGGACCGCCGGGGCACTTTTTTCCCTCTTTAGGAGGTTTTTTTCCCCCGGCTTGTATATACGCCTATTGCCCTAATGGGCTACTTATCTTTGTACATTCTCTAGTAATACATTCAGTCTTGTGTGTTGTGCTCCAAGCTTCTTCTTCTTCCTTGTGCTGTTCGCGTGCTTCCGCAGACGTCTAACTCCAACAATTGGTATCAGAGCAGGTCGTTGCTTCTTCTAGGGCGCCGTCGACACTCCTCCATTTGCAGTCTCAGATTCGCATGAAATTTGGTGAGCCGAAATCGCGATCTGAGCTCGTTTCGGCCTCCGAACGCACTATCGCAGCGCTTGTGCAGGCTATTTCGTCCTTTTGTGCCAAAGGTTTATACCAGTTTCTGTTCGCCAATTTAAGCGTCTCGAAGTCTGCTACAGGTCTAGCAGAACTCGTCTGGGCAGTTCCGTTCAACTTTTTGAGATACAGTCAATTTTCTGCATCAAGGTATTTTAGTCACCGGCCATGGCTGAAAGCAGTGATGTATTCCGTATGTTGGCTGTTGAGGATAAGTTGGATGGTACCAACTACCCATTATGGGCTTATATGATGCGACATGTACTGGTTGCAAAAGGATTGTGGAACATTGTGCAGGGTGTTGAAAGACGTCCTGTTACACCTGTAACGACAGGTACTGCAAATACAGGTGTTGGAGCTGATGAAGATGGTGTCGAAGATGATATTCCGCAGATTCCTGTTCGTGCTGCTGTTTCTGTTGCACCTACTGCAGAGCAGATTCGTTGGGATGGCAGAGATGCCCAGGCACATGCATTGATAGCTTTGTCTGTCAAACGTGCCATTATCCCTCACATTCGCTCTTGCAGAACAGCAAAGGATGCTTGGGATACACTTACCACTTTGTACCAGGCTAGGAATGAGGCTCGTGTTGCTTACCTCCGAAAACAGTTGGAGAGTGAGCACATGAATGAAGGTGATTCTATGGACAGTTTTCTTACAAAGATCAAAGACCTGAAGGAACAATTGATTTCTGCTGATGAGGTTATACCAGATAGCTCACTTGTGCAGACCGTTCTGAATGGCCTTCCTGATTCATATCAGAGTTTTGCCTCTACTCTTCGATTGATGATGAAAGGCAATCCGAATGCCTTGTCATTTGAGGAATTAGTCTCTGTTCTGTTGTAGGAAGATCAGTCCAGGCAGAACAGGTCCATTATGCGTGTTGCAGATCAAGCTTTCCTGGCTAGTCAGAAGGGCAAAGGAAAATGGAGCTCTTCTACTAGTAAGCAGAAATCTGCAAATGCTGCACAATCGAAGAACCAGGATAAAGATGAGAAGAAATCAGAAAAGCAGAAATTGTTCTGCAAGTACTGTAAAGGAAATGATCATATTATAAAGAACTGTCCAAAACTGGCTGCTAAAGAGGCAAAGAAGAAAGAGGCTGGAATGGTTGTTGCAGAGGCCTCTACACCAAAAACAGAGTCTGCAAATCTTGTGCAGGAAGAAGAATGGGCGTTTACTACTGTCTGCAGTTTTGACCCATCTTCTCATGATCAGTGCATGTCTGCAGTAGACTCAGATGTTTGGTACTTTGACAGTGGGGCGACCAAACATATTACCTCGCAGCGCAGTTTCTTCTCTTCACTCGAGCCTGCCCCTACAGGGAATACTGTCACATGCGCCAATAACTCCTCTTATCCTGTTATGGGAGTTGGTAAGATCATTTTGACTACTGCTGATGGTAGTTCTTTCACTTTGTCAGATGCTTTATTTGTGCCAGGGATCAAAAAGAACCTGTTATCAGTTTCTGCATTAGCCAAGATTGGCTTGGTTGTGAAATTCGTTGACGACAGGTGTACAGTCCATGATCTCTCAAATGGCGATGTGATTATTGCTTCTGGCATTTTATGTCGTGGGCTGTATAAGCTCATAGACTATGAAAGATCTGTGAATGATTCGGCATGTGCAGTTCATGATTCTCAGGCTATGTCAGATGCAAAGCTTTGGCATGCACGCTTTGGTCATCTGAATTTTGCTAGTTTGTTACGCCTGCAGAAATCTGAAATGGTGTCTTCTTTGCCCAAACTTGAGGCACCTGGAAAACATGTTTGTGAAGGCTGTATTTTGGGCAAAATGCAGCGTTCTTCCTTTCCAAAAGATGGTTCAGTTCGGGCTATGCAGAAATTGCAGCTTGTACATAGTGATGTCTGTGGTCCTATGCAGACACCCTCTTTTGGAAATTACCTTTACTTCGTGACTTTCATTGATGATTTTTCCAGGCATGCATGGGTATACCCACTCAAAGCAAAGTCCGAAGTGTTCATGTGCTTCAAACAATTTTTGGTTTTGGCTGAAAATCTGTCAGCATGTAAAATGGGCACCCTCCGTTCTGATCGAGGGGGGGAATATATGTCTTCAGATTTTAATGCATTTCTGGCTGAACGTGGGATAAAACACCAGTGTACAGTGCCGTATACACCTCAACAGAATGGAGTTGCTGAACGAAAGAACAGGTCACTCATGGAGATGGCGAGGTGCATGGTCAAAAGTCAGGCTTTACCACATAGTTTCTGGCTTGAGGCTGTCATGTGTGCAGCATATGTACTGAACAGGTGTCCCACCAAAGCGTTGCAGTCTATCACTCCATATGAGGCTTGGCATGACCGCAAGCCATCTGTTGCTCATCTGCGTGTTTTTGGTTGTTTGACATATGCATTAGTGCCTGAACAACATCGCAGAAAATTGGATGATAAGGCAGTAAAATGTATTTTTGTTGGGTACAGTTCTGAAAGTAAAGGCTATCGTCTGTATCATCCACAAACTAAACGCATTCTGGTTAGCCGTGATGTTGTCTTTGTGGAAGATGCTATTCAGCCATTGCTTTCATGTACTAAGGAGACATCTGTTAGCTCCAAAGACATGTATGATACTTTGATGCCTCTTTTTACAGGTGGACAGGCTAGTGCTGGTCCTAATGAGGCAACTTCTCAGCCTTTGCAGGTTTCATATGATGATGCAGATCATTCCATTTCTGATGCAGATTTACATGATGCACTTGTTGATGAGAGAGCTGATATTGAACAGGCAAAAACTATGCCAAAATGGCTGGTGCAGACTTTGCGTGACAGCAAATTAGATGCACCTTTGTCATATCGTACTCGTTCAGGCTCTCATAGTACCTCCTTTGCATCAGATTGCTATGCTATGGCTGCATCTAGTCTCTGTGATGAGAATGAGCCTGTTTCTTTTGATGAAGCACAAAATTCAGAAAATTGGATGGCTGCTATGCAATCTGAATATGATGCTATAATCAAGAATGGTACATGGTCTTTATGTGACTTGCCTCCTGGCAAGAAGGCCATTGGCACTAAGTGGGTATACAAGCTGAAGCGTAAACCTGATGGTACAGTTGACAGGTATAAGGCTAGGCTTGTTGCAAAGGGTTATGCGCAGGAAAGAGGCATTGATTTTGATGAGACCTTTGCACCTACATGCCGTATGACTACTGTTCGGAGCATTTGTGCACTTGCAGCCCATCATGGTTGGAATGTACATCAGTTGGACATTAAAACAGCATTTCTGAATGGTGACTTGCATGAAGAAGTGTATGTTTTTCAGCCCCGTGGCTTTGTGCAGAAAGGGCATGAAAACCAGGTGTGCAGGTTAAAGAAGGCGTTATATGGTTTAAAGCAAGCACCACGTGCTTGGTATGAGAAGATACATGCCTATCTGATTGCACATGGTTTTGAGAACAGTCCAACTGAAAGCACCTTATATGTTAAGCGTGCTAATGATGTGCTTCTGATCATTGTTGTCTATGTAGACGACATGCTGCTCACTGGTCCTCTTGAGAAGCATATTGCTGATTTCAAGGCTGATTTGCATGCCTCATTTGAGATGTCTGATTTGGGGCATTTGCATCACTATTTGGGCATTCAATTTATGCAAGTTGATGGTGGAATGGCTTTGTGTCAAACGAAATATATTGACACATTATTGCAGCGTTTTGGCCTTGAAGACTGTAAGCCTATTGCCACTCCTATGGAGACAGGTTTACGATTGAGTCTTCATGATGCTGGAGATGCATTTGATGCTGTTCTCTATCAGCAGGCTGTTGGATGCTTGATTTACTTATGCATTACTCGGCCAGATATTCAGTTTGCTGTCTCACAGATGAGCAGGTTTATGCATTGCCTAGGAGTCACGCATTGGAAAGCGGTTAAGCGCATCTTTCGCTACTTGAGTGGTACTCGGCTACTTGGGTTGTTTTATCCCAAGGGGGGATCACCACCGCCAGATTTGCATGCTTTTTCTGACTCAGATTGGGCTGGTTGCTATGACACTCGTGTGTCCACCAGTGGTTTTTGCTTCATGCTTGGTAGCTCATGTATATCTTGGTTGAGCAAGAAGCAGCCTACTGTGGCCACTTCCAGTTGTGAGGCTGAGTATAGGGCAGCTTTCACAGCGACTGTTGAGTGTGTGTGGCTCAGACGCCTTATGGCTGATTTGGGTGTTGGCCAGTCTTCTGCCACCACCATCTTCACTGACAGTCAGAGCGCATTGGCAGTTGCGAGGAACCCTGTGTTCCATGCTCGCACTAAGCACATTGAGGTGCATTATCACTATGTCAGGGAGAGGTTCTCTGCTGGGGAGATCAGCTTGGCATATGTGCCCACGCAGGAGAACATTGCAGACCTTTTCACGAAGGCTCTGCCTAGGGAGAAGTTTGAAGCTTTCCGCAAAGCTTTGGGCTTACTTCCTTTTGTGGAGTGATTTCCACATAGCTCGGCACTTCCTTATACATGAGTGCCAGCTCCTTGTTCACCGCATCACTCCCAGGGGGGATTTGTTGATATATTTAGGTAGTGATGTGTGTGAACACTCTAGGACCGCCGGGGCACTTTTTTCCCTCTTTAGGAGGTTTTTTTCCCCCGGCTTGTATATACGCCTATTGCCCTAATGGGCTACTTATCTTTGTACATTCTCTAGTAATACATTCAGTCTTGTGTGTTGTGCTCCAAGCTTCTTCTTCTTCCTTGTGCTGTTCGCGTGCTTCCGCAGACGTCTAACTCCAACAATTGACGTGAAGGTAGAGGACGTCAAAATATTTTTGAGAGTTATCCCTTTAGGGTCACTGGTTTTTGTCAGATCAAGTTTCGGAGCCATCTCGACCTCTTTTTTGAGCCCACAAGGTGGGGCCCATATTAAAACGAGGTTAGTTTCCGAAACTATAACTTGCGTTGTGTTCGGCAACACTCATATATTGTAGATCCAAAATTTCAAGCGATTCCATGTACTGGTAATACATGAAAACTATGTTTTTCTTAGGTCAAGCTATCACATCATAGTGCGATAATGTTCAAGTAGAAGTGCTTCTTGTAGTGTTTTGCAAGGCTTAGAATTTCAGAAAAAATGGCAAACACAAATGAAATGAGTTAGCTTATGAGCGATAAGTTGGACAAGAAGAATTTCCATGCTTGGAGATTCAGAATGATGAATTTCCTAATGGGAAAAGGCTACTAGAAGTACATCAAAGGAGAGAATGAAGATGCTCCACAGTTACGTGAAAGGAATCGAACTGCAGACCAGCTAAGAGCATATGAGGAATGGAATCAAGGAGCACGAAAGGTAATATACTAGCTACTTGTTAGCATACAAGATAGCATGATTCTACACATACAGGATGCCAAGACTCCAAAAGAGGCTTGGAATAGTTTGTTCACATTGTATGAGACCAATACAAAGGCACATAAATTGCAACTCAAGAATGATACATTGGAGAAGAAGAGCATGTCGGTAAGTGACTACACCTTGAAAATCAAAAGCATATGTGAGTCACTTGCATCTATTGGCATGAATGTAGATTATGATGATAAGGTGGACATGTGTCTCCGTGGTTTAGGAGCTACATATAAGCAGTTCAGAACTTCTATACATACTAGGGAAAATATTCCAAATTTTGTTGATCTCGTATCTATGCTAATTATTGAAGAAAAGAATCTTGGTGAGGATTCAAACTCCCAAGAAAACTCTTGTTTTGAGTACGTATTCTACTCTGGTAGAGGAAGAGGCAAAGGTTTCGGAAGTGGAAGAGGAAACACTAACCAAGACCAAGGTCAACAATAGAATCATGCAAGAGGAAGAGGACAGTTTCGAGGCAGGGAGAGCCAAAGAGGTCGTAAAAAGTTCCAAAGAAATGATTTAGGTAATGATAGTAAAGGATGCTGGAATTGTGGTAAACCTAGAGACTTTGAACGTGATTGCAGGTTGAAGAATCAAAATAACAGAAGGCATCAAAACAACTATGCATCCAAAAGTGCAAATGATTCTGAGAAGTTGTTCATGGTTCAACATCACATGATCAATACGATGGCTGCTGGTGTTTCAAAAACGAATGATAATATCTATTATGTTAATTCAGGTGCTTCAAATCACATGACCAATCATGCGGAATGGTTTAGTACTTTTTAGAAATTGCCAATTCTTGGATATGTTGAAATAGGCGATAACGTATCACACCCTATCGAGCATATACGAAACATAGCATTGTCTATGGAGGGCGAGAAGGTAAAACATCTTGCTGATGTGTTGCATGTTCTAAATATAACATTGAATCTAGTTTTTGTTGGACAAATGGTTGACCATGGATTACAAGTCAGGTTCAATGCTGGTGGATTATATGTAGAAGAGTACAAGCAGGATGGACGATTGGTTGCCAAAAGAAACAAAGTGGGTAGCATGTTCACCTTAAATGTGAAGATTAGTGAAATGAATGGAGCCATGTTTGCAAAAGATGCAGGAGTTATTGGAGATATAGAGATGTGGCACAAATTAATTGGACATGAAAACTTGCAAAGCCTGAAATTGATGCAATCATAGGAGATTGTCCATGGACTACCAAATTTCAAAGTTGTAGAAATGCAAAAGGTATGTGCAACATGTCATTTTGGTAAGCAATCAAGAGCATCATTTACACATGACAAGCATGTTAGTGAGAATGTACAGAAATAGTACATACAAATGTTTGGGGTCTAGTAAAGACCACATCTATGGCTAGTTGCAGGTTTTATCTTACTTCCATTGATGACCATACACACAAAGTATGGGTATATATTTCATGAAAGAGAAGAGTGAGGTGTTCACTCACTTCTAGAATTTTAAAGCTATGGTGGAAAAGCAGGCACGGAAGTACATTCAAACACTAAGATCTGATGGAGGAGATGAATACATGTCAAATGATTTCATCAATTTTCTAAAAAATCATGGAATTCGGCATCAATTTTCATGCAGGTACACAACACAACAGAATGGCGTTGCTGAACACAAAAATATCAAGAGCCTTGATGTCTGAGAAGAATATGCTTGGTTGTTATTAGGTAGAAGCTGTGGATATTGTTGTAAACATCATGAATAGAACTCCCAATGGTGTTGTACATCAAGTTACACCTGATAAGAAGTTTACAGGTAAAAAGGCAAACTTATCATATCTGAAAGTTTTTGGTTGTATTGCATATGTACATGTTCCAGATGAATTGAGGACAAAGATTGATCCAAAAGCAGAAAAGTGTGTATTCATTGGATACTCCATTGAGTAAAAGGGACATAAATGTTATAACCCACTCAGACAACATGTAAAGGTGAGCAAAGATGTGGTATTTGATGAAATGCCAAGCTTCTATGCAGATGCCAAAGAAGTACTGAATCTTGGACCAAATGACAAAGAAAATGCTGAAAAATCAAATGCAAAATCTCAAGTTTTGAGTGGACCACATGCATCACCAAGCAATACTTCTACGTCAAATCCATGGAGTGGAAGATTGCCTGGAAGTTTCAGACTACCAAATTCATCAAGTACATCCAAGAAAGGTAAAGAAAAGCTTTTTGCTAGTTGTAAAACATGTGCAGGGTTTGAAGACGTTGATGGAGATTCAAGCAGTTCAGAAAAGAGTCTTGATGAGGAACTTGGATTGCCCTCTATGAAGACTCTAGGAGTAAGAAGGGCACATGCATATGATACAAGGAGAAGTGACCTAGGACCAAGAAGATCTGGGAGGATATGGAATTCAGTGCAACGATTGATGTATGACAGTTATATGGCTCATCAATGTGCCTACATGACCAAGGTAATACAAGATGTTGAACCGTCTTATTTTGAAGATGCAATTGGAAATGCAGGTTGGCAAAAAGCTATGGATGAGAAAATGGCTGCACTTTATGGGAATGATACATGAAAGCTAGTTCCATTGCCGCAAGGAAAGAAACCCATAGGCTCCAAATGGGTTTACAAGGTAAAGCATAATGCTGATGGTAGCATAAGCAGGTATAAAGCACGATTGGTAGCTAAAGGATATGCACAAACATTCAGCCCTCTAGCTAAAATGTCTTCTATCAGAAAACTTGTTGCATTAGCTAAAGCAAAAGGATGACCATCAGATGGATGTGAAGAATGCTTTCCTACATGGTGAGTTACATGAAGAAGTATATATGGACTAACCACAAGGATATGAAGATTCAAAGCATCCAGAATATGTTTGCACGTTGCAAAATGCTTTGTATGGGCTGAAGCAAGCTCCTCATGCATGGCATGCAAGGATTGTTGATTACTTAACTAGCATTGGGTTTTCTATGTGTGATGCAAATCATTCACTATATGCAAGGAAGGATGATGATGGCATCACAATTGTGGTTGTCTATGTTGATGACTTGATTGTGGGTGGTAATAATGAAGAAGGCATCAAAGAGGTAAAGCAACTTCTTACGTAGGAATTTGACATGATCTTAGTGTCTTGTGCTACTTCTTGGGCATTGAGTTTATACATACAAAAACAGGTATATGGATGTCGCAAAGGCAATATGCCTTGAATATGCTGCAAAAGTATGGTATGGCTAATTGTAAGCCAATTTCTATGCCATTAGATCAAAATTTGAAGTTGGATACTACATCAGGTGAAGCATTGGAAAATGCTACTATGTACAGGAAAATTGTGGGAAGTCTTATTAATCTCACAATTACAAGGCTTGATTTAAGCTATACTAATAGACTTGAAAGTTAGTTTATGCAGGTTCCCAGGAAGCCACATTTGGACGCTCTAAGGTGCACTCTACGTTATGTGAGTGCTACGTTTAATTTTGCATTGTTTTACGAAGTTGGTGTAGATTTGCAAGTTCATGGATACACCGATGCAAATTGGGCTAGTAGTACTATTGGCTTTCTATTCTTACTTGGAGGTGCAGCCATTACATGGAGCAACAAGAAGCAACCCACTGTTGCTTTGTCGAGTATAGAGGCTGAGTATAGAGGTGTTGCAATGTTAACATGTGTGGCATCATGGCTGGAGATGCTACTCATAGATTTAGGTGTGGAAGTGCAATATCCTATCACTATTTATTGTGATAATCTTATCAGCATACAGCTAGCATAGAACCCTGTGATTCATGCTAGAACAAAGCATATTGAGGTACATTATCACTTCATCAAAGAGAAGGTACTAGCCGGTGACATTGATCTTGTTTATGTGAGAACGGATGAGAAGATTTCTCATATTTTCACCAAAGCACTTCAAACTGAGAAGTTGAAGACGTTTCGGGAGATGCTGGGATTACAAGATATGAGGTTGAGCTTGAGGGGGGAGTGTTGAGATATCAAGCTCATGATGTGATGATCCAGGATGACACCTATCAGTTTTTTGTTTCTCTGACATGAAAAGTTTTCACACCGATATATATCTGGGATACTTCATTGAGCTTTATAGATTTATCTACCACGAGTGATGGCACATTTGTTTCTTGCTAGCTCACTCATTCGCGGACATTAGGTTTTCCCTTATGTGCTAGTCTTTATATATTGCACTTATTGTATTCTTATTTTAGATCATTCTTGCACATTACTTTTTATGTAATAAAAGAAGAAGAAGAAGATGATGATGATTCTTCCTTGCCTCAGTCTCAGTGTGTGCTTCTCTTTAATTGTGAGAGTGTGTGTGTGAGCTCTCTTCCTTATCTCCTTCCTCGTGACACTATACGATATTGCATCCTTTTCTAGGTTATACAAGATGTTCTTGGATCCAAAGGCGAGGCAAGCTAAATTCCATCCACCACCAACTTGAGGAATGCTTCTCCTTCTATATCTTACTTTTGTGTAGGGCTCTAATTTATGCTTTTAGAATTTAGATTTTTAGCTTTAACGTGACATAGAGGAAGATGAGGTTTTGGGGAACAATCATTGGGTTCAATGTGACTGTACATATCACGATCTAGAACTTCACCTTAACTAGAGAAACTTCCTTACTCTTATTTATACCCAATGATTTATTTCTCAATAGGCATTCTTTAATTCTATGGCCTTGCATCCCCTAACGGAAGAATGCATCAGGTAAGTTTTTGCAAACTAACACCTCTTCTAGTGAGAGTGACTAAC
Organism: Ceratopteris richardii; assembly: GCA_020310875.1. Lineage (NCBI taxonomy): Eukaryota > Viridiplantae > Streptophyta > Polypodiopsida > Polypodiales > Pteridaceae > Ceratopteris > Ceratopteris richardii. The sequence goes on along the minus strand of CM035433.1, from coordinate 143,217,818 downwards.
CTTTATCAATGTTGATCTTGGTTGATTTTATTTCCATGTGATCATGTAATTCAATTTATTATTGTTTTATAGCTAGCAATAGAAAATTTTTGCACTTCATGGTTTTATGTCACGTTTGCAGTTAGTGAGTAGTAATTTGCTGGTACATTTGGAAAGCTTTGATGCTTGACCAAATATCAAAGGTTTATCTCATATGATTTTTTATCACTCATAAAGCACATGTGAACAGCTCTAGTAAAAGCAATGGAATTTAACTCTTGAGATAAATGTAAAGGAGATTGGTTGAAGGAATCCCGTTGCATTACGAGTTGTATGTCACAACTACATAAGTGGTTAGAATAAAATCAATCACTATAAAAACGGTAGGAACACGTTTAGGTGGCAGATTCAAACTTCAAAAACCTCTTCATGGTTATAAAACTACATCATTTTTAGTCATGGGCATGGACAAGAGAAGAATGAGTCATTGAGCTTCAAGATTATGGCTACACTATTCCCACATATGTATGAGTAAGCCTACATTATCTCTATTGTATACTACTTCCATAATCTTATACAATTGATCCATTTAGTTCAAGTCATTTTTTGTGTATTGTTGTCTGTTGCAAACTCTTCATTTCAATGATGTTTGCATTCTATGTGCATACTCATCCATTTGATGTGATTCATCATGGAATATGTAGCATGTTTGCGTTCTAGTTATATATCAATTTTCATATCATTTGGTTCATTAGATTGTGAGATAAGCTCTCTACAAGCAACCTATGTTTGCTCATGCTCATCTTCCTTAAAATTCGGGATTTTACTCCCAATATCTTAGAAACATTTCTCATCATATAATCATCCTAAATTAGTAAAATAACTTCAAATAGTGAGCTAAGTTCTTCATTTAGCTATGTTTGAAAGCTCTTGGGTCAATTCTAATCATTGAGTGAGCATTGAGTAATCTGTTTTGAGAGGAATCTAGTCCGTAAATAACAAGTTTTTGGAATCCTTTAACTTTGAAACTTATGTGTTTTGATATAACTATTTTAGGGTGATGCTCCAAGTTACATAGTGGCTCCAAATCCATACTTGGAAAGCTAAAGGTGTCTACTAAGGTACTCTAAAGTTACATTGGCAGGTGTAGAGCAAGATTTGTGTAACATCACCTCATCTTTGGAGTTTATCCAACCATCTCTTCATAGTGGTATTAGAGCTATCATCCACTCAACATGGGAAATGGATTGCGATCATCCATTGACAAACTGGATTGAGGTAATTACTCTACTTGGTCACTTAGAATGAAAGCATATATTCAAGGTAAAAACCTCTATGGTTAAATATCTCGAGATGAGATGATGCCAATACTCAGAAGCAAAGCTCAAACTACTCAAGAAGAACAAGAAATGTTAACAACATGGTGCCCAGATGATGCTTTTGCAAGGTCTAATATTCTCAAATTAGTTTTTGAATTCTTACTTGCACCCATTAGGAATTGTACTACATCAAAAGGGACATGGAATGCTCTTGAAGCATTCTTCTCTTCAAGCACTAGAGCTAGGAAGGACCAAGTCAAGATGGAATTCACCACACTCAAGAAGATGCCCAAGAAAAGTGTGCTCTCACAATGGTACAAGTTCAATAGCCCTAAGAGAATTTTATCAATCTATCTCTCACTATTATTCAATTAAGAAATTTATTTTGTATTTTAAGTATTGCATGATTATGGGCCACTATTGTAAGTATGCACAAGTAATTTTAGTGATGATTTTAATTTCACAAGATTACATCAATAAAGTTAATATTATGTTTAGATGTCACACTACAAACTTCAAATAATTCATGACTTGTGCACTTTTATTGTTAATAAGTATAAACGTATTTATTGTATCTAGTTAATCTCCCTAAGTAAAGTTCTTGTAATTCAAATATTGTGTTTCATGCCTATGATTCTTGGTTGTGGGATTCCTTGTATCCCATCTAGTCATGTTTTCCATACCTATCAAACTTGGTTTGTAAGATTGCTTCTATAAATTCAATATTCTTCTATTGGTTTTACTATGGCTGATGATCTTTTACGTAGAGGTATCATTCTCAAAGTGTGTCTCTTCTAGTCAGAGGGCACAATCTGGTGATTGCTTGACATTTTGGCATGACTAACTTCGTCAAGGCCAAGCATCATGGATTCACTATGCAATTTGATTCAATATACTATAATGACTTTATAGGACATATGGAAGATCCGAAAAAATTATTACGACAAGGTGATCGATAAGTTTGAAAGTATGCCTTAGAGTTTAACATATTACTTCATGGATCTACATATTAAGAAGAATACCTAATTAATCAATCTCAAGGTGGATTCAAAGAGGAAGTGAACTATGTCTTGCTATCCATTCTCCAAGGAGATACATTTGATGATCTTATCAATCAATCTATTCAATGTGAGCATCACTTGTTCAAACAATCCAAGTGCAAGAACTAGAAGTTGTGATAATCAAGACACTGTTGATAATTAAGACAATGCTCCTCAAGAATTTGAATCAAGAATCTTTGAAGCCCAAGAAGTCCTTTTACATGATATGAAGATTAAATATTATAAAGATAAGAAGAAGGTAAAGGACAAGAAGAAGTTCATGTTCTATGAAGAAGGTATGCTTACTCAAGTCTTCCCATGAGTGCTCCAAAAATACAAAGAACAATAGCAGTATATGCAAAATAGCATCGTGTTTTAGAATCCATTGTATTAAATTGCACATAGAGTATGGTTACTCAAGACCCTTTGCTAAGCTAAAATATCAAAGCTTTGGCCCTTTCATCATCTTTTCCATCATTAATCTAGCCCCCTTCAAGCTCTGGTTACCATGTACCATGAGAATACATCTATATTTCCCTATATCCATATTGGAATCAAACCACACCCAACCACTAAAGCGAGATATACCCAATCCTTCACCACCTAAAGATTGAGGATCATGAAGAAGTCAAGGTTGATCATGTAATGGATTTGAGAATCTCTCAAGGAAGATTGGAATACCTTATTCATCGACATGAGTTTGGCATTAGTCATCATACTCGACAATGTGTAAATATTTAGAGAGAACCAATCAAGTTTCAAGAATTGCATAAGAAGAATCGAATGAAGCCAAGACTAGAGAACATAATCGATCCTCTTATAACGACTCTCTTAAAGGGAAGATGATGTCATGGACAAGGAAACCATCCTAAACCTTAGATTCCATGTGACTTTCTATATGTCATGGTGGTTTCAAAATTAACACCTCATTTACAAAACATGGGAAGAAACTAACATCATCTATTTTGGATCACTGATATCATCAATTTGTAACCATCCTTGAGCATCATTGTTGACCACCTGTATTGTTGGGAATGATGGACGGACAATCCAAAAATGAGTTGGTACTACTAATCCTTACTTTGTACCAGTACTCTTTCACTTCATAGATATGTTTTAGGCCTCCTTAGATTTCCAATGCAACTACATAAGTGACTGTGTACTTTGGAAATGATGCAAGTAATGATTCATTCAAAACAGACTAGTTCCAATTCACAACTCATGAAAAAAACTTCTATTTTGGTTCACACACGTGTTGCTTGTTAAGCTCAGTGCTTCCAGCATAGTAGGAATTAGAAACATGCCTTTTGGAGATATTAATTTAGTTAAAAGAGGTAATGATTTCAAGTTTAATCACTTAAAATGGTTAAATATTCAGAGAGCAATCAATTTAGCAAGTGTAGCTTTACCCCCTATTTTTTAGGACCTCTATAGAGAATGACTAGTGAACACTTCGACGAGATTTTCTCCCACTCCACTAAATGAAATTTCTTCAAAACGTTTCAGCATGTAGTATACTTATAGCTGATTTTAATGAGCTATAGGACATTGAAAATGGTGGAGTAATGACTGAGATATGAACAATACAAAATGACTATTCTGACTGACAATGACAGAGCAACCAACAGATATAATGAATGATCTATTGTATTATGAAACACTGTTGTGCATGATCATTGGCATGATAATCAATGCCCAATGATAGACAGAGGTGTAGGCTATTATGTGCACCTCACTCTCTAGCAATGTGATCAATCAAACACTTGAAAGTGTAGTGATCTCTACCGCACGTTTTTACATCTATAGATGTTCTATTCAAAATTTGAAATTTAATGCAACTTTGACTCTCACTAAAAAAGTGATCCATTAATCTAGGAGATTTTCTCTCAAATGAATTCATGTTTTTGAAATCCAAGTAACTCCACGAGTTTAGTGGCCTTTACAAATATCCCTTCAAGTCAATTTGACTTTTACAAATGGTGAAAGGTAAAGACTTCATAGGAATGGTTCTTATGGGACTTCAAATATTCCTCATAAGATCTTCTCATGCCTAGCCTAGTGTGTAGGCTTGGCATTTACACCAATAGCTCCCCCTCAAGCCAAACATCTTGGCTTAGTCTTCTTCTTCAATCCTCTTCAATGTCCTGCAATCCAATCATAGCTTTAAACTTTCAAAGTTTAGTACCATCAAGTGCTTTGGTTAATAAGTCTCCACATTGCATATTGGTTGATACATGTGCCAACTGAATCTCCTTGCTCAATAGTTTTTCTCTCACATAATCATAGTGGACCTCTATATGCTTCATCCTAGCATGATAAATAGGATTTGCTGCCAGATGTAATGAACTTGTATTATCTCCAAAAATCATTGGAGATATAGTATGCAAACCCAAATCTGTATATAGCAACCTAATCCATATGGCATCTTGAGTAGCATTGGCCAATCATCTATATCCTACCTCTGTTGAGGACAAAGCAACAGTAGGTTGCTTCTTGGAAGGCCATGATATAGGCTTGTCACCTGCAAAAGATAGATAACCTGAGGTACTCCTTCTATCATCTTTGTAACCTGCCCAATCTGCACTTGAGTATATCTTGATATCCAAATCTAAAGTATAAGAAAAATATAAACCTTGATTTTGAGTCCCCTTAAGGTACTTCAAAATCCTCTTGGAAGCTTCCAAGTGAGGTGTCCTAGGTTTGTGCATAAATTGACTTAAAACACTTACTTCATAAGCAATATCAATTCTTATCAATGTAGCATAATTTAGGCTCCCCACTATGCTTTGGTATCCTGCAATATTTTCAAGCACATCACCTTCATGTGCACTTAATTTTTGGTTCACCTCCTGCAAATGAACTTTCTTCAAATGAACTTTCTTCAACATGTCCTGCACATATTTTCTTTGTGTAATGTAAATTCAAGAGTTAGTATAGAAAAACTCAAGTCCAACAAAATACTCTAGTGATTCTAGATCACTGATTTTGAATTGCTGCATCATTTCATTCTTAATCTAATTGATGCAATTAGCATCATTACCTATAAGTATGATATCATCAACATACAGACATAGGTATATCACCTTTGACTTACTTCTCTTAACAAAGAGAGAAGTATCTGCTTTACTCATGATGAATCCTTGATCCTCAAGGTATGTAGTCAACCTATGGCTCCGTGCCCTAGGTGCCTGCTTCAATCCATAAAGTGCCTTGTTTAGTTTACACAGAGGATTTACCTTGATTGGGTCCTCATATCTAGGAGATTGAGACATGTACACCTCCTCTGAAATCCATCCATCTAGAAATGCATTTTTTACTTCCAATTGGTACATGTTCCAATTATTTGATGCAGCCACACTTACCAATATCGTGATGGTTGGCATTTTTTCCACAGGTGAGAAGGTTTCTTCATAATCAACTCCTTGGGTTTGTGCAAAACCCTTAGCCACAATTCTAGCTTTGTACTTGCTTATTGATCCATCAAAATTTCTTTTGATCTTATAGATCCATCTAGAACCAATACCTTCATAGAATCCTTCTTTAGCACTAACTCCGAAGTATCATTCTCCTTGAGTGCTTCAATTTCTTCATCCGTAGTTTCCTTCCATTCTGCCTTTGTTGTTGCCTCTTCATACGATGATGGCTCTTCAAGTGACAAATATTTTGCAAGATAAATAGAATGATTAGTAACTAAAGAAGTTTCATACCCATATCTGATTGGCTTCTTTCTCTCCCTTTGTGATCTTCTGATTGCTTGGTTGGGTTATTAAGGTATATCCTCCAACTTCTTCATCTTGACTTTGCCTTTCGACTTCCATGCCTTGAATTTGTATATGTTGATTTTGTCCTCATCATCTAAGTTGATGTCCTCAATCTGGTTTGGCTCCTCCTTAGTGAGGCTTGTTTCCAAGTTATAAGGCAACTTTCATTGCCTGCATTCACTTTCAAACCAAGAATCCTTCTCATCAAAGACAACATATCTATTGACCATAAACCCTTTGTTGGAAGGATCCTAAAACCTCTATCCTTTCTGATTCAAGTCATACACTATGAAGATGCACTTCTCTGCATTAGGGTCTAGCTTACCTCTGATTTGAGATGGGATATGCACATAAGCAACACATCGAAAAATCCTGCAATGATCAAGTGAAGGTCTTCTACCATGCCGTGCTTCATATGGGGTGATCCCCTTAAGCGATTTTGATGGCAACCTATTTACAAGATAAGTGGCAGTAGATACACTTTCTTCCCACAAGTAATTAGGTAATTTTTTCTCATTTATCTTTGAGCTAGTTCTTTCAACAATTAATCTAATTTTCCTCCCTGCCACCCCATTTTGCTCAGAGGTATACGTAGTTGTAATTTCTCTCTTGATTCCTCTATCATGCAAGAATGCATCAAACTCATTTGAGAAGTACTTACCTCCTCCATATGACCTTAGCCTCTTTAGGCTTCTTTCTGTTTAATTTTCAACAAGTGCAAGGTACTTGTTAAAGCAACTGAATACTTCATCTTTGTGCTTCATAAAATATAAGATAGTCCACCCAGTGAAGTCGTCAATGAATGATACATAATACCGTGATCTAGGAATTGAGGGATCCTTACTTGGTTCCCATACATATGTATGGACAAGTTCCAAGTAGTCCTCATGCATGTAGCCTTTCCTTAAGAAGGGTAACATGTGAGATTTTCCAAACTGACAAGCACCACATTCATAAATCATGTGTTGCTTGATACATTGGGTATCCCAAGTACACATTGATCTCTACAGATTTGCTTTAAGATTCTCTCACCAAATGTGTCCTAATCTCTTATGTCAAATTTCACGCTTTGACAATGTTTGGTCTTTGTAGCTATAAAGTGCAATATTCCTTGTATCTTCAAGTTCAAAAGTAAATAATCTACCTGTCTTTTCTGCTTTGGCAATTCTCTTGAATCCATGTTGGGGATCCTCCACAAAGGCTCCATATTTGTTGAACCTGACCTCCAAACCATTTTCCACAATGTATCCAACACTCATCAATTTAATGGTAATTGTAGGTACATATAGAACCTTTCTCAATAGATTTCTATTCCCATAAGAGTTTTTAACGTTTCCTACCTTGACCGCTGAGTGCTTGGTGTCATCACCTATTTGTACGTGATGCTTTCCCTTAGGCTCCTCAAGTTCAAAGAGAAGGGCTACATTGCTTGCCACATGATTTGCATCCTGAGTCAATGTAGAAGAGATGTTCATCATTCATACCTTTCTTTGAAGTCATATTCATAATCAGTGGAGAGTCCTCTTGTTCTTCTATGTAATTTTTGTAGTCTCTCCTTGATTTGTAGCCTCCTTGGTAGTTGTTATTATAATTGTTGTTTTAGTTCTTATTGTAGCCTTGATGATGGTTGAATCTTCCTCTTGATTATGTATATCTGCCTGTTTGGAGTCCTCTACCTCTATGATTTTTTAAGTTCCTGTAACACTCATATGTAGTATGATTTGACAAACCACAAATATTGCATGGAGAAGAGTTGAAGGGTCTCCCCCTACCTTTCTTACCTCGTCTGCCCCCACCTCTTGAGTTTCTACCTCTCCTTGCATAGTTGGCTTGAGAGGTTGTACCTTCATCCTCATTTTTCTTGCTTTTCCCTTTCTCTTTAGACTTGTGTTTATATGTGTATAGGGCAGAAGAGTTATTACCTCTTGGTGGATCTCCATTGAGCTAAGTAAGTATGACCTTGCTAATGCATCTTTGGCACACCATGAACTGATTCTTTCATGCTCCTCTCTTGTAGATTGTCCTTTGCTTTAGAAAATGGGCATCTCCTCATCTCTAGAGATGTATCCATAGAGTCTCCTTCCTTGCAAGTATTTCTTCATCCTCAAAGACCATGCTTGGTAGTTGTTCCTGTCCAATTTATCAATGAAAGAAGGAAAACCATCTCCCATTTTACCTTAGCTTTGCTCTGATACCACTATTAGGAAAGATGGATGGACACTCCGGAAAATGAGTTTGTACTGCTAATCCCTACTTTGTACCAGCCCTCTTTCACTTCAGAGATGTGTTGTAGGCCCTGGTAGCTTTCCCATGACACTAAGTTAGTGCCTATGTACTTTGGAAATGATGCAAGTAATGATTCATTCAAAACAAACAACTTCCAATTCACACTTGATGAAAAAAACTTCTATTTTGGTTCACACACCTACTGCTTGTTAAGTTGAGTGCTTCTAGTACAATATAAATTAGAAACATGCCTTCTAGGGATATTAGATTAGTTTAAAGAGATAATGATTCCAAGTGGTATCACTTAAAAAGGTTAATTATGCACACGACAATCAATTTAGCAAGTGTAGGTTCACCCCCAATTTTGTAGGACATCTTTAGAGAATGACCAATGAACACTTCAACGAGCTTCTCTCCCAATCCACTAAATGGAATGTCTTCAAACTTTGTGCGCACGTAGTAGATGTAGACTTGATTCTAATGAGCTATAGAACATTTAAAATGGTGGAGTAAGGATTGAGACATAAGCAATACAAGATGACTGTTATGAGTGACAATGACAAAGAGACCTGTCATGGACAAAGGAAACCATCCTCAACCTTAGATTCCATGTGAACCTTGTATCTCATGATTGGTTTAGAATTAGGAGAAACCAATGCTTCCATGGTGTCCGGAATGTGCCAAAACCCTAAGATCGACTGTCTACTTGCCTGAGTCGGATATCGAGAGCTCATGTTTCCAATTGATGACATCATCGATGACATCATCAATTCGTAACCGCCTTTCATAAACTGCCCTTGAAAACCTATATAAGGAGGGGTTGGCCACATTCATAATCACTCTTGCCAATACCAGTCTTGGGAGCTCAAGGAGTCATGACCACCAAATAAGTACTCTCCAAGTTCTAGTTCCTATTCTTGTCTTGTTCCTTGTTCCAGTCGTGTCTAGTCTTGTATCTTGGACATCTAGTCTTGTCCTACTGTAATCGCATCGTATGAGATCTTGTCGAGTTCTTTCGTGTATCTAGTCCATCTCCTAGAGGGGAGTTCTTTTAATCCTGATATCTTGTCTCATACTTACGATCCCGAGTTGTGGGATCTCTTGTATCATCTCTAGTCCAGTTTTCCATACCTATTGGTCCCGAGTTGGGACGTCTTGTATCAGTCATGTATTCTTGTATTATTTTCCCTTCGTGGGTGATCTTGTAATCAGAAGTGTAGTTTCGAAATCTTGTCTACTGTAGTCAGAGAGCACAATCTAGTGCTCCCCTGACATTTTGGCAAGACTGACTTCTATTCAAGACCAGGCATCATGGAGAACGCTTATGAACAGATTGTAGCATCCCTTTAGAGTCTCCAACAACAAGTCGAAGACCTAAGCCATCGACAGACACAAGTCGAGATGGGACATTCAATGCATGTAGGTGCACTCCTCCAAGAATTACAGGAACGAATCGGGAATCTTCAAGCAAATCAAGGGAGTATTCAAGTGAAGCTTGAATTTCAACAAATATAAGGATATGGATTCTTCCAAACATCCAACCCTAAGCAAAAAGTGTTCCCTCTAATGTTGAGGTAATAGGCAAAGGCCTCGTAGGATACTAGTATAAGAAGAAATCATAATGTATGTACTACTATCCAAGTTAATCAACATGCACACAATGATGTGTGAACAAGAACACAAGTTGATTATTCCAAACTTTGTCCAATCTGCATGTACTGCTCCTTGAGTCCTTGTAATGCATCACCAAGAAACTTAGCAAATCTTTTTTGTAGACTGATCCTTGATTGTTGAATGAGAGAGGCTAAAGAGCTTCTCTTTGCACAACTTTTGCAAGACCTCATAAAGATCATGCACTCCACAAAAACCAATGTGCCTTTCTCTAAGAAGCAAATGAATATTCTTATAAAAACACAAGTCATGCACCTACCCAATAAAAACATTGCGCCTAGATTTTGGATTTTAAAACTTGACTCACATTGATTTTTTGTGTGGTTTTTGGTGTGCTTTTGAGATGAAAAGCAAGTGAAAAAATTGGGGTTTGTATGTTCAGTTTGAACGTGGAGCTGATTGAATACTTTCCAATGATGCCACCAACAATTTTGATCATATCATGACAAAGCTCTCAATGTGTACTTTCCAACGTTGTGATAAAATCTTTGATCATATTTCACCATATTTGGGTAAATTCCTAGAATTAGAATTGATAAAATTTTTGAGATTTTGACATTTAGACATTGTGTTCCATCAAAGCCCCATGATCATCATAATGACCTAAGGTTGAACTGTTTGCATACCTTTTGATGTTTGTCGCTCACTAATGCTTTGGTAAATATGAGTGCAACATTTTGACTTGTAAGGCCATAAGATACTTCAATGTGATTTCTAGATACATGTTCCCTAATATAAAGATAATCTTCTTCAGTATGTTTTGTCTTCAAATGATGAATAGGATTCTTTGCAATAACTATAGCACTTTGACTATCTAAAAGAAAATCTATATTGGTATCTTAACATGAACTCAAGATAACTACGAGTTTTCTTCATAACCTTCTTCAAGTGTAGTTGTAAATTTTTCTCCATATTTTGCTTGACTTGGTGAGGTTGGTATTATTGGTTTTTTCATGGATATCCATGAGATGAGGAGATATCCAATATGGAAACAATAACAATTAATACTTTTTATTCTCTCTTTGTCACCTACCAAATGTGAAGTCGAGAACCCTTGAAATAGAAAATATAGTGACTCTAGAAATACCATTGCACAATTTTGATTTCCCTTCAAATATGGGAATATCCTTTAATAGCATCTTCCACAAAAACAACATCACGTCTAACCAGAATGCCCTTAGTCTATGGATGATACAGATGATAACCTTTACTTTCAGAACTGTATCCAACAAAAATACATTTTACTTCCTGATCATCCAATTTTCTGCGATGTTGTTCATGCACCAATGCATATGCCAAACAACCAAAAACACGCAGATGAGCAACAGATGGCTTGCCGTCATGCCAAGCCTCATATGGAGTGATAGACTGTAGCGCTTTAGTGGGACACCTGTTAAGTACATATGCCACACACATGACAGCCTCAAGCTAGAAACTATGTGGTAAAGCCTGACTCTTGACCATACACCTCACCATCTCCATGCGTGACCTCTTCTTTGTTTCAGCAACTCCATTTTGTGGAGGTGTATACGGCACTATACACTGGTGTTTTATCGCAAGTTCAACTAGAAATGCATTAAAATCAGAAGACATATATTCCCCCCCTCGATCACAACGCAGGGTGCCCATTTTATATGCTGATGGATTTTCAGCCAAAACCAAAAATTGTTTGAAGCACATGAACACTTCGGACTTTTCCTTCAATGGATATACCCATGCGTGCCTGAAAAAATCATCATTGATGAAAGTCACGAAGTAAAGGTAATTTCCAAAAGAGGGTGTCTGCATAGGACCACAGACATCACTATGTATAAGCTGCAATTTCTTCGTAGCCCGAACTGAACCATCTTTTGGAAAGGAGGAACGCCACATTTTGCCCAAAATACAGCGTTCACATACATGTTTTCCAGGTGCCTCAAGCTTAGGCAAAGAAGACACCATATCAGATTTTTGCAGGCGTAGCAAACTAGCAAAATTTAGAGAACCAAAGCGTGCATGCCAAAGCTTTGCATCTGACATAGCGTGAGAATCATGAACTGCACATGGCGAATCATTAAGAGATCTTTCATAGTCTATGAGCTTATAGAGCCCATGACATAAAATGCCAGAAGCAATAATAACATCACGATTTGACAGATCATGAACCGTATATCTGTCATCTACAAATTTCACAACCAAGCCAATCTTGGCTAATGCAAAAATTGATAACAGATTCTTCTTGATCCCTGGCACAAATAAAGCATCTGACAAAGTGAAAGAACTACATCAACAGTACTCAGAATGATCTTACCAACTCCCATGACAGGATAAGAGGAGTTATTGGCACATGTAACATATTCTCTGTAGGGGCGTCTACTGTAGACATGCAGTGCTCATGAGAAGATGGCTCAAAACTGCAAATAGTAGTAAACACCCATTCTTCTTCCTGCACAAGATTAGCGGACTCTGTTTTTGGTATAGAGGCATCTACAACAACCATTCTAGCCTCTTTCATCTTTGCCTCTTTTGCAGCCAGTTTTGGACAGTTCTTTATGATATGATCATTCCCTTTATAGTACTTACAAAACAATTTCTGCTTTTCTGATTTTTTTCTCATCTTTGTCTTGGTTCTTCAAATGTGCAGCATTTGCAGATTTCTGCTTACTAGTAGAAGAGCTCCATTTTCCTTTGCCCTTCTAAACAGCCAGGAAAGCTTGATCTGCAATACGCATAATGGACCTGTTTTGCCTAGACTGATCTTCCTGCAAGAGAACAGAGACTAACTCCTCAAATGATATGGCATTTGGATTACCTTTCATCATCAATCGAAGAGTAGAAGAGAAACTCTGATATGAATCAAGAAGACCATTCAAAACGGTCTGCACAAGTCAGCTATCTGGTATAACCTCATCAGCAAAAATCAACTGCTCCTTCAAGTCTTTGATCTTTGTCAAAAAAAGTGCATAAAATCACCTTCATTCATGTGCTCACTCTCCAACTGTTTTCGGAGGTAAGCAACACGAGCCTCATTCTTACCCTGGTACAATGTGGTAAGTGTATCCGAAGCATCCTTTGTTGTTCTGCAAGAGCGAATATGAGGAATAATGGCCCATTTGACAGACAAAGCTATCAATGCATGTGCCTGGGCATCTCTGCCATCCCAACGAATATGCTCTATAGTAGGTGCAATAGAAACACCAGCACAAACAGGAATCTACAGAATATCATCTTCGACACCATCTCCATCAGCTTCAACACCTATATTTGTAGTACCTATAGTCGGAGGTGTAACAGGACATCTTTCAACACCCTACACAATGCTCCACAGTCCTTTTGCAACCAATACATGTCGCATCATTTAAGCCCATAATGGGTAGTTGGTACCATCCAACTTATCCTCAATAGCCAACATACCGAATACATCACTGCTTTCAGCCATGACCGGTGACTAAAATACCTTGATGCAGAAAATTGAGTGTATCTCAAAAAGTTGAATGGAACTGCCCATATGAGTTCTGCTAGACTTGTAGCAGACTTCGAGACGCTTATATTGGCGAATAGAAACTGGTATATATCTTTGGCACAAAAAGATGAAATAGCCTGCACAAGCGCTGCAATAGTGCGTTTGGAGGCCAAAACGAGCTCAGATCGTCATTTCGGCACCACACATCAAAGATATTTTTATCTCTAAAACACCTTGAGTATGCTCACCAAATTTTGTGTGAATCTGAGACTGCAACCGGAGAGGTGTAGACGACGCCCTAGATAAAGCAGCGACCTGCTTTGATACCAGTTGTTGGATTTAGATGTCTGCGGAAGCACACAAACAGAACAAGGAAGAAGAAGAAGCATGGAGCACAACACACAAGACTGAATGTATTGCTAGAGAATGTACAAAGATAAGTAGCCCATTAGGGCAATAGGCGTATATACAAGCCAGGGGAAAACAACCTCCTAAAGAGGGAAAAAAGTGCCCCGACGGTCCTAGTGTGTTCACACACATCACTACCTAAATATATCAACAAAATGAACATATGGACATGTATTACATAGATAAATCAAGCATCCAAGTGCTTTACTATACAAAGTGGCATCAAAAGGTTCATGATTCTTCATTTTCTTCTAATTAGACTCTAACATCCCCAAGTATTTGCATAGATATACAATTTAACATTAAAAACCTATCTAAAAGTCTATCAAATGTGCTTCTATTGTGTTATATAGATATCTCATTATTTTTCTTAGTTGAATGCCTTGGTACTTAAAATCTCAAAGTGATTATCTTCAAATGTATGTTTGAATTGGAATTTAAAAAACTGAAGGTCTGAGTTCTTGGGATCTATCATGATCATATCATCTACATAGATAATGATTATGATCAAGATATCTGACTATGTTTTAATATAGAGGATAGGAGCTGCATCTGAATTTTTAAATCCAGTACATTGTAGTTGAAAATGTATTTGTTCATACCATGCTCTAGTTGCTTGTTTTAAACCATAAAGTGCTCTGATCATCTTGCATACTAAATGTTGTTTACTTGCCTCTTCAAAATGTTTGGTTGTTCATTGTTGACATCTTGATGTAGATCACGATTCAAAAATGTTGCCTATGACCAGAAGTGAGCATGATACTATCTTTATTATTATGGAACATCTTACAAATATGGCACATTTTCTTCCCATGAGAGAAAGTGTTCATAACAAAGTTGACATCCACTCTTTGGACAAGTAATCAAAGAGGGAGGCCTTCCTATTGCTCCGCAAATTTAGGGATTCATCTTTCACTAGTTATTCAATAACAGTGTTGGGTCGAGGGCCTCTAGTGTTTTTCTCAACAATTTCGACAAGTCTATTGGTATTTTCACTAACTTGTTTGGTCGATTCAGCACTACTACTGGACCTGGAACTCCTACCAGAAGGCACCACACTACCACTGAGTTGGGTATCAATAACAATCACCGAATTGTCGTCGAGCAGTAGCATACTAAGCTTGGGTATATTTTTCAGATTAGAGTTAAAGAAATGTTGTGGTTCTACTTTACTAGTACATAATACCCCCTCCCCGTCAGATGGACTCCCTGCAATATTGTTGCATGGTGGTGTCCTTAACATACTATTTACTCTCCAAGGATATTTATCGTTTTGATATTTAGGATAGATTTCTCCTAATTTCATAACAAGCATGTACGAAAAGATCTCCCGTCAAAAGCATATCCTAAGCTTCTCTCAGGAACTATACTCCATGCCTCATGGCTACCACTAGTGTTAACTCTCCATTCTAGCTGACTGTATCACATATGACTATAGTAAACAAAGTAACTTGTCATCTTCTGGGGATGGATAGGGGTCTGTAAATAGAGGCCCTATGTTATTTTCCCATACCACAGGTTAATAGTTACTACTCATCATCACTTTACACCACACTCACTAACTAATTACTTTTTGAAAAAATTACAAAACCGTCACACATTAAATTTCAACCAAACTTCTCAACAATTAATTATCACAAAAAAGATTAATAGCTTATATGACAATTAAAAACATGGTACTAAATAGCAAAGAACAATAGTTGAGAGAAGATCAATTTTCACATGCTTGCTTCACCACGTGAAGTCCAATGAACTCACCATGCATCTCTCCCTCTTTCAGGATGACATGAGTGCAACATTTTTGTATAAATGTGTACAAAGAGTTACAACGATTAGGCCATTATGGTGCTTCACTGAACTATATGAAGAATTACACTATGGAAACTACAAGTCTTAATCCATCTACCCAAGAGTTGGGATCCATTGGAAGCCACATAGATGATGCGAATCTTCTGGCTTCTAGTCTCAATGGTTTGAAGAATGATGAGAAGTGGGAATCCTTTACCACTTTAGTATATGAAAGGGATAATCTTCCTTTTTTTTAGCAATTGGTTGCTCCATTGGTCATATAAGAAATGAACATAGGTGGAAGTTCAAGTAAAAGCAAGAATGCATAAGTTTTTTTTGTAGGTAATCAAAGAGGCAAAAGAAGATGAGGACAAGGCAGTGGCAAATGAAGGTTTGGAGGAAGGAAAGGCCGCTGAATCAATGAAGGACATGACCAAGGCACCTCATCACAAGGAGGTAGAAGAAGAAGAAGATTAAGAGGAGGAAGGCATCAACAAAAGAAGAATCAAGATGGTGGCACATTCTACATATGGAGCATGTTTCACCACTATGCTAGAGATTTCTAACAAGGAAGAAACCAAAGGAACTATAATCAAGGTTCTTCATACAAAGGCCAAGCTAAGTATGCCTCTACAAGTTTTAATAAAGACTAGAAGCGGGCATGATACTATCTTTGATGTTGTGGATTGTCTTACAAAGATAGCACATTTTTTTCTCATGAGGAAATTTCATTCAACTATGCATATTCCTAAACATTTCATAAAACAAATTTTAAGGTTCTGGTATTCACAAAATTAGGTTCAGGTATTCAAGAAGATGCTTGACAATATGGATTTGGGGTTGAACAAGGTAAAGAAGAAAATTAAAGATACATGGAAACATCAAGATTTATATCATGATCTCAAAAAGAGACCCTTGGAGATTTGAAAACATGATTTGGTTATTTTGAAAGTGAACCCTTATTAATCAAATCTAGTTTTAGGGAGAGATCATCGATGATCTCCTCATTATGCTGGTCCTTTTAAAATCTTGGCCCAATTGCATATTTACTTGATCGCCCTAAGACTTTGAATACTTAAACAGATGCAACTTGAGCTTGAACCAAAAGTCATAATGGACAGGGGAATCAGGAATCTGGAAATAGTGGAAATTTTAGTTATGTTTTTTCCAAATTCTATCGTAGGACACCATATTGATTTACCCCAAAAAAAACATGCGTAGGTAATAATGAAATTTTATGATCATGTTTGCAAAAATTTTCACATACATTTTTTACATTCTCTCTCTCTAGAAAGTTGTTGCATGAAATTTCTGTGCTAAATGTGAGCATGAAGATGAAGGAATAAAAACAAGTTGTTCCATGAGTGAAATATAGAGTAATCTACGTACAAAAACTTTACATGATTGAAAATTTTGTAGTTCCTATATTTTATGTATCATTTGGTTGCATGAAGATAGGTTAATGGAGATACTTTTCATGTTTTTTCATTTCTCTCAAGAAGTTTTGATGTTCTAGGGTTCAAAAGTGATATAGTATAAAACGTTTTACCAATAGAAATATATTTTATAGCTTTATCACCCATCTTCTTTTGTTTTTATTGCTTATGCATATAGATTCTTGAAAATTGAAAATATAGATGAGAAACACATTGATTGCGACCTTTCCAAGATTCCTAATAACGCATAAACATAATGCTTTTCTACGAGTTCTACTAAGTACGTATTATTGGGTAAATTGTGACTTTTGATCATGCAACTTGCCATTCCCATGAGAGGATTACGTTTCACACTCTTTGAAACTATTTTTTGTTTTTTCATAAGACACTATTTGTTCGTATTCTATCCGACTAAGCCAGAAATGTAATTAGTTTTGGAGTCCTATACCCCATGCCTTGATCAAAATGAAGGTTTTGCATATTACATGGAGATAGATTTCTATTCCTAGCGAGCAACATTTGATAGCCCCATGCATGCCTTAAAATTTCATCAATGAACGTCATGAAGTGCGATTAAGTACCAAAGGATGTTGTACATTTTAGTTGAGCTCTTATTGTAGAATCTTTGGGAAATAAAAAACGCTGCATCTTACTGGGAACCTTGCCTTCAAACGAATGTTATGATTAGGTCCGAAGTTTAGGGAAGGAAAACTCCATGTGAGTTTTTTTTGAGGTAAGACATATTAAGATGACCAAAATATCATGCTAAATCTTGACATTTTAAATGGTTGCAAAACTTTTATAGCTCATGGATAGTCATGCACATATGATTTATAGTTTCTAAGCTTCTACAATTCATGAAATATTTGTACTAGATCCAAAGATACTTTCACCATCACATGTATAAAAATAATACTACACGAATTACACAATAACGTAGCCACCAAAACCAGTTGTTGGCTAGTATTAACACCTATAATAGATTCTTCTTTATCCCTATTACACAAAAGCAACTCGACAAAATGGTTCTAAAGACATTAGCACTACTTATAAGGATTCTTCCAAACTTCACGGTAGGATACGGGGAGATTTCTTTCTGTGATATTACTTTGCACTCGTAAGTAAGCTCAATTGAGATGAAAAAAGTACATTGAAAGGTGATTTATATGAGGAGACGATTATCAAAGTACCATATGAATACATACAATTATCATGCACGGATTGTTATTAACTAAATTTTGTAGTAAATAACCGTCCTTCTTGTTTTACTAAGTTTTCAATGTTTCACAATGTAGAACATTACCCTACTCTTCATCAAAGTTAGCATAATGTTTTTACAATGTAATCATTTTGCTTATGTAATTTCTAAAATATATCTATTTTTCTAATTTTATCCCTCTTCGCTTCAGCTTTGATTGTGTAGCGCTTATAGATTCTTTCTTACTAGAGAAACATCCTCTTTTAACCCTCTCCTTCTAACTAGCAACAAGAAAAATCTTAATCTCCAATAGACATAATAGATATGTTCTACCTGAATTGGCCTTTTTGCAAGAAAGTAGATATTAAAAGTCACGGATTTCATATATCCCTTCATCATCAATCAAAGAGTATAAGAGAAAGATCTATAAGAAGCATCCCAACCATAAAGAATAGTCTACACGCTTGTTCGAATGTGCAACACTCAAATGCTTATTCCAATATTTTATCTTTCTATTAATTTGATTTAGAGAAATCATAGTCCCATTCTCGAATTGTTTCGGAGTTAGGAATCACAGGATTATTTCTTGCATACTATAGGATCGCAAGACTATCCGAAAAATCCTATGTGGTTTTCATGCACGAATATGAGGGATAATGGGATGCTTGAGATAAAAAGCCATCAAGGCATGAAATTGCATGAATACCTGCTATAATAATGAATTTGGGAGATGGAAGAAGCACACTATGTTTTGTAGAGATCAGGGATAGTGAATGGGGGTTTGTTAGTGACATGCTTCGAGAAGAAACAACTTGCTCTTATATCGTGTTGGAGTTAGGGGCTCTGGAATTCATATAAAATGTATCATGAAGAAAAAGAAACTTAGAAGCATAATACAAAGTGTATTACTATACATAACATGTTAAGACATAAGTATCCATTTAAGATTATGGACATATATACAGGTCAGGAAAATATATTGAAAGAAGAACAAAATTTGCATCAGAGACCTATTTTCACAACCATCATAACAAAAATATACTAGCAAACACTACGGCTCATGGAATTGTATATGATGATATTTCAAACCGTTTATGCATGTATTGGGATACCATGAGTAGCATACACGTATCCTCCAACCATCCTCAAAGCAAGAATAAAGAAATTGAACTACAGCATCAATTCATAAGGAAGAAGGAATATACTGACAAAGGAGGTTTCATCAATTCAATTACGTTGAAACAGCAAATGTTTTGATGGTAAAATGTTTTCTATGTCCAATAGACAAAGATCATGAAGGACGTTGATCAAGATGTAAAATGAATCTTTGAATGAAGCTTCAAAGCCAATTCATACAAACAAGGATTTGAAGGCGTGGTACAATATATGAAAATGTTCAAGTAATTCGTCCCATCAAGGAGGAGTATCTTCTCTAAACATTGTCCGCTAATTATAGAGCTCATCGTGTTTTGTAGTATATGTCGATCAACGCATATATAGTTCTTAGTATCAATCATAGGTTAGGATAAGGATGTTGGAGGAGATGGTGGATAGTCTCAGAGATGAAGTGATGCTACAAAAGCCTACTTCACACTAGTCAAGAAAATATGATGGGGAGTGTAGTAGGACTATTTAGCTCCTTAATCATTACAAATAATCACTTATGTGCTTTGGAACATGATCCACTAATCAATGGATCAAACCAGTTGAGTAGGCAGTTGATCCAAGATAATATACTTGCTATTTTTTTCTCTAAACCTCTTTAGTAGAATGAACAGTGCTCTTAGCCTTCTAGAAATTAGAAAACTTACATTTGGTGGTATCTAATGAACTTTGATAGCTACCATTCATGATTTGTTTCACTAAAAAATATGGACTACACACTGAGAAGGATGGTTAGGAAGTTACAAGATTTGCCCAACATCTTCAGGGTGCTTCAGACTACAGACCAGAGAGTAATGATATGAAAATATCTCATGATTGAAGAATGCAATTATAATGAAACTTTGTAACTATGAAGATGATAGTATGATAATTCTATAGCACTTTAAATCACATTAAATGACTAACCATGCACTCAAAAAAAGCTTTGAGAAGACCACCATTCTAAGAAAGTCATTGCAGAGAAGTGAAGTGGAGATATAATCAATATGTATGTATTAGATCACATAGAAGTAAAATAGCATTGGCAATGATCAGATTCACAATGTGAGGGTAGTGTTGGAGTTACAAAATGAGGTCACTTGTCACAAGATATCCCTCTCAAAAAGATCTACTAGTCGGGCTCTCTAGACGAGTCTTTTTTATCTAGTTTTATAGTTGAGTTTGGAGCAAATCTTTGAATTCAAATTCAAATGCTCACTAAAATGTGCGTCCTAAACTATAGGCTATATTCTCTCATCAATCATCTACCAATTAGGTCAAGATTTGAATCCTCCTAAATCCTCATGAGTAGTGCATTAATTATAATCGCTTTTACAAAGATAAAAGGTACTGTAATTTTTACAAGGAGTGATCATTTATGACTATATGAAGTTCATGCTAGTTATCCAGGTATGTAGGCTTGGTCTTTTTTCACCAACAGCTCCCACTCAAGCCTAACATGCTTCATCTTCATTCTGCCTTGATTTCCTGCAATCCAATCATCATCTTGAACCTGTTCAGCTTAGTTCCATTCAAAGACTTTCTGAGCATATCTACACATTGCAAATGCGTTGATACATAGGAAAATGGAATGTCCTTGCTAATCAATTTCTCTCTTACATAATGATAGTGCACTTCAATGTTCTTATTCCTTGCATGATATATAGGATTAGTAGCAAAATGAACTGAACTAGTGTTGTTTCCAAAAATCATTGGAGTGTAAGAATGTAACCTCAAATCTGTGTAGAGTTGTTTGAGCAACATAGCCTCTTGTGTTGCATTTGCTAAGCTTCTATATTCTCCCTCTATAGATGACAATTCCATAGTTGTTTGCTTCTTTGATGACCATGATATTAGCTTTGAACCTGCAAAAGACAAGTATCCAGAGGTGCTCCTCCTATGATCCTTGGAGCAAGCTCAATATGCATTAGAATAAATCTTTATTTCTAAATCAAAAGTGAATGGGTAAAACAACCCTTCATTTATGGTACCCTTTAGATAGTTTAGGATCCTCTTGGTAGCTTTCAAGTGAGGTTTTCTGGTGTATGCATAAACTAGCTTAATGTACTTACTCCATAACATATGTCCACTCTAGTTAGGGTTGCATAGTTGAGACTCCCAGCACCTGTTTTGGTAACCTATAACATCTTCAAGTGGTTCCTCCTCATGAGAAGTAAGTTTTTAATTGATTTTCATGGGTGTTCCTACAATTTTAGTGTTTTCCATCTTAAACTTTATCAACATATCATGAATGTACTTCTTCTGAGTAATAAACAGACCATTATCTGTGTTGACAAATTCTAATCCAAGAAAGTATGTTAACAAACCTAGATCACTTATTCTAAACTCTTCCATCATTTGTGATTTAACTTTCTTGATGCCATTAGCATCATTTCCTGTAATGATAATTTCATCCAGAGAGAAACATATGTAAATAACTTCTGAGTTGGTCTTCTTTATGAATAATAAAGAATCTGCTTTGCTAGCAGCAAATCACTTTCCTGAAGTGCTTCAACTTCTTCCTACATGGATTGTCTCCATTCTTTTTTCTCATTGGCTTCTTCAAATGAAGAAGGTTTTCGGTCATAAAGTCTTTAGTCATGTGCACAAAATGTTTGGTGACCAATGATGTGTCATAGCCATACCTTATGGATTTTTTACTCTCCCTTTGAGATCATCTGAGTGCTTGATTGGAGGACTCTGGAATGTCTTTCAATCGCTTGAACTTGGTCTTGCCTTTTGAATTTTAAACCATGAAGTTAATCCCTTCTTCATCCTCTGTATTCACATCTTCTGATATTTTGTTGATATTCTTGAGTGAGAGTTGGAAAATCAATTTCCAAATCATAAGGTAACTTCATCTTCCTACAATCATCTTCAAACCATCAATTATTTTCACCAAACACTAGATCCCTACTAACTGTAAAACCTTTGTTAGTGGCATTGTATAACCTATATCCCTTTTGGTTTTGGGCATAGCCAATGAATGCACTTTTCAGCTTTTGGATCAAGCTTCCCTCTAATGTGTGAGGGAATATGTGCATCAGCAATGCATCCAAAAGATTTTACAATGGTCCAATGAGGGTTTCCTGCCATTCCATGCCTCATATGGTGTGATTCAATCAAGTGATTTGGAAGGGAGCTTGTTAATCAAGTATGACTATGAAAACAACCCCTTCCCATAGGTAATTAGGTAGTTTCTTTTCATTCAACATTGATCTTGCAGCGTCTACTATTAGTCTATTCCTCCTCTATGCCACTCCATTTAATTCCGAACTATATCTTGTTGTTACTTCTCTCTTTATACCTCTACCCTATAAGATTGAGTCAAATTCATGTAAAAAATACTCACCACGTCCATTAGATCTAATCCTTTTCAAGGTTCTACTTATTTGCTTCTCAACCAATGCCAAATACGTTTTGAGACAAGTAAATACTTCATCTTTATGCTTCATAAAGTAAAGAATTGTCCATCTACTCTAATATTCTATAAATGAAACATAGTACCTTGAACCTAAAATTGATAGCTCTCCCAGGACCCCACACATCAGTTTGCAAAAGCTCCAAGTAGTCTTCATACATGTACCCTTTTTTGTTGAATGGTTGCCTATGAGCTTTTCCAAGTTGGCATGCTCCACATTTGTATATCATGTGTTTCTTGGACACATTTGGAATGCCAAGCACACTGTGATGCGTGCATATTTTCTTTAGTGATCTTTCACCTACATGACCTAGCCTTTTATGCCATATCTCTAGTTCAGATAGGGTTTGATCTTTGTAATTGAAGAGTGCAATATAGCTGGTATCTTCAACCTCAAATGTAAAGAGTCTACCAGATTCCTCACCTTTCCCAATCCTCTTAAAGCCTTGTTGAGGGTCTTCCACATATGCTCCATGGCTTGTGAATCTAACTTGTAAACTTTTCTCAACAATTTTCCCAACAGTGGTTAGGTTTTTTGTTATGGTTGGCACATATAAAACCTTAAGAGGTTCATGTTACCATGAGAAGCCTTGAAATTTCCAATTTTCTTAACAAAGTGTCTAGTGGTATCACCTATCTGTACTTCATGCTTCCCTTAGGTTCTTCAAGATCAGATAGCAATGCTACATTTCGAGCCACATGATTTGAAAAACCAAAATCAATATAGAAAAGATGCTCATCATCTTTACCTTGCTTGGATGTCACGTTCATGATGAGTAGAGAATCCTCTTGGTCTTCTCTATAGTTGTTATAATCTTTTCTACCTCTAAGGCCTCCTTGATAGTTGTTGTTTTAGCCTTGGTTGTAGTTGTGATGACAGTTACTTCCTCTATTGTTGAACTTGCTCTTGGTTATCCATAGCCTCCTCTATGGAACCCTCTTCCTCTCTAATTCCATATATTCTTGAAACACTAATATGTGGTATGGTTAATATGCGAAGCTCGTGGATGATGGGAAATACTTACCTGATGAAAATGTGTATACGAAGATGTTTCGAGGTTTAGTTTATGTAGAAAATACCATACTAAATTTGAGGTTAGAGTTGGCTTGATGAGTCACTTTATGCATAAACCATCCTAAGTGTACTAGGAGGTGGTAGAATGTATATTGATATATGTGAAATAGACATGAAATTTTTGCTTGTTTTATGAGACAAAAGTTCAGTGAATTGTGTATGCATACATAGATGCAGATTGGGTAGGGAATGTCATGGATCAAAGGTCAACAAGTGGATCTTCATTCTCATTTGGAAGTATAACCATTTCATGGAGTAGCAAGAAGTTGGAAACTATCACTTTGTCAAGTAGGAAAGCTGAATATAGAGGAATTAGTCAAGTTGTTTGTGAATCAACATGGATTAAGTACCCACTTGAAGACATGGGAGTCTACATAATATAAAATTAAACATAAATCACTCTTACATTGAAGTAATTCCAACATAGTCTAAATAACAAATCATGTATTTATAAAACATACACATCATACAAAGCATAGAAACTCGCATTCTAGTAGATATATTATATTTCCTATAAACATACACATTCTCATAAGGCTTAAATGCATACTTAGTTAAGCACACATAGGTATGAAGTCACATTTATATATATTCAAGTAATGCTTACCTATATAAAGTTCATACCATTACGTTAAGGCATACAAGGACAAAGCACATACATACACATTAGTGCTTAGGATCACACAATCTCATACACGGAAGGTAAGTTTCTTTCTAAGTAAATACATGAGGTATCATGCCTACTTAAGTGGTTTCATATAGTCTCATGTTTATTTAGGATACCTATTTGAGATAATCGTTACCCAAGTTGATTTACACATCACACTGTCATAGGTATATTACACTCAAAGGTTCACATGTGAGCACATATATTAAGCCATGTATATGCTCGCAGTATCATAAGTTATCTTAGACAAAAATACCTAAACACATAGGGTATGCACAAATGCACTTAGATTCTTATCCATATGTGCTTTCATATATGTAAAACAACTAAGCATATGTGGGTAGACACTCAAATAGACATAATTGTAGATATTCACACTTATGAAGCACATACAGGCATCAATGATCATTGATGCACAAATGTATGGATATGAATGCATTCATATTAACTTATTTTCTCAATTACACTCAAAGTTACTTGCAAGAACATATAGAAAGAAACATAATTAGCTAAAACTAAAATATACAAAAAGACTATATGAAAAAGGATATAAATAGAAATAAAGTGAATGATTCTAATAAAGTTTTAGTGATCCTCTCTTATTCCAACCAGAGCATATATTCAACTTCTTGAACCTCCAAGCACTTAAAGAGAGATTAGTCAAATTAAATGCTCACAAAAAATATGTTTTTGAGAATTTGGAGATAACCATTTTGAAAGTTTTAAGTTTTTTGCTTGTCAAAAATGCTTCTAAATGCAAGTAAAGATTCTATTAGCAAAAAAAATCTTTAAAATTATGAAAATTTTAATTCAAAACCTTTTCGTTCAATGCAAAGTTTAAAGACAAGATTTAAACAATCCTATAATAGACATTCAGATAGTCTTGGTACTTACCTTTCTATTAACCATATTCAAAAGTAATATTTATTTCATATAATTGTTCCATCCTTTATCTCTTAGCCATGTGCCACAACATACATCTAACTAATTCCTCTATAGCATACATCCACCTCATATAGCACGTAAATACATTTCAGAAGTAGTTTCAAGACCACAACTGATTCATGAAAACTTTTTCTTTCCTTTCTTTGATTTTTCTATTTATTTTTCTTTGTTCTTCTTATTTTTCTTTTTTATTATGTTGCAGTAACCACTGATATATTGCTTTATGTATTTATCTTTTATTTTTGTTAGCAACTTATTTGTTTGAGGGTAAAGGCTTAACCCCTATTCACAATAGGGCTTCTACAGGCATGCTATAGTGGACACTAGGATCTCATTTGTTAAATGGTTTATCTAATACGTAGTCATTGCTTGACCCTCTTATGAATAGCTATATCATTTTACCTATAATCACATTTCTTAAGGGAGTCCCGTCAGGTTCTCGTAAAGTATATGTATTTGTATCAAACAAAGAAACAACAACATACGGACCAAACCATCCTGTAGTTAATTTTCATCGTACATCATAGTGGGTCTCAAAGGTACTCTCATAAACAAGTACCCAATCCCTCGATTCTATGGTTTGTGGCCTAACTCGGTGATAAATTGTCTTCCCATTTTAAGCTTACTTACTTTATTATCTAAGTATGTATATGAAAAATTGGCTTTTGACAATACAAGAGTTCAGCGGCATAAAGCAAGTTGTTCTTCTGTATGTCATCATGTCGGCCCAGAAGGCAAATGGAAGATCTTTCTACCATTGCACGATATCTCCATGGCATGCTTTCGAGATCGACTTCACTATGGAAGGATGACCTTGCTCAATCTTTCCATTAGCTTTGGGTTGTAGGCTATCGTAAGGGATAAATGAATTCCATGTTGATCAAACGACTCTCTTGCCTCTCTAGCATCGAGTGTTGGAGTTAGTGTCCAATAGTCCAAATGGTGCTAGCATCACTAACGCTACTTTTAGTCTCCAATACAACAGAAAGCAAAGGGCACCTTAGCTGACGCAGCTGCCTCCTAAACGAGGGGCATGATTTCAAAACCCACCACTAGCAGTGTAGAAGAACTCAGTGTAAGAAGTCTTTTTGATGCACATTTTTTTTGCTAAATCACTTTGCTAAATTAGCGTTATTTCTTGTGATAAAGCTTTTTATATCGATGATCACTCACATAGAAGCTTTATGCTTTTGCTTTTTATGGGAGTATTAATACTATAAAAGAAGGCCCTTCGATCATTGTTCAAATCATCACTCAATCACTCAAGCAATCACTCAAGGAGAGTTCAAAGATACTTGGTGATCAAGGAGATATCTTATCACCCTCAAGGAGCAAGGAGAAGATCTTGGATGCCCTCTTAGAGGAGGAGTTCTCACACTCTTCGAGGAGTTGTGGTCTACATCTTGGTGATTATCAGAAGGCAATTCTGTTAGCGTACCATCAACTTCTATTATTGATTTATTGTAAGTAGCAAGTCTATTTCCATTCTTACTTGCTAGCTCTTTTGTTTCTGATTTAGGTCATGGAATTCGGGTTTGTTGTACAATAGTTCTAAAGTGTTCTTATTCTTCATATTTTGACACACACACTTAATACCTCTTAGGCACACAATCTCTTGTATCTAGTTCCTATTTCTTCCTAGATATAGACATTGTTAGATTGTATCATATACACACATTGTAATTTGATGTTCATATATCGATAGTGTAGCTAAGCCTTATAACTTAACTGTTACACTTGAAATATCATTTATTTTCTCTCTATCTCTCACTCATCTCTTTTGTTACTCTTTATTATGATATTTTGTGTCTTCTTAAGCACCACAGTCCAAGACCTGGCTAGAGAGGAGCAACTATTGAAGGGCTAGTTTGAGGCGAAGCTGATCTCTTGACAAACCAAGGGGAGGGAGAAGATGAAATGATTTGGATGGAAAAAGCGACCTTTCCTATGATGATCTTGTCACTTGAAGGTGAACAACATAGTTGAGCCCAGCTTGTCTATGGAATTCTGCATCACATAACTTATGTAAAGTCTAGCTTTCTACAAATAAGATGTGTGAGGAGATTTGACCAAGAGAAGTGATGCCCGTATTTTATCTCCACCATATCAGTTTGGAGCTTCACATAGTCTTAGACGTCCTTCTTAAGACCGGTGATAGCTAGCCCTCTTTGTTCCCACCCATTGGAGTGAGCTTCAATCATATTATATCCCCTGCAAAGAATAACATCTGTGGAACCACTGCCAATTAACCTTGCTGTCGGTGTCGAGATTGGGTGCATAAATTTAAACAATGGTGAACTGCAAGGGGCCTTTAAAGGAGAAAGCAATTCATTCATGGTTATGATCCTCAAGGGTCTCCTCAAAGGTAGGCATCATAAGCCCACGGAGTCACATAAGCCCACGGTTGACATGTGGCAAACCACACATCATAATCCCACGGATGAAATGTGGCCAACACCCCGTAGTTTATTCTTACTTTTACCACACGCGAGAATGGTGTTGATTATGTTAGTTTTCTGCACAAGTGCATAAGGAATTCTCACATGTCATCTTCCTGATTTAAACGCAAGCTAACCATGTTGTTCCAGAGCGATTCCCAACTTCTGCGTCATAGTCTGACATTATCAGTTTCCAAAGGACTATTTCGCAATCACAATGGCTTGCCTCTGTCATGAAATTAAGTTTCGCATTTTATTTTGCCTTTTGTTACTTTGTCCGATGCTGTTTTTGTGGAATCCGACTATATTTCATATAGAATACTCAAAATAAGTTAGAACAATGTGAATAGAATTTTAAATATAGACTTAATCGCATAGTATGAAGGCACTCAAACGTGTGTCTTTAAAACTAGATCATTGTAGTAGATGCGAAGAACGCTAATTTCTTATTTATATGGTTGCAAGGAAAACTGTATGGTTAGTCTTCGTCGCATGGGAATGCTCCTTAATAAGTTTCGTTGTGGAGATCAGAACGCATAAAAATCTTAATGATAAGAATTTATTCTGTTTACATATGTAATGATATATACAGTGGCTATGTAAAATATCATTTTCAGAAAAGGCTTTTCATATAAACTTACCACTAAGAAATATTCTTGTCCCTAAGCACTACATACGCATTACCACACGTTTCCCTCTCTTATTGTTAGAGTACCATATCGATTTCAAAGACGCAATATGGTTTCTTCCTTACTCTATGAAGGACATGGCTATGTAGCTATATGAAGGAAACTTGGGTTACATAATTCGTAATGTTGAAGGGCATGGACTATGCAACTATGTACGTGGAAACTTGGGTTACATCCACAATATCGTTCAAAACAAAATTTAAGTAGATCTTTCCATGTGATAGGCAAAGCCCCATCGAGGTAATTTTCTATTATTTTTCAATCGTTCTTGGATTTTTCCACATCTAACGTATCCACCTCATGCGTTCCTCGTAAAGATAAGTAGAAACGTGATCTTTTAATATCCTCGTTCTAGTACATGCCAAGATCCTCATCATTCTAGTACATGCCAAGTACCACTTTCAAAGTCATCATCAAACCCCCACCCTATCTACTAGTTGACCATGGTTGCCAAATTATCCTCGAGGGTCTAGTCTTCCACCTACTTCGGATTCCTATGGGCTTTGGTGTCTCGATGGAGCAGTAATGCAGCTGGGTCCTTTCCAAACTAGACAACAAGTTGGTATTTTGGAAGGGCATGCAAATGAACCTTGCAGGGGGTGCCATGGTAATTAATACCTTCCTCATTTCCTCGATCATTTACTTTGCTCTTGATAGAGATTGAAGAATCAAGAGCTTAGTGAATTGGAAAGAATCTGCGGAAACTTTCTTTGGATAGAGGACCACAATAGAAAGGGGGTTTTCCCAAATTAATTGGTCTACCTACATCAACCAACAGGATTGGGGGTGGGTCTGTGCATTATGGATATTGAAGGCATGGATAACAAATTGGTGGAAAAATGGATCATCAAGGCTTGGTGTAACTATGAGACCTCTTGGGACAAGCTTATTTTCAAGAACAGAAACGTGATCATGCTGGTAGGCCTCCCTAGTTGGAAGGACTTGGGACTCCTTAACATTTTATTCGCCCCCATTCCCATCTCCTTTAAAGGCTCAAATCTTGTTCGCTCCCTATGGAAGATTTGGAACAAGTTCAAACAATTTGTCAAAATTAGAGAATATTGGAAATGGGCAGCTGATATGTGAGGAAATGACGTGATATGGTTTCCGATCATAGGCATCAGAGGCATGGCCCCCTCAAATCTCCAAATTGCTAAGAGACCCTCGAACAAGAGTTTAAGACATTGAAAACACCTCTAGAAACACGAAATTGGATATTGGATCAACTTCGAGGAGATAAAGCCTAGAATAAGACTTAATGACAAAGAATATAATCTCCTTCAAAGTACATGCTCAACCTAGGAACGATAAAAAAATGGACTCCTCATTGGATGGAATCCACCATACGTGGAGGGTTTTATGTGGCACAATGGAAATTCCTTGTCCAAATACCCTAGAATCAAGGTGAACACAGATGATCATATCATGCTTAACAAGAAGTGGTGCGTGACTCGGACAAGGATGTGTTGGGATTTGAAGTTCATGTCCATCTAGCATCCCCTCATCGAGATCAAAAAGTCGATTCTCATGTGCAAATTTCTCCATCCTGGTTTTTGTACAAATATAAAGGCTAGAAAATGTTTTGGGGAACCGCCATGGTGCAAGCAATGCCACCATAACATTGAGGGCCTGGGTCACATCTTCTTCGCATGCACCAAGTCTCTCCTGCTATGGGGGGCATGTGGGAATATTTTGAGACTACAGAATCAAATCACCTCGAAGCAAACGCTTCTAGGTGAAGCGATTGGCTCCTAAATAGCATTGTGGAATGCTATAAGAGGGGAAACCGTGAACAAGATTTGGAGGGAGTGGTGTGCGTAAAGTTTTGGAAACCTTGCTAAAGAGTGGTTGATCGAGAAGTTTAGTTCCTGCTCAAAAAAGGAATCTCCAACTCTAAGCAGCCAAGACCCATTACGCACCATAAACTGTTTCTTATCGAGAAAAACAAACTTAAACCAAAGTGGGCCATGCATAGAGACATGAACTATTCTAGAGCAACATGAAAACATCTACCCAAGAGGAGACCTTGAAAAAGAAAGACTTGAAATATACAAGAAACTTATGGAGATTTCTCAGACCATGCTAGAGAAATCTTTACCAACCCTCACGTAGACTAGAATATTTGAAGCAAAATTCCAGAGATGCACAGAAACATTTGACCCATGCCCAAAGAACGATATTGAAGCCAAGGATTTGAAACAAGAGTTGAGTTTTGAGAATGAAGAAAGAAAATTTTTAAGGGTTATTAATCTCCTTTGTAACACTCTCTAGATCCACAAGTTCCATCCCTACTTTGTGGGATTCCGCGGTTCACAAGGGTAGTAGTCCCATTCATTTGTGACTTGTTCTTCCTTTTTAATTAAAGTCTAAGAGAAAAGGCCAAGGCGGAACTTCCCTTTTCATGAAAAAAAAGTACTCCAATTTCTAGGCTTTTGCAGAACTTCCCTTTTCTCATTTTTAAGTACTCCAATTTCTTATCGTGATGCATGCAAGAGAAAACATATATTTATTATCTGTGTGATTGGGATGTTTCCTCTTCCTTTCCTTGATGAGATCATTGAACGAAAATATCAACTTGAGGAGATGCCATTCTCTAACATGCCTGATGTTTAATATAGTGGCTCTATAAAATAATGATCAAAAGTGGAATTTCATATATAGTTCAGCGTTAAGACATGTGCCTGTTCCTAGCAGTAGCTCATCGATTTCAAGGAGGCATTATGCACAGAGCATCATATTATGATTTCATAGAGATCTTAGAGGTGACGGTTAAACAAATATGATTTTTTTAATGTATATATCAAGAATGCGCGAAGGACATATACGAGCAAGCTATGTACAAGGAAAAAGGAAAGACACAGTTCGGAGTGTTCAAGATAGTTTGATTGTATTCTTCTACATGATAGAAAAAGCAGCTTCGAAGTATTGTGCTAGTACTTTCAACACTAGTTGTATGTTTTGAGGCCTAAATTCATCCACCTTATGACTTCCATCGCAATCTGTTGGAGATAGATGTCTGTGGAAGCACGCGAACAACACAAGGAAGAAGAAGAAGCTTGGAGCATAAACACACAATACTGAATGTATTACTAGAATAGGCGTATATACAAGCAGGGGGAAAAAAACCTCCTAAAGAGGGAAAAAAGTGCCTCGGCGGTCCTAATGTGTTCACACACATCACTACCTAAATATATCAACAAATCCCCCCTGGGAGTGATGCGGCGAACAAGTAGCTGGCACTCATGTATAAGGAAGTGCCAAGCTATGTGGAAATCACTCCACAAAAGGAAGTAAGCCCAAAGCTTTACGGAAAGCTTCAAACTTCTCCCTAGCAGAGCCTTCGTGAAAAGGTCTGCAATGTTCTCCTGCGTGGGCACATATGCCAAGCTGATCTCCCCAGTAGAGAACCTCTCCCTGACATAGTGATAATGCACCTCAATGTGCTTAGGGCGAGCATGGAACACAGGGTTCCTCGCAATTGCGAATGCGCTCTAACTGTCAGTGAAGATGGTGGTGGCAGAAGACTGGCCAACACCCAAATCAGCCATAAGGCGTCTGAGCCACACACACTCAATAGTCCCTGTGAAAGCTGCCCTATACTCAGCCTCACAAGTGGAAGTGGCCACAGTAGGCTGCTTCTTGCTCAACCAAGATATACATGAGCTACCAAGCATGAATAAAAAACCACTGGTGGACACACGAGTGTCATAGCAACCAACCCAATCTGAGTCAGAAAAAGCATGCAAATCTGGCGGTAGTGATCCCCCCTTGGGATAAAACAACCCAAGTAGCCGAGTACCACTCAAGTAGTGAAAGATGCGCTTAACCGCCTTCCAATGCGTGACTCTTGGGCAATGCATAAACCTGCTCATCTGTGAGACAGCAAACTGAATATCTGGCCGAGTAATGCATAAGTAAATCAAGCATCCAAAAGCCTGCTGATAGAGAACAACATCAAATGCATCTCCAGCATCATGAAGACTCAATCGTAAACCTGTCTCCATAAGAGTGGCAATAGGCTTACAGTCTTCAAGGCCAAAACGCTACAACAATGTATCAATATATTTCGTTTGACACAAAGCCATTCCACCATCAACTTGCATAAACTGAATGCCCAAATAGTGATGCAAATGCCCCAAATCAGACATCTCAAATGAGGCATGCAAATCAGCCTTGAAATCAGCAATATGCTTCTCAATAGGACCACTGAGCAGCATGTCATCAACATAGACAACAATGATCAGAAGCACATCATTAGCACGCTTAACGTATAAGGTTCTTTCAGTTGGACTTTTCACAAAACCATGTGTAACCAGATAGGCATGTATCTTCTCATACCAAGCACGTGGTGCTTGCTTTAAACCATATAATGCCTTCTTTAACCTGCACACATGATTTTCATGCCCTTTATGCACAAAGCCACTGGGCTGAAAAACATACACTTCTTCATGCAAGTCACCATTAAAAAATGTTGTTTTAATGTCCAACTGATATACATTCCAACCATGATGGGCTGTAAGTGCACAAATGCTCCGAACAGTAGTCATACGACATGTAGGTGCAAAGGTCTCATCAAAATCAATGCCTCTTTCTTGCGCATAAACCTTTGCAACAAGCCTAACCTTATACCTGTCAACTGTACCATCAGATTTACGCTTCAGCTTGTATACCCACCAAGTGCCAATGGACTTCTTGCTAGGAGGCAAGTCACATAAAGACCATGTACCATTCTTCATTATAGCATCATATTCATGTTGCATGGCAGCCATCCAATTTTTTGAATTCTGTGCTTCATCAAAAGAAACAGGCTCATTCTCATCACAAAACTAGAGGCAGCCATAGCATAGCAATATGATGCAAAGGAGGCACTATGAGAGCTTGAACGAGTACGATATGACAAAGGTGCATCTAATTTGTTGTCACGCAAAGTCTGCACCAGCCATTTTGGCATAGTTTTTGCCTGCTCAATATCAGCTCTCTCATCAACAAGTGCATCATGTAAATCTGCATCAGAAATAGAATGAGCTACATCATCATATGGAACCTGCAAAGTATGAGAAGTTGCCTCATTAGGACCAGCACTAGACTGTCCACCTGTAAAAAGAGGCATCAACGTATCATACATGTCTTTGGAGCTAACAGATGTCTCCTTAGTACATGAAAGCAATGGCTGAATAACATCTTCCACAAAGACAACATCACGGCCAACCAGAATGCATTTAGTCTATGGATGATACAGATGATAGCCTTTACTTTCAGAACTGTACCCAACAAAATTGCATTTTACTGCCTTATCATCCAATTTTCTGTGATGTTGTTCAGGCACTAATGCATATGCCAAACAACCAAAAACACGCAGATGAGCAACATATGGCTTGCGGTCATGCCAAGCCTCATATGGAGTGATAGACTGTAGCGCTTTAGTGGGACACCTATTCAGTACATATGCTGCACACATGACAATCTCAAGCCAGAAACAATGTGGTAAAGTCTGACTCTTGATCATGCACCTCACCATCTCCATGAGTGACGTGTTCTTTCGTTCAGCAACTCCATTTTGTTGAGGTGTATACGACACTGTACACTCGTGTTTTATCCCACGTTCAGCCAGAAATGCATTAAAATCAGAAGACATATATCCCCCCCCCCTCGATCTGAACGGAGGGTGCCCATTTTACATGCTGACAGATTTTCAGCCAAAACCAAAAACTGTCTAAAGCACATGAACACTTCCGACTTTGCTTTGAGTGGATATACCCATGCATGCCTGGAAAAATCATCAATGAAAGTTACGAAGTAAAGGTAATTCCCAGAAGAGGGTGTCTGCATAGGACCACAGACATCATTATGTACAAGGTGCAATTTCTGCATAGCCCAAACTGAACCATCTTTTGGAAAGGAGGAACGTTGCATTTTTCCCAAAATACAGCCTTCACATACATGTTTTCCAAGTGCCTCAAGCTTGGGCAAAGAAGACACCATATCAGATTTTTGCATGCGTAGCAAACTAGCGAAATTCAGATGATCAAAGTGTGCATGCCAAAGCTTTGCATCTGACATAGCTTGAGAATCATGAACTGCACCTGCCGAATCATTCACAGATCTTTCATACTCTATGAGCTTATACAGCCCACGACACAAAATTCCAGAAGCAATAATCACATCGCCATTTGATAGATCATGAACTGTACACCTGTCATCAACGAATTTCACAACCAAGCCAATCTTGGCTAATGCAGAAACTGATAACAGATTCTTCTTGATCCCTGGCACAAATAAAGCATCTCACAAGGTGAAAGAACTACCATCAGCAGTAGTCAGAATGATCTTACCAACTCCCATAACAAGATAAGAGGAGTTGTTGGTGCATGTGACAGTATTCCCTGTAGGGGCAGGCTCGAGTGAAGAGAAGAAACTCCGCTGCGAGGTAATATGTTTGGTCGCCCCACTCTCAAAGTACCAAACATCTGAGTCTAGTGCAGACGCGCACTGGTCATGAGAAGATGGATCAAAACTGCAAACAATAGTAAACACCCATTCTTCTTCCTGCACAAGATTAGCCGACTCTGTTTTTGGTGTAGAGACTTTTGCAACAACCATTCCAGCCTCCTTTTTCTTTGCCTCTTTTGCAGCCAGTTTTGGACAATTCTTTATGGTATGATCATTCCCTTTACAGTACTTGCAAAACAATTTCTGCTTTTCTGATTTCTTCTCGTCTTTATCCTGGTTCTTCAAATGTGCAGCATTTGCAGATTTCTGCTTACTAGTAGAAGAGCTCCATTTTCCTTTACCCTTCTGACTAGCCAGGAAAGCTTGATCTGCAACACGCATAATGGACCTGTTCTGCTTGGATTGATCTTCCTGCAACAGAACAGAGACAAACTTGTCAAATGATAAGGCATTCGGATTGCCTTTCATCATCAACCGAAGAGTAGAAGCAAAACTTTGATATGAATCAAGAAGACCATTCAGAACGGTCTGCACAAGTGAGCTATCTGGTATAACCTTCTTGCAAAAGTTTTTTTGAGAGATATTGCCTTCATCATCAGATTTTCTGCCTTTTCTTCTAGCATCCTTATTTTTTTCTTATCTTTGTATAGGGCAAAGGATTGATTACCTTTTGAGTTGTATCCATTATTCATAAGCTTTCCCTCAAGTGTGAACAATTGTCCCATGAGGGTGCTCAAATAATGGACCTGCACATCCATGTATAGGTCCATGGCTATGCTGAAGGCTTCCCATTTGTCCTCTGCCTTTATTCCATTGATCACTTGTCTCAATATTTGCTCTTCATCTATGAATTCTTGAATGCTCCCAGATTGATAAGATAGATCCCTCATTTTGGTGATAAATTCAAGCACACTCTGCTTGGGCAGCTTCTTGAGTGCTTTAAACTCCATCCATAGTTGATTCTTCCTGGCTTTTGTTCTTGATGGAAAAAATGATTCAAGTACATTCCATGTCTCTCAAGAAGTCTTGCACCTCCTAATGTGTGGAAGTAAAAAATAAGAGATTGATTTAAGAATGTAAGACCTGGCTAGAGCATCTTTTGAGCACCATGTGGTTAACCTCTCTAGCTCTTCTAGTGTTGGTTGTCCTTCACTTATGAGAATTGGCATCATCTCATCTCTAGAAATTTAACCATAGAGATTTCCACCTTGAAGATATGCCTCCATTCTAAGTGACCATGCTGAGTAATTTCCTTGATCTAATTTGTCTATGGATGATGGAAATCCATCTCCCATGTTGAGTTGTTGTTGCTCTGATACCACTGTGAGGAGATGGTTGGACACACTCCAGAGATGGACTAGTGTTGCACAAAACCTGCTTCACACCTTCCAATGTGACTTCACGAAGCCTTAGTAGACACTTTTGGCTTTGCAAGTTTGTACTTAAAACCACTATGTGATTTGAAATATCATTCTCAAAGTTTTTATGCCAAAACATATAACTTGTAATTACTAGACTTGTTAGAAAACTTTCTATTTTAAGATTATAGGTACTCATAGTTGGGCTCAGAGCTCAAAACCTCATATGAATTGACTAGAGAGATTTTTCATCTAATTTAAGTGCTTAGCTAACTAACACAAGTCATTTCATGAATTTAGATGGTCTATACAATAAGTAATAAGCTTAAGAACCTCATGGGGTCATCCCAATATTTCACGAGCAAGATGAAGTGCAGACATAAGCTACTTCATGAGCACCTATCTCATGATTCTCTGAATCAAAATTAATGAAACTTTGTAGGCACAAACTAGAGACTACACTATATCTTTACCAAGTTCAAGTGCATCAAATGATGGAGTATATGCAGAGCACATGCTTCCACAAAATCACTGAAATGATGAAAAGTTGATAGATAGTACTAGACAAAAATGATCATGAAGATATATATCAATTAGCAAGTGAGAATGCACATATGATACACGCAAAATGTAAAGGACTACTCTTAGAGTAGTATGTCTCAAGGTATGCCCAAAGTTGTAGCTCAATAGCTCTCCAATGTAGCTCATTTCGCCACGACTAGAGAGTGATATATTTATACATGTGTAAGTGATTTGAATTTGAATCTTCCCACTCCTAAAAGTGTTCTTGCTCTTTAGGTGGTAATTGAATTGATTCTCTCAACAATTATGCCATGGGCTTGGCTTCTCCAACATCCATGAGATTCTCCTACTTTATGCCTTTACCATGTATCTATGGTAATAATGTGAAAAACATAAGTGTTCCGACATACGTCCTCATGTGAGTTGAGCTAGAGTAAAATATATTCCAAAGATATCGGGCCAAGCGCTTGCGCTTTCCACATGTACAAATATTAATGTTCATGTATATGTTCTGGTGTGTTCTATTGTGGAAGTCTCACAAATATTTTCATACATCTAGCTAAAGTGTCAAAGGCATGTATGAAAGGTAGACCTATCATTTAGAATCTTCGTATCACAAATTTGAGTTACGAAAAAAATCTTAACCACTTTTGCGAATCATAGTTTATCAAAAATGTTAAGTGATTGATTGACAGATTCTTGCAAAATTATACGAGCACTTTTTGTAATATATGTATGTATGAATCCAAGTATTGAACCCCCTCATTCTAGTATTGTTTAGATGCAATGTTCACTATAGTGTCCCTCCCTCTATATAGACTTCTCCTCCTCCCATTATGTCAAGAAGATCATCATTCCTTCTTGTCTATCTGAAATTTTCCATTCTAGTCATATGGGCCGGTCTAATGCTACATCTCTCTCTCTCTATCTCTCTCTATCTCTCTCCAATATTCACCAAATAATGAATCGCAAACTAATGTTACTCACGATCCTCTTCCACCATTTGGAAAACAGAGAGGAAAAAGCTTTTGTATTTCGAAACGAAGAATTATGTGGAAGGAGTTTTGTTTCTAGTTCTACTTTTTTCCAACTACATAGACGAGACTAAAACCAACCATTTAGATCAATTATAGGAATTAAGCAAGTATCTTTCACGACCACGTGACAGACCATGCACACAAAAAGCATCACACATCAATCAACCTATCAATGACAACAGATATTATTGAATCAAATTTCTTATTGCAATGAATTCCATCTAAGTTGATCCACCCTCTCTTTGCTTGTATAGCTATTGGACTATATCCCATTCAATATAAATTTCTTCTCTTATATATTTTACACAATCAAAACAAATAATTTTCACTCTATGGACATTTTATCGTCTCAATTTAAAAAGGCTATAAAATTTATAGAATTATAAACTCAGATCACTTGAATGGTTAACCATCAGGCTCAATAACAACTCACAAAGGGAATATCCAATGTCTCTATCAGATTTGAACCTAAGTTTTCCTTTCTTGAGGATTTTTAACTTCATGATCAATGTTTGTAAGATTGTTTCTGAGGCCATCTTTAATACAATTTTGCATGATGCTCAGAATGCCTTCAAAAAACACAATCGCCACACTCTTAGAAGTGGTGATCATCTACTCACTTCTTTCACTCTCCATATCAGTTCCAAGGGTGATCCTTTGAAGGAATGATCTTCAAATAGCTTCTAATAAGTTTTGCCCATAGGAATCAACTATGGGCAAAGGATGTATCAACAACCACCTATCTAATCAATTGACTCCCATCAAAAGCATTGGATGGGATAACACCTTATGAAGCATGGAATGGAAGAAGACCTACCCTTGACCATTGTAGGATATTTGGATGTATAGCATTTGCTCACTTACCTTTACAAATCAGAGGAAAATTGGATCAGAAGGTACAAAAGTGTATATTCATTGGCTATGAACTTAATAAAAAAGGTTATAGATTATATAATCCAATTAATAAAGGACTCGTTGTTAGTTGAGATGTTGTTTTTTATGAAAACAAATCTTGGTTTGAAAAATATTGCAAGAAAATCAAACTTCCCTATGACCTAGAGGAAGACTTCCCAACACTAACAAAGATTAATGAGCATATACATGAAGACTCAAGTGATTCTCATAATGATCATGAGACTCCAAGAAGAGAAATCAATTATTGGAACTCCAAAGGAAAAGCTAAAGTGCAAGAATTGAGAGGTCTAGCAAAATCATCTCATATAACCTATAGGAGGATCTACTAGGGAGAGCAAGAATCCAAAATGGTATGGTTATGACACATCCTTGGTCAGTAAGCATTCAATTTATCTTGCTCAGGATACAAAATCTACCATCTACATATAAAGAGGCCTAAAAGAGACCATAATGGAGAGATGCCATGGAAGAAGAATTTGAAGCTCTTCAAGAGAATTAAACTTGTGAATTCGTTCCTAAGAAACCATCCGTGGAGGTTATTAGATCAAGGTGGATCCACAAGGTAAAGAACAATTCTGATGGATCCTCTTCCTATGACGTTGTAACCTTGCTTAGGGTTCTTCATAAAGCAACCACCATTTTTTTTCCTTGATAAACTTCTTCAACCATTTTCCCTATGGACACCAAGTTCTTTTATGATGGTAGCTACATGTAAGACATCCTTGAGACATCTTCCTTCCTCCTTGTCATCCGAAGCTACATCTCCAACATGGAAGATATCACGCGGTGCATTATAGCCACGTTCTACATGTCCTTTACCTTTGGGAGCATGTAGATTAGTAATCCAAGAAGCATTGAAACTCATATGGTTGCTACATCCACTATCAATATGCCAAGTGTTATCTACTTTTCTTGAATTCCCATCCATGTGCATCATCAAGATTTTGTCTTTATTCGAACTTGTAGAGGCATACTTACCTTGGCCTTTGTATGAAGAACCTTGATTATAGTTCCTTTGGTTTCTTCCTTGTTAGAAATCTCTAGCATAGTGGTGAAACATGCTCCATATGTAGAATGTGCCACCATCTTGATTCTTCTTTTGTTGATGCCTTCCTCCTCTTAATCTTCTTCTTCTTCTACCTCCTTGTGATGATGTGCCTTGGTCATGTCCTTCATTGATTCAGTGGCCTTTCCTTCCTCCAAACCTTCATTTTCCACTGCCTTGTCCTCATCTTCTTTTGCCTCTTTGATTACCTACATAAAAAACTTATGCATTCTTGCTTTTACTTGAACTTCCAACTATGTTCATCTCTTCTATGACCATGAGAGCAACCAATTGCTAAAAATAAGGAAGATTATCCCTTTCATATACTGAAGTGGTAAAGGATTCCCACTTCTCATCATTCTTCAAACCATTGAGAGTAGAAGCCACAAGATTCGCATCATCTATGTGGCTTCCAATGGATCCCAACTCTTGGGTAGATGGATTAAGCCTTGTAGTTTTCATAGTGTAATTCTTCATATAGTTCAGTGAAGCACCATAATGGCCTAATCGTTGTAACTCTTTCTACACATTAATACAAAAAGGTTGCACTCATGTCATCCTGAAAGAGGGAGAGATGCATGGTGAGCATGTGGTGGAGCAAGCATGTGAAAATTGATCTTCTCTCAACTATTGTTCTTTGCTATTTAGTACCATGTTGTTGATTGTCATATAAGCTATTAATCTTTTTTGTGATAATTAATTGTTGAGAAGTTTGGTTGAAATTTAATGTGTGACGGTTTTGTAATTTTGTCAAAAAGTAATTAGTTAGTGAGTGTGGTGTAAAGTGATGATGAGTAGTAAATATTAACCTGTGGTATGGGAAAATAACATAGGGCCTCTATTTACAGACCCCTATCCATTCCCAGAAGATGACAAGTTACTTTGTTTACTATAGTCATATGTGATACAGTCAGTTAGAATGGAGATTTAACACTGGTGGTAGCCATGAGGCATGGAGTATAGTTCCTGAGAGAAGCTTAGGATATGCTTTTGACGGGAGATCTTTTCATACATGATTGTTATGAAATTAGGAGAAATCTATCCTAAATATCAAAACGATAAACATCCTTGGAGAGTAAATAGTATGTTAAGGACACCACCATGCAACAATATTGAAGGGAGTCCATCTGACGGGGAGGGGGTATTATGTACTAGTAAAGTAGCACCACAACATTTCTTTAACTCTAATCTGAAAAATATACCCAAGCTTAGTATGCTACAGCTCAACGACAATTCGGTGATTGTTATTGATACCCAACTCAGTGCTAGTGTGGTGCCTTCTGGTAGGAGTTCCATGTCCAGT
This sequence comes from Ceratopteris richardii, assembly GCA_020310875.1. NCBI lineage: Eukaryota > Viridiplantae > Streptophyta > Polypodiopsida > Polypodiales > Pteridaceae > Ceratopteris > Ceratopteris richardii. The sequence continues at coordinate 143,176,542 of CM035433.1, read as the reverse complement.
AGTAGTGCTGAATCGACCAAACAAGTTAGTGAAAATACCAATAGACTTGTCGAAATTGTTGAGAAAAACACTAGAGGCCCTCGACCCAACACTGTTATCGAACAACTAGTGAAAGATGAATCCCTAAATTTACGGAGCAATAGGAAGGCCTCACTCTCTGATTACTTGTCCAAAGAGTGGATCTAGCCCACCTATTAAAACTTAAATTCCTAGAAAGCTCATTTCTTAACCAAAAACAAGTAGAACTCGTAAATAATAGTGAATCATAATAACCAGAGGAATACTTAGATAACTATAGAACATACCAACTTGTAGAATTATTATATACTTGTGAAGTTGAACAACTAGTAGACCCAAATCTAGAAGTCATAGCGAACACTAAGAGTCAACAACAGAAACAACAACAACAGGGAGGTCAACAGAGGCAATCCATAGTGAGTATCACATACAAAACATTCGATAGCTTTTAGTGATGAATGAGATGCACATATGTGCACTTTTGAAATTAATTATAAAGTATTGAACAACCCAGAAGACCTTGCATACAAGGAAATAGTGTTCCAATCAGCCTTAGTAAATGAAGCAGCACGATAGCTGAATCAGTATGACATTAACCATTACTAGCATTATGACCACATCGAGAATGCCTTCCTACAATGCTTCACACTAAAGAAAAATGTTGTAGAGATATTTGACTATTTACTAAACAACAAGCAAAAAATGCATCAGAGCGTGCAAGAATATGCTACTTCCTTCTACACACATTTTATGACAATCACCCCAAGCCCATGCAAATCTCCCATATGATGTAATTACGCATTGGTTTGCTAATAAAATAAATCCTCCGTTAAAACACATTATGATCATCCGTTGTGTGAGAGGAATGACTTTAGATGCAATCATAGTTATGGCATTGCAGTTGGAACATAAAGTGGGAGGCTTGACCAAAGACTTAGAGTGGCTGAGTTCAACAAAAGTAAAGATGATGATCCTTTGAAACAAGTTTACTGTACAAAATTTAAGAACCCTAGCCATGTGGCAATGAATTGGGCCCTTAATCATGTTTACTACACCATCTAGGATAGTACTAGCCATTCAATAGATAGTTGCCCCTATAATTTAAAGAGAAAGAATAGAGTGATTGTGAATGAAGTTCTTCAAGAGCAAGGCCAATCAGCGACAAGCTATGTACCACCTCATTTGAGAAATGCCACATATCCAGCTTAAACCAATTACAAGGGACCTTAGATAGGAAATTTTGGTCAAACATGGTGCAACCAATGGCAAACAAGTAGCAGTATGGCTTTACCTCCACCTAGATGTCATTTCTATGGGGAAGTAGGTCACATACATCATTATTGTAAGGAATCTTGTGAATATGACAAACAAAAAGAAGATAGGGAGAGTCCAATGGCAAATATGGTCTACATTAGGGTAGTAGATACACAAATAAAAGTAGTGCAGACCTAATTTGGTAAAACACTCCACACAGATGCAGAAGTATTTGAACCAGGATTAAAGGAACAACAACGGACATTTGTCAAAGCATCAAAGTGGGCTACATAGGAATGATCAATTTTCCCTAACCCCATACCCGTGACATGACAAAAAGTTGATAAATCAGTGGCCTATGCATTGGACTTAGTACTAGTATAGCTTGTAACCTCATTGAAAGCTACATCACAATTGCCCAATCCAAGTGTTGCATAGGACATTCTAGCTAAAGCTCTAATTACCATTCCTTTTGGACAGCTCGTATCCCTAATTTCGAGTATTTGCTAGTAGTTCCGATAGCCTATTGACCCAAGTAGGCCTCGGCTATCGCTACATTAACTTGAACTCTAACTCTACAACTCATCACGTGGTACCACTCATTACTTTTTGGTTTAAGAATCATAAGATTTTGCAGGTCCTAATTGATGGACGGTCAAGAGTTAGTACTGCCATTATCGAAATTTGCAAAAAACCATCCAACTAGTGAACCTTTTTGTATGCATGGCTAATTAGTCGAGAGTCCGTCCGGTAGGACTAGTACATAATATGCATATCACATTGTAGGGTGCAGTATTTAAGATGACTTTTGTTGTTATGGACATACATGAATCAATCTTGAATTGTAATTTACTATTTGATCGGCCTTGGATTAAGCAAGCTAAAGTTTTGCAAGAATAGTCTTCACACAACTTATCTTTAAATACAACCATTGTAAATATGTGGTCCTTTTAGATCATTTGAAACCCTTTGAGATTCATGCACGGACATATGTAGCAAAACCTTTGCATATGTTAGATGTCTTGCCTCATGAGGAGGAGGAAGCCTTTTTTACTATGAACTAGGATTTTCTTTCCCTAGGAATGGTAGATCTTCAACAAGTGTTGGACCAATGGTCCCCGATGCTCTATACAACACAACCACTTGTGGATGATGTTGTTAGTGAAACTTAGAAACTATTAGAGCCTATGGATATTAAACATGTATTTCAGTCCATGGATGATTCCTCTATAGCAGGACAATTTGATGTGTTGGAAGATCAGTTAGTGACTTGCCTTGGGCGATGAAGCCAATCCATGTCCGATTAAAATGAAAGCTCGCCTGTCTCTAGCTTTTCAGAAAGATTTTCTCAATTTAGTAAAAGAGTTTATAGATGTCGTTGCTTGGGACTATAGAGAGATAAAGGGCTTAACTCCTCGCATTTACCAGCACCGATTTGTTTTAAAACTAGAGGAATTAACAAGTTAAGGAGGAATTACATAGACTATCGAAAGTTGAATCTATTGTCCCAGTGGTGCATGCTGAATGGATCTCACTAATAGTGATAGTCCCTAAAAAGAACAAGAAGTTACATATATGCATTGTCTATCGCAAATTGAATGTTGTTATGGTACGTGACACCTTTCCATTGTCATTCTTGGATAGCGTGCTCAATGATGTAGCAGGTAGAGAAATGTACTCAATTTTAGATGGATATAGTGGTTACAATCAGGTCAGAATGTTTTTAGCACATATTTGTAAGACTTCCCTCATTAGTAATTGGGGAGTATATGCATGTACTCGCATGTTGTTTGGCCTACATAATGCACCCAACACGTTTCAATGCTGTATGCAAGAAATATTCTCACCATGCCTGAGGAATTTCATGAGAGTGTACCTAGATAACTTCTCCTTGTCAGGTGAGATTTTTGCACATTTCTAGCATCTTTGATATTGCTTTTTAAAGTGTAGAGAATGTCATCTTTGCTTCTTGAAGTATTGCTTTTTAAAGTGCAGAGAATATTGTCTTTGTTTGAACCCTAACAAGTATATTTCTTTGAGTTTTTGTGGAAAACTCGAGGGCCATATTATTTCTAAGCAAGGCATTTAGGTGGACCCTAATAAAGTCCAAGTGATCTTAGATGTACCTCCACCGAAAATGCCAATGGAAGTCATGCATTTCCTAGGCCAGATCCATTAGCATGCCCGCCATCTCCAGTGGTTGGCTCAATTATTTATAGTGCTCACTCCGCTGAACACTATGTCGCCTCATCAATTTCACTAGACTTAAGACTACAAGCTGAGCTTTGAATGCCTTAAAGCTTTCCTTGCATAGGCTCGCATACTATACCCCCCAAGCAGGTGAGTACTGTTCCATCTTTCTATTGATGCATCTGACATTGCCATTGGAAGCATATTAATGCAACGTTAGGATAAATGCTGGAGACCTTTCTATTATGCCAATCGCCATTTGGCTTCAGTAGAACAAAACTATTCCATCAAAAAGCTCCGACATTATTTATGACGTTGTAGATTTACCTCTCATGTAGATCATGCTATTCTAGTCTACCTAATCTTGGAGCAGCATTTCGGTGGTCGGCTTGCTCACTAGGTCCTTGGGCTATATGAATTTTAATATGATGTTGTCCACCATCTGGGTTCAACACATGCAATTGCAAAATTTTATTGAGACTAGATTTTGTTGAACCTCCAAGTGGGGTGGATGAATCTTCTCGAGCTATTTATTCAACTACAACACCAAGTGTGCCAGAGGAGGCTTTACCAATTACTCACTCTTACTACAATACTTTAATGATTTTTCTCAGTACTGGGTGTCCATCAGGTTCGGTATGTAACATGGCTCACTACAAATTAGCCATCTATAGTTGTCATTTTTGTATTATTATCAAACAACTATTATGTAGATCCTTCGAGGGTCTTGCTCTAATGTATCCCCATCCATGAAGTTTGTTCAATGCTGGCTATGGCTCATTTTCTCCCATCTAGTGGACATTATTTTGCCAACTTGACTTACCGAATAATTTTGCAAAGTGGTTTGTGGTGTCCTACCATGCAACATGATATTTATGCTTATGTAAACTTGCAATGTGATGCCTCTCAATGTACTAGATATCCTTTGCATCATCACCATTTTCCTCTCCAACAAGCTCTTCTTTTGTAGGCCTTCCAAAAATGGGGGTTAAATTTTATTGGGCCCATCATGCCACCAGCTATAAGTATCTACTAGATGCACACCATTTAAATTAGCTTATGGTTTGGAAGCTATTGCTCCCATGGAACTAGTCATATACATTTTATGCATGACTATTGAGAAAAAATTATTACTGGTTGACTCTTCATTTGCATGTCTTGATACCATGCATTCTCATGATGAACAAAGATTGGGAAGATTTTTGTTGCTGCAAGAAGTTCAGATTCATCTGGGGAAGACTCATGATCCTTTTTTGTGCACTCCTATTTTTGAAGTCCGCCAGTTGTTTTGGTTCTATAATTCTAAATCTCATACAGGTGCAGGAAAGTTCAAGCCTCGATGGTTTGACCCATACTAGATTTTGGTGCAACTAGCTCTAGCCTCATTCCGATTGGCGATGCTCACCAAAGCAGTTCTCTGCAGTCCAATGAATGGTTCTAAGTTATGGCACTATTGTCCACCCTCCCCGTCGCATGACTTGAAATGACTTTAGACATTCCTTTCCAATGTGTACTTATTGTTTGATTGATCCATTTTTGGCAGCTATTTCAATTTGCAACATAGGCCCACCATGAGTGTTTTGGATCTTTTTGGATTGACTAGTTGACCGCAATACATTTTGTACTCTTATTTTTAGACTTTTAATTGTTGCATCACTTGCATGCTTTTCGTAGTTTTGTACCGACCTACTCCAGGAGCCAACCTTCCATGTTTTCTGTTCATTGTGTTTGTATTATATTTATGACTCAATCATAGCTAGATATCATCTCGGGTGCTCACTTTTATGATTAGTTGCATGCTTATTTTTATGTTTTTCCCACTTAACCTATGTTTCTTTCTTTAACTCTTTTACTGTCTTCTTTTGTGAGGTCTATGTGTGCTTTGTGCATCTTGTGTTCCTACTTGCTGTGTTTTCATGCATGTATACCTATCATGGCTTTGGAGCCCCTTTCTCATATCAGGACTTTTAGCCCATGTATTCCCAATGAGCTTGTTGAGTTTTTTAGAGTTTATCACTTGCTCAACTTCACTGAACTACCATGGCACACCATGCTTGCACATCCCTTGTCTTTGACCTTTTCTCATGCCACCACCCAATGCCCTGCCTTTGACACAACCTGGCCCATTGTGAGACCTTCCTTCACCGTTGACATCACCCTTGCCACTGTTGTCTCCAACCTTCGTATGTTGAATGAAGACTAGAATGAAGTTATGCAGTTGGCTTTACCCATTATGAACCAAAACTTTCCTCATAAGTCCTCCAATGAGTATGGTATTATGTGTCAACCCATCCTAGAGTGCCATGCCCTGCGCTTCATTGTGTCTATCCCGAATCTGCAAAAATGGAATTATGGTATCTCTCTCCTATTGTATTGGATCCTTGATGTGGTTGGTCGTGAGCCCATCAAGTGGGGAATGTTCTATTTTTGCTGCATTCACTAAGAATGCCAAGCAGTTTAAAAGCAATTGGCCAAGGGAGAATTTCCCCGGAAGTCAGCCCCCTCACATCTTTTCCCTTCCTGTACCATTTGCAACACCTATTGTGTCTACCACAAAAGTGCCCTTGTTTCTAGAAACTACCACATCCTCTCCTATGGATATCGATGAGGAGAACGATGAATTACTCACATGTTTCCCAAAGAAGTGTCATCACATTGAGACTACACCTTCACGAGTTTCTAGTGCGTCTTCTAGCTGCCTCAACACAAACATTGTCCTCATTGCCAAAGACACTTCTACAACCATTTCAATTCTCAACACCATTGCTTCTTTTTTGAAGAAGGTGCAGTCAAATATGTTATCGTGGCCGCTACTAAACCCATCCGATCACCGTCGAAGTTACTGGCCACCCCTTCCTCACCTCCAATTTATTTGACCGACAAGGAGATTCTCACCACTCTCACCCATGACCTTCCCAACTGCCCAACTAAGTCCCCAAAGGCTACCCAAGAGATAGTAGGAGTAGTAGTGGTTGATTTTCCCTTCTCTCCACCTATCCTTTGCTAGCCCATTGCTCCCACTATGCTTTCTGCCCCTATCATTTCCCCTGATGTGCTTCCTCTTTCCATGCCTCCTCTATAGATACACCTCCAACTTCCACAGGATGACGCCCTTGCCTGTACCTTGACTAATGTGCCTACCTAGCATGCAGGATTTCCTATTCACCTTCCAACATCAATTTAGAAATTGGCCAACATTGGTCATTATCTGATATGTGTATGTCATACCCTTTTGTCTCAGCTCATCGCTGAGAAACGGACAATGTGGTAGGAGTTTTAGCATAAGTTGGAGCTTTTGGAAGCAGATATCACTCCTCTCAAAGAGGAAGTTTTAGGTCTTAGACCTAATGAAGTGCAGTTACAGCATCAAGTGGTCACTGAGGACATGGAGTTGACTCAGTTACACACAACCCTCGCTAAAAGAGAGGCCTCTTTGGATCACATGGCTTCTATCTTGGAGACTACCATATAGAGATTAATTATAGTGGAGCAGACTTTCAGAGATGTTGATGCCAAAGTAGTACAATGGGAGACAGAATTGGAAGCTATGAAAGAAGAATTATTCCAAAAAGCACAAGCCCTAACTGATGAAGTACGAGCATCTATTAACTTGAAGAAAGAGTTGGAAGCTGCTCAAAAAGAATGACAGGCATATTTCAAGATCATACAATTCCAATCTCAACAGATGCAAAGACTCGAGAACCAATTGGGAATTTACGCTGAGAAGTTGAAAAGAATATAAGCTAAAGTTGAAGGCAACAAAGTCTCTTGCTGTGCGGCTTTAAAGAATGGTTTCTACCTTCAAGAAGCATTTTTGTAGGAATAGAGTCCACAAAATCTAAGCCAAACATTGGTTTCAAGTTTTGCAAGCCCGAATGCTCAGTTGCTAGGTCCAGAGCATGTACAAAAATTGCTCAAGGCATTACATAAGAAAATAAAACAAAGTTTTGAAGAAGCATGAACAATGTACATACAAGGAATTATAGATGAAGATTAGTATGTAATTGGGTTTGACTCCACTGTAGGTGCCAGTATTAAGCCATTGGATTATGCCTTGTTATTTTCATATTGTAATTCCGCATATATTTTAGTGAAGAACCATAATGGCCTAGCTATTGTGACTCTTTCTACACATTAATACAAAAGGGTTGCACTCGTGTGGCCCCAAAAGGGGGAGAGATGCACGTCGAGTCCGTCGGAATGTGTGTGGTGGAGCGAGCATATGCAGATCGATCTTCTCTCAACTGTCAACCTTTGTTGTTTAGTACAATCTCATTGATTGTTAAATAAGCTATTAATATTTATTGTTATAATTAATTGTTGAGAATTTTGCTTGACAGTTAATGTGTTGCAATTCTGGGATTTTGTAGATAAAGAATTTTTCAACGACTATGGTGTAAAGTGATGATATCTATTTGACGAGTAACTTTGATAATATATTATTTTCAGTAAAATAATGCTCAGAGTGGTGTGATGGCTAAAAGTTTTAGTTGTGCATCTAATCCGCAAAGTTCGAGGCACTGAAATGTGAGTGGTAGTTTGTTTTACTAGTAATTTGTTTGTAGTAATTGATTAACCAGTAGTGTGGAAAAATGCCATAGGTTCTCTTTTTACAGACCCCTATCCATCCCAAGAACCTGGCACATTACTCTGTTTACTATAGTCATATCTCATATAGTGAGTTAGAATAGAAATTTATCACAACACATTTGACTATTCCTTCACCTTAAGTATGTACTCATTTATGGTACTCCTTGACCTTTTCATGAGGTTATTGAGCTCTTTCTTGAGTTTAATTTTCCTTGCTTTGGTGCTTGTTTAATAAAGCATCTCAAATGTCTCCCATACCTTCAATCTTGAATCTAAGTCTTGGATATGGCCCATCATGCTATTTTTAATGTGTTGGGAAAGGATAAAAATAAGCCTCTTGTCTCGTTCATTCCATCCATTAAAGTCCCATCAGAGGTAACTGGTTGAATTTTCATCAAAACTAAGTCTTGTTTCACTTCCAATAATCAATCACCATAGAACCTTTCCCATAAGGTAGTTCGAACCCCTAAATCTCCATGGTTGATAGTTCTCTTTCTCTAATTTTTCAATTTGAGTGTTGAAGACTCCCATCTCTACTCTTCTGTACTTTATCTAGCATCTGCCGAAAGCTCCAATGTGCATAAAATGAATATGAGGCTTTGAAATTACCTTAATCTAGAGATTTACTTAGATTGACACCTTGTATACTTGAATCTTTGAGTAGAATAGCTCCCCCTTGAAGTGAGCTACCTCCAAAAAGCTTTTGTTCATAAAAATCTTCAACCAACAACTCCAAGATGTCTTCTTGTTTGTATTGGATGTCTCCAATATGCCAAAGTGCTCTAATACCAGTGTTGGGGGAAGTATCTCAACGCTTATGCAATGAGGAAGCATGAATGACCCCATAGCTACCCTTCTTGGACCTCTACATTCATAAAAAATTTCATTCTCAATGCATATGAAAATAATCCTAAAGATCTTTCCTTTTCATGTAGTCGAAACAAATATCTCTCCAAGAAAACTATTTTTAGTTCAAATGGATGCTTGCACAAAGAGAAACAATTTCCACCAGATGAGCTCATTGAATGCTCATAGTTGCTAGTGAAAGAGAGACCTCATTTCACTCCAGCAACTTGTTCTTAGAGAATATATAGAGAATCAGTTTCAAAATTATCTTGCCTATTAAGAATGCTAAGGGCTATGAAATGACACAAAAAACAAAGAAAATGGATAAATAGAATAGAAGAACGAGCCCTTACAATGCAAAGTAAAATAGCTCAACAAAGCCTATAGTACACACAAAGAAATATCAATCACCCAAGTTCATTGAAATAAATATTTCTCTCAACATACTGAGAGAATGATCTAGAGAATTGGTGAGCATAAGGGAGATGCAAATATCTATTCAATGAGACATAAATTACATCAAATAAATACATAAATATGGAGAGTGAATGCTACATTCACAGAAGTAGAGAGTTGCAACATTGCCTGCATACACACAAGATATACCTACTCAAAGAAAACAAGCAAGCAATAAAGGGCCTAGCTTAACAAAGGCTCTTGATTTAATACAATGTTAGCACTTACTACTCACTCTAAATGAACTAACACTCCAAGATTATGGCTCAAAACAAGTCTTGATACATGCTATGTATTTAGTGAGAAGTTGGCCCCTAAAATCACAGAACCATCTTTTGAGATTAGTCTGCTAAATTGAAAGACATAGTTGAGATGACTTATTGACTGGGTGATTGACTTTTATTGGATGAAATATCGTGGCCTTTAGCTTCCTTAGGTTGATCCACATGTCTATGATTGATTTGGCACGACTTTTTTGCTTGAAGCTTGAGTTGTAACACCAAAGTGTTTGTAAGGTGCACTACAAAAATACTTATGTCATAGGGACTATGGACGGATACTACACAAAAGTTCTATGTATGTACAATGAATATATACGATGAATGATGCATAAAAAAAAATTTAAGAAATACTAGGAAAATAAGCATATCTTAAGAGTTCATAGTAATAAAAATAAATAAATCTTACAAATTAAGTCTCTGTGATAATGAAGAATATGTCCTCACATTTGTACACCTTGAACATATGATTCAATTCCATATGTAGAAAATGTTATAGCCTAAGCTTCTACGTTTGGAATTCTTGGGGTCCTTTCAATCAAGTGATGATCCTACTTTTATAGCTTTTGCCTCACAAAATTTATCAACTTCCTCAAGAACAGGCATTGACATCAGTGCATTGTTATTTCTTAAATGTTTCAATTTCATCATAATATCGATTTTCCTTCCCTTTTTCACCAGATGCACTTTTTGATAAAGCTTCTTAGATAAAAATATAACATTTTCTTTTCAAAAGTACATGCGATTTTAACCCACACCAATAGGGCATAGGAGCTCCACTTATACCAAGTTCCTCCCATGTTTACTCATGAAAATGAGCTCAATCTTTTAAGATCCATATTATTATGCTATAACCACGAACATAGTTCACTTTTAAAGCTTCTTCCAGTAGTGGAAAGCTCTTTGTTTTCAATGATGTGTAGAATCAGGAGATATTTGTATCCACCTTCTTTGGAAAGTTATCTTCTAGTTCTAATCAAATACAACTTTATATGATATGAAGTATAACTCCACCAAGATGTTTAAACTTTTGAGGAGCATCCCTCTTCTCATTCAAGTACTACTTGGGTGGGTAGAGAAATTCATGGTTAAACCCATGTTTACTATATTACGTTACATTACACATATTAGGTTACACCCTTAGTTTGGTCTTATCTCAAAAGGAGTAGGCATAGATTTCTCTATGACACTCAGCCCTTCCAATCTAACACATCATCCTTGATGGGCTAGAAGTCACTTGCTTTCTACTTGCATAGATAGAATAGAATCTCATTTGAGAATGTAAGTTGAAAGCCAATTTCATGTGCATGGACACATAATGTATCCCTATCAATTTCATGCTTTGAAATGCATGCACAAAATATGATGCTAAAGATAAGGTGCTTGAGCTTCATTGATCAAGCATGGAGACTCACTTTACTAGTTTTAGGTTCAAATACATATTACATTTCCATCACTCATAGTGTGTAGGTCAAGCTCAAGATGTTCCTTCATGAAAGGTCATGTAGTGAGACCCAATCATGGATACTTTATGTGCAATTTCCAATCAATCATGGTGCAAAAGAGAGTATTTGGTTTTTGTTGATGAGGTAAAAAAAATGAAAAGGTATTGGAAATTATTTTTATGCTATGTATAAGTGGAAATAGATGTGTAACTAAGGTAAACTCAACGTGCGTATGTACATTGTTTCATGCATAGTTTAAGTGCAAGAATGAACATCATAATGCAAAATGTCAAATTTGTAAAAACTATGAATCATTTTGAATCTTATTACGCTCATCTTCCTCATTATTTTCCTCACTATCATCACTCTCAATGTTTTTTATCACTTCATCATTATTGAGGATACATCTTTCTTCTTCTTTTCGTTTTAATAGCTTCACATGCTATAATGCAAAAGGATTTTGAAACACAAAACTATTCATTTCTTTCTAAACATACGCGCCATTAGCATTCACTTTATGAACCATATGGGTACCAAACCAATGTTTGAGAAGCATTTTGTGTACATCATACTGTGTATCAAAAGTGCTATCATAGAAAAACACGCAATCTAGAACCTCAAGTTTCTTTCTCCTTGATGGATGGTTCTTATAGAAATATATTTTGTTCTTCAATCTTCATGTTTTCAACTTCTCAATAGCTACCTACAATTTTCTTCTATGCAAATGCAAGTTGATGTATCTTGCATAACAACAACTATTCTTGACTTTGATTAGTATGCTCAGCTTTAACAAACCTTGAAAGAATATGTAACTAGATTGGAAATATAGGATTTTGACAATACATTAACTCTACATGGATAAATCTCATAGTCCATGTACAATCCATTTGCTCAAACCAGAGTGCAAAAGGAAATATATCCATTCCCAAACCTTTCCATTAAATGCTTTTGCTAGAGCTTTAATAATGGGCAAGTTACAACTTTCAATCTTCTCATCTATACTAGGATTATACAAAGTGGTTAATGCTAAATAGATTCCATGTTTCTGGAAGACATGTTTTGCTTCATGTGCATCCTCCTCCTCCACAATTGGCTATGATCTCGGTCACATAATCATAGTAGAAGGTGGTTGAACCATACCTTAAGAGAGAGGATTAGGAACTAATCCTCAACCGCGGCTTTTGGGGCAAGTGGTTAGCCCATCACACTCCTAACTAGGAGGTTGTGAGTTCAATTCCCAACATTAATATCAAAGTCTAGTTGAGAAATTGGGCAAAAATGAGGTTCGCACCTCATTCATAAGAACTTGAAAGAAGCGCGTATGCATGGTGAGTGTGAAATTGACTTTAGATGAAGGCGCATGGCATTTGGCCACCGATAGAGGGTGGGATAGGTCCAAATATGGTCCATATGCAGGAGTTTGAGGTTGGTGGAAGCACTAATGCATGGAAAGTGGGTCCAAGTTAGATTGAAGTGTCCACAGCTGAGCATTGATAAAAATACTCACTCTAAGGGGAAGGAATGTCACCTAATCCTAGTAGGAGATGGTTGAACTTTATTATATGCAATCCATCTTAGCATAGCAATAAAAGGAGTTGAACAATTGAAAAGCATGTCAAGTAGAGGTTAATAGACTATCTCCACAATGCCATTAGAATCTATGAAGTAATTTGGATCATTCTTGAGTGTAGAAACAACTCTCCAAATCTATCTTTTGATTTGAGGATATTTTGGTTGTCATTGTTAGAAATTGTTCGCTCCAAATCGTATGGCATATCCCTTATCAACTTCATCATCTTGAAACGTTACCCATCCAATAGCAGTTGGACTAGTATTTGCAAAAAAAAACGATAAATTTTCCATTTGAATATTCACCCTTTTTAAGAAATGGAGTTTGCATCAAGCGAGTCTTTAATTTTTTCATGGATAATGTATGTTTCTTAAGCAAGCTGAATTTCTTATGTTTCCTTAACAAAGCATACAAGTCAACTTCCATGAGAAAAGTTAGGAATTAAAATAGCATACAACATGCATGCTACAAAAATCTTCACTGCACTCATGGATTTGTAGGTATTTGTCATTGTATTGATTTCATCCACTTTGAAGGAAACGGCTTCCGGTTCTAAAAGTCACATAAATGTCCAACTATGAGCAATTCATGTACTCCAAAACTAGATCTCTCAATGGAAAATGTTAAGCCCAATTCTTCAAGTCTTTCCTAAAAATTCTCATAATCCAGAATATAAGCTATAACAAGTTTCCTACATTCATGAATATCATCGATAATGTCTTTATCTTTTTTAACACATCCTTTTATTGGGATATCATCTGTGATTGACATAGTAATATGTGCTATAAATTCATGCAATACTAAATTCATTGCACTCATCATATGAGCAGCTAAACGCATTGCAGCTTGAAGTAATATATGTTCAAGCACCAGGCTTTCACTATGCTTGAAGAAAAATCTCCCACTTCAACTATCTTATGGACAAGGTTGTGCATGCATGTTGAGAGTAGCACTTATGTGCACATTCTTCCTTTGTATTATTTATAAGATCATTTATTGTGTAAGGTTCAAGATATTTTCCTTTGTTATTAAGAATATTAAAGGAAAAAAATACACGTATTGGGAGTGTTTGAGATTAATTCTCAATCAATCAGTCATAACTTTAACTTTTCATAGATTGTAGATAAAGATTCAAATCATATTTAACAAAATATAGGGCAAGATTTGAATTCAAATTTAAATAAATTTGAGTATTCTAATGCTGCCCAAGAGTCTATATAACAAGTTACATTATTGTACAATTACAATTTAATAAATTTAAAACAATACATATACATTGGTGACCATCTAGTACTTCTTCACTATTCTTTGCTCATTCTTCCTCAAACGCAGTCATCTTGTAGAGCCTCTCTCTCTCTCTCTCTCTCTAGAAAGCTCAAAACTAAGTGACTCAGGACTCAATTGAAATGTAACAATCTTGAAGGTCTCACCACAAATATCTCCACAACCCTAAAAAGTCATGGGAACACCCAATGAGTGTTAAGTTTAATTATCTTTCATTGGCTGAGAAAAATTAGGGATTATATGTATTACAACAAGGAAAACCTATGTGTCACATTCTCCTAAAAGGTAATTTTCCAATTGTTATTGTGCTATCTCCTTTGGGTGTCTAAAGTCACAAGTTCCTTTCAAGAATAGAAAGCTCTTTATGAGCTCGCGAATGTGCAAGTCATCTGTTTTGCATCTTCTTGTTTTCATTGATGTTCCAAGGTACCCATTGAGTTTTATGGCAATAATTAAATGCCCAAAATGTCTATTTGACATATACAAAGAGCTTAGTCAGGTCCTATGCTGGTTTTCTAGACCTACTTCATCACTATGCAACTCAAGTTCAGTCCTTTGGCAAGCTTCTCCAACTTCTCCAATGCACACCTCATAGTGATTATATATATACTCTCTACAATCAATTGGAATTGATCAAGGACTCATTATATATATCCCATATATTAAAGTTCATGTTCTACAAAGTGAGAAAATATTTCCCCTCCACATGCACAACAAGATGCTTGGACTCGATGCCCCAGATGAAGTGATGAATTTCTGTGATACCAATTGTTAGAGTTCAACGTTTTTGGAAGAACACAAACACCATAAGGATGTAGAAGAAGCTTTGAGCACAAAACAATATAGAATTTATTACCAAGTTAATGTACAATGATAAGTCACCCATTAGGGCTAAATGGCTATATACAAGCTAGGGGAAAAAACTTCTTGAAGAAAGGAAAAATGTTCCTAGATGATCCTCAATGTGTTCACATTAGTACCAAAATATATCACCAAGACTCGTCAAGGCTGGCTTCAAGTAGTTTAAGCTTGTGGGACCTTTATTGGTCTTGCTTTAACTTTAATACTTTTTTTCCTACTACATTATCTAGCCTACTTTATGAATGTGGAATAACCAAGGGTCTTAAGCTTCTCCAACAAAGACAAAAGCAATACATACATAGAAAGTCCTCATAGATAAGGAAGTTGGTATCATTTTGGTTTTTTCTCCACCAAGGTGAGAAACGAATCCCTCTGCAAGTCCTGGTATATGAGGAAGTTTGTCCTGAGAAGCCTTCCCCTAAGAAATTTTAAATACTTTAGATGTAATTTCCATTATAGTGTACTCCATCCCTCCCTTGATAGAGACTTCTCCTCCTCCCATTACGTCAAGAAGACCATCATTCCTTCTTGTCGATCCAAAATTTTCCACTCTAGTTATATGGGGTCTAATGCTACATCTCCCCCTCTCTCTCTCTCTCTCAAATAGTCACCAAACAATGAGTTTTAATCTAATGTGAGTCAGAACCCTCTCCCACCCTTTGGAAAATAGAGGAAAAAATGCTTTTGTATTTCTGAACTAAGAGCTATGTGGAAGGAGTTTCGTTTCTATCTCTACCTTTTTCTAACTAAATAGAAGAGATGAAAATCAACCATTAAGAAAAACTATAGGAATTTAGGAAGTATCGTTAATGAATAAGTGACACACCATGCACACAAAAATCATCACACATCAATGGCAAAGACATTATTGAATCAAGTCTTTTGATTACAATGAACTCCACATAAGTTAATTCCCTCTCTTTGCTTGTAAATTTATTGGAATATATCAAATTTCAATATAAACGTCTTCTCTTATATATATTACAGAGTCAAAATAGATAATTGGCCCTCTATGGAGATTCTATAGTTTCAATTTAGAAATGCTCCAAAATTTATAGAATTATAAACTCAGTTCGCTCTAATGGTTAACCATCAAGCTCAATAACAACACATAAAGGGAATATCCAATGCCTCTATAGGATTTGACCCTAAGTTTTCCTTTCTTGAGGAATGTTAACTTCATCATTGAGGTCCATAAGATTGTATTTGCCGCCATCTTTACTAGAATTTTGTATGATGCTCGGAATACCTTCAACAAACACAATGCCCATACTCTTAGAAGTGGTGATCATCTACTCACTTCTTTCACTCTCCATATTAGAAAGGGTGATCCTTTGGGGGAATGAACTTTGAATGGCTTCCCATAATTTTGGTTCAAAATTCAAGAAGGCTTCCTAAGAGCCTTATGAAGATATGATCACCCTACTTCAACAATACTAGAACTAGTTTCATGAGGCATTGAGCAAGGTGCTGATAGAGAAGTAAGACTTGAAACTCGAGAATCTTCATCTTTGTCTCTTAGAGAACGTCCTAAGGAACAAGCATAGACAACCTTGGCCGAAGATGGACCTTGTGCACCAACAAAAGGCAGAGCATTCAAATCCCAAGTGCAAGAAATGGGAAGAGATTAAAATACTAGTAAGAAAGGAGATGGGACAAACCCAAGTCTCACATGTAGAGATATGCAAATACCAAATTGGACCTTAAGATAATCGGATATATTTGATGTGTGATAGACTTCTAGTTTCCAGAAGTAGGTTCTTTAGCTATATTAGCAGAGCAAGTAATGAATATATCGGACTGATTTTTTCCTATCAATGCAACATACGGAATAGGAACTTATGGTTAGTGGAATTCACCACACGAAAAACCACTTCACAGTACTATGGAAAAAGAATATTTATAATAAATATAAGAGACATGGAATGCACGCTTTGATTCTTGCCTAAGACATAACACTTAACTGGTAACTTCATAGAATGAGAAAGATACTAACATAGTATGATATGCTGACATAATTGTCTATTATGTCAGTATCGATTACTATAGAAGGGTTCACCATATTCGGTATTGGAGGATTCTGATATGTAGAAGCACGTTGTACCAATAGATGAGTACATTGTTACGGCCATCAGTAGCCTTCTCTCTCTTAACTTTCCAAATCCCTTGTATTCAACTATAATGTTAGCACTTTGCGCCTTTTCTTATGTGAGTTATTGACTTTATGAATAAAAGAGTATGATAATTACAAATACTTTGCCTTATTACACTAGCGAGGCACTAAATAAAGGGAATGGCCGTGCACTAAACTTGAAATTTACTCACAATCAAATGAAATTATATTGAATGGCTATGTGCGACTTGCGTTAAAACATTCGTCGACAGGATTGCTCATACACCTCTGTGAAAGCAGCACTCCTTTTGGATCCGTGAGTTCGTCCACGCTGGTCTGTAATGATGAGCCTGTCCTTCTAGTACGCTTGGTGTGACGGCAAACCTTATGAGTTATATTGCAAGGCACGAAGTGAAACTTCTAACGGACGCCTTTTCTTATAAAAGCCTTAATGTGCACGCCGTTTCTTCTTTTGATCATTGATCGTTGATTATTATGCTAATTTACGCAGAGCAGCTTAACAGTCAGGAGACTTTCGATCATTCATAAAACAGTCTCACAGTATCAAGCTTGAACCCAAGACAGACACTGATAAAATCCTACGCATGGAGCGCGGTAATCAGGACATTTCTTAAGACACTAGAAAAAATAACCTCTCTTTGCGTTTCTCGAGTAACCGAATCAGGGATGCCTTTCTTGCCAGAGCTAGAGCTGTGAGAATGAAACTCTTTTAGAGCGCATGGAACTATAATTGATCTTTGTATATGAAGAATCGCAAGGTTACGAAAACAGAGAAAATTATAAATTGAGCACCACGAACAGTGAGTCGTTTCGTGGGATCTTGGCATTGCATCACTTCACCCCGGAAGCATTCTCTCTCTCTCTCTCTCTCCCTCCCTCCCTGCGGGCGCATAGTTTCTCTCTCTCTCTCCTCCCCGCGGGTGCATAGTCTCTCTCTCTCTTCTGATGACGTGGCATTAAAGTTATTGTAACTCATATTCTAAAGTAATAGAAACACTCGGGGCTCACCGCCACACACTGCGCGGAGCTTATCTGATTAGAGCGCTCTCTCTATCTCTGTCGTCCAGTGTCGCGTGTGTGTTCAATGGAGCCACCATAGCTGCGCAGCTCCAAGAAGTGGTATCAGAGCTCGTTCGATGGCGGATACACTCGTTGAATAAGAGAAGAAGGAAGAACACACTGCATATGCTACTGTGAACAGCGGAGTCAGTTTGCGAGCCATTAATTTTGAGAATTCAATCCATTTTCTTTGATGATGGTCGTCTTCACCTTTGCGCAGAGGCATACAATAGAGCAAGCTTTTTGAAGTCATAAGTGAAGTCTGTCTCACTGTCCAGCGCTCGATACGATGAGGGGATGAAGATCACAAACCCATCGTCTTATCTGGAGTTTCTAAACAAGAGTCTACACTAACGTGGAGGACAAGGAGAATCCCTTTTCCGCACTGAATATAGGAACTCCTGATAGGAAACGGCAATAATTCACTAAGAACGAGTGGGAAGAATGGCCAGACATGGATGAAGTGTAACAGAGATTGATGACGGCGCATGGACATATTGAAATCAGTTTTTGAAATTCTGAAATAGCCAGGTACACATTTGAGTTTCGGGTTTTTTCCTTCGAGTGCATGTGGCAGGCGAGGATATGTATTTTCTTGCGGGTCCTTGAATGGACAATACTCACACGTTGTGAGACGAATGTAAGCATTTTGTGGGTCCTGAATTGGACAACTCACGCGCCTTGTGAGGTTTTACATTACCCTGCTGAAACCTTGAATTTAAACAAAAACTGAGGGACGTGGCGAGGTTTTTAACTGGGGTATTCTCATGCTTGGAGATACTCTGGTGATATAGGTGGAAGACCAAAGAGAAGACAGTCCAAAGACCTCGTGTATCGATCACGGGATGAATGTATGATTTTTGAGGCCTCCTGTCAGAGTATATTTGCTTACGTTACGGACTATTATTGATGCTTTTACCCAGAGTTTGGGTTTTTGGAGTGGAGTGACTATAGTTGACTTGGTTCATATATAGTTTGGACAAAGGAGACTCTGCCGAAATTTTTTCGGAGAGGTAGAAATTGATCATTTAAGTGCATAGAGACGCAGGGAGTGCTAAGAAAAAGAGACAAATCATTAAGATTACTTATGAAGATTCAGTTTTTGGTGCACATATCTAGAAAAATAGTCGAAATGCTGCCGAATTTTTTCTAGGCCTCGCCATAAAATTGCCATAACATAGAGAAGTGTCAAAATTGCAAAGATGGGTGATAATATTGCGCAGATAGTGGGCGATAAGCTGAATAAAGACAATTACCACATATGGTCTTATAGAATGGAAAATTTCTTGATGGGAAAAGGTCTTTGGGGACTAGTGAATGGAGAGGACGAGTGTCCTGAGTTGCCAGAGAACCCGAATGCAGAAGAACAAAAAGAATATAAAACGTGGATTGAAAAATCTAGAAAGGTTCTTCATTGGATTTCAATATGTATATCAGAGAGCCTGATTCCACATATTATGAAAGCTAGCACACCGAAGGAAGCTTGGGATATAATCCATAAGATATATGGTACATCAACAGAAGCTAGAAAAATCCACTTAAAGCAAAAGTTGCATAGCGTATGGCGTGGAAATAGGTCCATAACAGATTATGTGGCTGAAATTAGGAAAATGACTGATGATTTAGCTTCCATAAATTGCACGGTCGATGATGATGATATGGTTTCCGTTATGCTAAATGGTCTAGGACCGCAGTACAAGAGCTTAGATACTTCAATCTCAATGAGAGGCACTATGCCAGATTTTGATGAGCTAGTAGCTCTTTGCATGACAGAAGAAGTAAAGCTTGGTTTAAATGCATCGGGAAGTGGCAATTCGAGAGATCATGCATTTTTCCAAAATAGAGAAAGAGGTTCTAGTCCTGGACGATCATCTTCTAGAAATGCAAATACAGTGGATATGTCAAGAGGTAGAGGAAGATCATACTCTAGAGGTAGAAGAAGATCACAGGCACCTGGGAATTGTTACCATTGCGGCAAGTATGGCCATTTTGAGAAAGATTGCTATCATAAGCAGAATAGCCAAAGAGGAAGAGGTAGAGGCCGTTATGCGTCACATGGAAACTTCTCTGCTGAGAGTTCATATAGAGACTATGGCAGAGATAATATGTTTGCAATGGAGCATGTATTGAATAGTATGTCTAAACCTGGAAATGATATGAATTGGTACATAGACTCGGGTTGCACAAATCACATGACGAGCATAGGAGATTGGTTTTAATCAAAAGAGCCCTTGAAGTCTAAAGAATATGTGGCAACTGGTGATGATACCTTACACCTGATTAACGATGTTGGAAATGTACCGCTCATACAAAATAATGGTGTTCGGAATACTTTAAGTGATGTTTTACATGTGCCGAGCATTACAAAGAACCTAGTTTCGGTTGGTCAACTTACAGATCAAGACATGGAGGTAATTTTCAACAAACATGGTTGTTTCATACATGATTTCAAGTATGGCAAAAGAGGGAAATTGCTTGGTCATGGAAAGAAGATGGGTAGATTGTTCACCTTTGATATGGGCACACCTCTTTATCAAAATATGTATGCCAAGAATAGTGAACACTCAGATATAGGAGAATTATGGCATAAACGAATTGGCAATATCAATTTGAGGAAATTGAAGTCTATGGAGAAGCAAACTTTAGTGCGTGGACTACCAAGATTTGGTCATTTAAACTTTGAAAGAATTTGTGAAGCATACGCATTTGGAAAACATCAACGTATGAAGTTTCCAAGAAGAGAAATGCACAGGAGGAGAGCTCTAGAACTAATCCATAGTGATGTGGTTGGACCAGCTAGAACAAAATCAGTTGGTGGCTCACTATATTTTTTGATATTCGTTGACGATTATAGCCGATATACATGGATTTACTTCCTGAAGCATAAAAGTGAAGTCTTTGAGTGCTTTGTGAGATTCAAAAACATGGTTGAAAAGCAGTTGGGAATGTATATAAAGTGCCTACGATCAGATTCAGGGGGAGTATATATCTCAAAAGAATTTGATCAGTATCTAAGTGATCATGGAATCAAAAGGCAATTATCTTGTAGATACACGCCACAACAAAATGGTGTTGCAGAACGTAAAAATCGTGTGATTGAGGAAGTTGCTAGAGCCATGTTGAATGAAAAGAACATGCTAGATATGTTTTGGGCAGAAGCTTGTCATACAGCTGTGCATGTTATAAATAGAGCTCCCACAGGCATGATTCATGATCTCACACCTTATGAGAGGCTATGGAAGCATAAGCCTAATGTTAGCTATTTACGAGTTTTTGGAAGTATTTGTTATGCGCATGTGCCTAGTCAGTTGAGACACAAGTTTGAGGCAAAATCTGAAAAGTGCATATTTGTTGGATACTCAGAAGAGAAGAAAGGATATCGATGTTATAATCCTGTTACAAAAGAATGTATAGTGAGTAGAGATGTTATATTCGATGAAAAAACATCATGGTATGCACCCAAAGACATGGCTGTGATAGAGAATGATATGGATAATTCTATGCATAATGTTCATGATGAGCCTGGAACAAGTCGTAGGAATTTTGACCATGAAGAGATTCAAGACTATGGTTCATATGAGTTTCCTACACCTGAAACATCATGGAGTGAAAATGCAAAAGACTGTGTAAGGAGAAAGGAGAAAGGGAAAGAGAAGATGAGAGAGTACATGTCTGATTCAGATATTGACGATGAGATCGTTACACCTGGCATGTTGAAAAATAAGGAGAAATATGTACCTCCACACGCAAGGAAAGATACGCGTTCAAGATCAGATGAAGAAACACCTGTGAGAAGATCTACTAGAGTAAGACATCCTGTGGATAGACTGAATCTATACAATAAGTCTATGAAGCTTCATTATGCATACATGACAGAGAGAATTAAGCATGAGAAACCAAAGAATTTTCATGATGCGTCACAAAGTGAAGATTGGTGCGAAGCAATGGATGATGAGATGAATGCATTGAAGAAGAATGATACATGGGAATTAGTGAAATTAGCACCGAATAAGAAAGCTATTGGATGTAAATGGGTATATAAAGTGAAATGCAAAAGTGATGGTTCAGTGGAGAGATTTAAAGCGCGTTTAGTTGCAAAAGGATATGCACAAGTATATGGATTGGATTATGATGAAACGTTTAGTCCAGTGGTGAAAATGACAACGGTGAGAAGCGTGATTGCATGGGCTGCTATGAACAATTGGAAATTGTATCAAATGGATGTTAAGAATGCATTCTTGAATGGCAAATTGCATGAGGAAGTTTATATGCAGCAACCAGAAGGTTATGTGCATCCAAAGTATCCTGACTATGTATGCAAGTTAAAAAAAGCGCTTTATGGGTTGAAACAAGCTCCAAGAGCATGGTGTGAACGATTCACTAAGAAGTTGTTGGATCTGAAATTTATGCAATCGAAGGCTAATTATTCACTGTTTGTATGGAACCAAGGAAGCGAAAGGATTCTATTAGTGATCTATGTCGATGATTTGATCATTACTGGCAGCGATGGGAAGAGGATTGATGAATTGAAAAGGCAACTAAAATCTGAATTTTTGATGTCAGATTTGGGAGAGCTAAAATACTTTTTGGAAATTGAACTAATTTCAATGAAAGAAGGAATTTGGATGATACAACACAATTATATGCTAGAAATGCTTGACAAATTTGGTATGAGTGCTTGCAAACCTGTTGATACGCCACTTGATGCTAATGCTAAGCTTATGGATGATGGGAAGTACTTGCATGATGTCAATGTGTATAGGAAAATGGTTGGAAGTTTGATTTATGTAACAAAGACAAGACCAGATTTGAGTTTTGCAGTTGGTTTGGTGAGTCAGTTTATGCATAAACCATGTGGAGTGCACTTGGATGCAGTGCGACGCCTATTGCGATATGTGAAAGGAACATGTAATTTTGGCTTGTTTTATGAGAGAAAAGTTCAGCCATGTATATATGCATACACAGATGCAGATTGGGCAGGAAATGTCATGGATCGAAGGTCAACTAGTGGTTTTTTATTCTCACTTGGAAGTGCAACCATTTCATGGAGTAGCAAGAAACAACCAACTGTCGCCTTGTCAAGTACCGAAGCTGAATATAGAGGCATTACACAAGCTGTTTGTGAAGCAACATGGATTAAGTACCTACTCGAAGACATGGGAGTCTACATCGACGGAAAGGTGGTCATCTATTGTAATAATGTGAGCAGCATAATGCTATCAAAGAATCCAGTTTATCATGCAAGATCGAAGCACATCGAAGTTCATTATCATTTTGTTCGTGAGAAGGTCATCGAAGGAGAAGTGGAGCTTATCCACATCAGCACTGGAGAACAAGTGGCGGATATCTTCACCAAAGCTCTTCGCAAAGAAAAGTTTATCTACTTTAGAGAAGCTTTAGGAGTTAGAAAGCTTTAGTTTGTATCTAGATTTCATTTCATGTTATTTCATCTTGTATGGACATATGTATTTCTTTCAGTTTGTATTCAAGCTCATTCTGAGCTTGAGGGGGAGATTTGATGACGTGGCATTAAAATTATTGTAACTCATATTCTAAAGTAATAGAAACACTCGGGGCTCACCGCCACACACTGCGCGGAGCTTATCTAATTAGAGCGCTCTCTCTATCTCTGTCGTCCAATGTCGCGTGTGTGTTCAATGGAGCCACCATAGCTGCGCAGCTCCAAGATCTTCAACCCCCGCCCCCCAGTACCTCTCTCCCCCACCCCCCCAGTTCCTCTCTCCCCTACCCCCGCCAGTCCCTCTATCTCCTGCTCGTAGAGCCCGCAAGAACTCCCCCCGCATGCCCCGCCTTCTCTCTCTCTCCACTGCCATTTCATCTTTCCCCCCACCCGCAGCGGTGCCCCTCTCTCCCCTCCCCGCTGCCACCCCCACCCGCAGCCCCGCAGTGCCCCTCTCTCCCTCCCACTGTAGCCCGAGCCCACAACGTCCCTCCCGCCCTCCATTGCAGCCCCCACCCTGCAGCACCCACTCATTATACCCCTGACCTTAGCCCCTACCCCCAACCTCAGCCTGCCTCCCCCTCCTTCACCCGCCCGCTGCCACCCCCACCCACACCTCCCCACAGCCCCAGCTCCCCTTCCTGCGCCCATAGCCACCTCCCACTATGCAGCCCCCCACCCGTAGCTCCCTCCTCCCCCACCCGTAGCCTCTCGTAGCCCAACCCTCGTCTCCCTCTTTCCCCCTACCTACAGCCAGGAGACTTTCGATCATTCAAGACAGACACTGATAAAATCCTACGCATGGAGCGCGGTGATCAGGACATTTCTTAAGACACTAGAAAAAATAACCTCTCTTTGCGTTTCTCGAGTAACCGAATCAGGGATGCCTTTCTTGCCAGAGCTAGAGCTTTGAGAATAAAACTCTTTTAGAACGCATGGAACTATAATTGATCTTTGTATATGAAGAATCGCAAGGTTAAGAAAACATAGAAAATTATAAATTGAGCACTACGAACAGTGAGTCGTTTCGTGGGATCTTGGCATTGCATCAGTTCACCCCGGAAGCATTCTCTCTCTCTCTCACTCTCTCTCTCTCTCTCTCTCTCTCTCTCTCTCTCTCTCTCTCTCTCTCTCTCTCTCTCTCTCTCTCTCTCTCTCTCTCTCTCCCCCCCCCCCCCGCGGGCGCATAGTTTCTCTCTCTCTCTCCTCCCCGTGGGGGTAGAGTCTCTCTCTCTCTCTCTCTCTCTCTCTCTCTCTCTCTCTTTGCAACCCCCACCCCCTAGTCCCTCTCTCCCCCACCCCCCCAGTTCCTCTCTCCCCTGCCCCCGCCAGTTCCTCTCTCTCCTGCTCGTAGAGCGTGCAGGAACTTACCCCGCATGCCCCGCCTTCTCTCTCTCTCCACTGCCATTTCGTCGTTCCCCCCACCCGCAGCGGTGCCCCTCTCTCCCCTCCCCGCTGCCACCCCCCACCCGCAGCCCTGCAGTGCCCCTCTCTCCCTCCCACTGTAGCCCCAGCCCACAGCGCCCCTCCCGCCCTCCATTGCAGCCCCCACCCTGCAGCACCCACTCATTATACCCCTGACCTTAGCCCCTACCCCCACCCTCAGCCCGCCTCCCCCTCCTTCACCCGCCCGCTGCCACCCCCACCCCCACCCACACCTCCCCACAGCCCCACCTCCCCTTCCTGCACCCATTGCCACCCCCCACTCTGCAGCCCCCCACCCGCAGCTCCCTCCTCCCCCACCCATAACCTCTCATAGCCCAACCCTCGTCTCCCTCTTTCCCCCCACCTACAGCCTCCCGCAGCCCACCCCCCCATGCCTTTGTCACTCCCCCATCCACAGCCTCACGCCTCCTCCCCCCCCCTCACAGCAGCCTCCCGCAACCCCCAGGCCTCCCTCTTTTCCCCCAACTATAGCCTCACGTAGCCCTTGCGAGCACTACACTAATGAATTCAATGCGTTTTGAGGCAATAACAGCTAAAACTCCACCCACACCACTCACAATCTCCCACCACTTCACCCACACCTCTCACACCACCCACAACCTCCCACCACTCCACCCACACCTTCCACACCACCCACAACCCTCCAACACTCCACCCACACCTCCCACACCACCCACAACCTCCCACCACTCCACCCACACGTCCCACACCACCCACAACCTCCCACCACTCCACCGGCACCTCTCACACTGCCCACAACCTCCGACCACTCCACCCGCACCTCCCACACCACCCACAACCTCCCACCACTCCTTCCACAGCTCCCACACCACCCTCAACCTCCCACCACTCCACCCACACCTACCACATCAGCCACAACCTCCCACCACTCCACCCACACCTCCCACACCACCCACAACCTCCCGCCACTCCACCCACACCTCCCTCACCACCCACAACCTCCCACCACTCCACCCACACCTCCAACACCACCCACAACCTCCCAACAGTCCACCCACACCTCCTGCACCACCCACAACCTCCCAGCACTTCACCCACACCTCCCGCACCACCCACAATCTCCCACCACTCCACCAACACCTCCCACACCACCCACAGCCTCCCACCACTCCACCCACACCTCTCACACCACCCAATATCTCCCACCACTCAATATGTAAGGGTCAAAAGCTACTACAAGAATTATGTGAATTATGTGAAGGATGTGCTTCTGAGGGTCATTCCAATATCACTGGCGGCACATAATGAAGATCTCAGTTTACATTCAAAAGTGACAGTAAACGTGTAAGTGGTAATAGTGTAAGAGGATAAATGACTGTTGCCCAGATGGCTTCCTATTTTTGAGGATCCAATTCAAAACTTGTGGCATATTTGATCTACTCCTCCAATTTTGGGCAATCAATCGGCCTAGGATCAGTGGATGTGAGGTATCGGCAAGGCCCTCTTGGCCTATTGGAGCCTATAAAAGCAATGGAGTAGTACTCATTGGGGATATATACAGACATGTATAGCGCTTATTTTTGGCATCTCTTTTGGTCCTCTTTTTGCACTCTGTGGCTACAAGCCTACTATAGGAAGTCACTCTGTGGTGAGGATACAGACTGTGGGCTTCCTAGTGGAGGGCTAATAGCGCTGTAGTGTAAAGAAGAGGATTGGTTTTGTCATTCAGTTTCATTCAATGGTAATTCTATGCTCTTGCATTAGAGCAAGTCTTCATACCTTTGTATTGAGCAGTGCAAGTCTTCATCTAGTAGTGTTCAGTGCAAGTCTTCATCTAGTTGTGTTCATTTTATTGGACGAATCTCTTGTATTGATTCCGTTTTGTTCTAGATTGACATGTTAGCACAGAGCATCAGCTTTTGTAGCATTTCCTTTGCCTACGTTGTAATCATTTGTTCGAGCTAAGGAGTGGTTTGGTCTTCCACTATTGAAAAAAATTTGTCATTAATCTTTTCCATGAGTATTTACAATTTTGTGCAATTATTGTTATCTGCCTGCTCACAGAAGTGTTAAAGAGTATATTTCTGTAAGGAGAACCTCCCTTGAGTAGGCGAAGTACTAGAGTGCATGGTGCATGCCCCTACTAAAAGTAGATACCCCAGCACCTCCTCTACAGTTTGGCATGCACAGTGGGATGCCTGCATTTTTGTGAGAGTCCCTGAGCATAATCTAGAGAATCTAAGGCTAAGATCACGTGAATCCTTCCATGAACTTCACACTAGGACATAAGAACTTGTTGCTCATCTTCCACATGATCCAGGTGATTTCTTGGTTACAAAACGGATAGAAAAAGCTTTGCCGAGGTCCTCTCAGCAGAAGCTACGTGAGTCTCTTAGATTGGATGCAACCCTCAATGATTTTGTTGCAGCAACATCACACATTGAAGAAGTTAGGCAACATTTTGAAGGGGATACACAACCAAATTATGCTGCAGAACTAGACCCTATTGGGAAACTGAGGAAAGAACTGGAGGCATTGGGAATGCAACAAAATCACAAAGAAGAGACAATCTTGCCACCACTACATCGCAGTGACGATGAAGTAGCCCAACTTCATTGTGAATTAGAAGATTTACGGACCACTGAGGATATAATAAGGAAGATTTTGTGTACAATATGTAACAACAGTGGACATTCCAATGCTAATTGTCCTAATAAGGTAAGATGTCAATTTTGTGGAAAGGATGGCCATGAAGCTAGAGACTGTTACTACCTCAAGGGTACACAACAACGAGGTAACCCTCAAGCTCTAGATTCATATTGTGCTAGTACTTCAAATGCACCTAATAGAGAGGAGAATCGTACAACGAAGCCTAGATATAATAGGCCATTGATGTGTTATCGCTGTGGTGAGTATGGCCATATGCAAAATAGGTGCTCCCTTCCAGAAGATGCACCTCCTTGTCAGCATTGTCCTGAGGCCAAGGATCACTATACCAAAGATTGCGCAAGAAGCCTCCCCGCTCCAATTCACATGATTGCAGTCTTCCCACAAGTGGAAGGTATGACCACTCAATCTTATGCTGTTTCATCTTCTTCAATGCCCATGATGACTAGAGCCAGACAAGCGAAAACAAGCCCTAGAGAGGAACAAGAAGGACTCCAGGATAAAGAGGAGGAAAACAAGGTTGGATGGAAGGGCCAAACAGATATTCAGGGAGCTTATGAAAGGATGTCTACATCATTAAGAGCCAACAAGTCCGCTAGAAGACGCAAATGAGGTAAACATTGAGCAGATATTGAAAGGTATTCATAACAAGCCTAGTCTGTACGAACTCATAAAGATGGATTCGAAAATAAGAAGTGACTTATTAAAGATTATACACTCTGCTTATCTGAACCAACCACGTACCATAGATGGTTTCATGGTTGATTTTCCCCTGCATCCCTGGCGGACTACCAAAGCTTAAGGTTATCTGTTTTTATAAAGGAGGAAGCTCTGACAGGTGTGATCATAGATGGAGGCTCTCACATCAATTTGATGCCAAATTTCACAATGAAGAAACTGAATTTGAACCCCACAAAGATGGCACCATTCACTATTACACTAGCATATCAACATAGGGTTGCGCCACTTGGCATTATTGAAAAGGTACTGATGATAGTACAGGGTTGTCACTTTGTTCTAGATTTTGTTGTTATTGCACTTCCACACGAGACTTCTTACCCATTACTCCTCGGGCGGCCTTGGCTAAGGAAAGCAAAATCTTTGCAAGATTGGGGTAAAAACAAACTATGGATTTCAACAAACACCAATAGCCAACTGCAACTACATTTGGAAGAAGGATTCGACTCATGGAAAACTACTGGGTATAGTGTGGACACTAAGGTAATGCCCTATCTACCCGAAGAAGAAGATACATTATTGAATTGGATGATGGAAAGTACAGAGTGTTGCACAATGGAAATCAATGAAATAAAGGAAGAAGTTGCAAATGAAGGAGTTGCAAGAAAAGGCCATAAAGTTGACAAGGAGTTGGAGAATGAGATTTTGTAGGAGAATACAAACTTTGAAGGGGCAATAGATATAGAGGTATCAGGGAAGGAAAGTTATGAGCCTGAGTGCAGAGAAGATCTTCCTTTTTTTTATATACCTCAAGGATGCACAAGAGAACATATTGCAGAGTATAAGCTAAATTCCACTCCTGCATACAGTGGAGATGATTTCTGAAGCAAAACTAGTCGTGAAACACTTGTTCAAGAAGTGAACCTAGGAGATGAAGCAAACCCTCAAGTAGTCCACTTGGCCTCTTGGCTATGGAATTATCCCCCTTTACTGCAGAAGGTAGCTTCTTTACTTTTTTATTATAAAAACGTCTTCGCATGGTCCTACAAAGATCTAACAGGGATACGAGAGGAGCTCGGATTACACCAAATACCTTTAGTTGAGGGAGCCACGCCTGCAAGAAGTAGGCCATATCAACTCATTCCAAAGTATGCAGAGGCGGTAAAATTGGAAATTACAAAACTAGAAGAAGCAGATATAATTGTTCCAGTAGAACATTCAATGTGTCTTTCTTCTATGGTTATTGTACCCAAAAAAAATTGACAAAAAATAAGAGTCTGTGTTGATTTTTGTGCCTTGAATAAAGCAACTGTTCAAGATGGATTTCGTCAACCCTTCATAGAGCAAGTACTTGAGGAAGTAGCCCGACACACTTATATAGCTTTCTGGATGGTTTTAGTGGCTACAATCAGATAGTCATCCATCCTGATGATAGGGACAAGACAGCCTTTGTCACTCCATGGGGCACTTATGTCTATACCCGCATGGCTTTCGGCTTGAAAAATGGCCAAGCTTCATTTAATAGAACAATGTATCTGATATTGGGCAAGTGGTTAACATTTTTTCTGCACATTTTCATGGATGACTTTTCAGTGTTTTCAGGCACAGATAGAAGAGCAATGGTTCAAAACTTCCATGATCATTTGGAAAATCTAAAAGAAATCTTTGAGCAATGTCTCAAAACATATTTGAAATTAAATCCTGCTAAATGACATTTTTTGGTCACCAAGGGTACTCTTCTTGGTCACATAGTATCTACTGAAGGGATAACAGTTGACCCTGCAAAGGTTACTGCTATTCTTTCCATGCCTATTTCACAAAGCCCAAAGGAAGTGCAAAGTTTTTTGGGCCATGCGGGATACCATAGAAGATTCATACGAATGTATTCAGAATATTAATGATGGATTGGTGGATAGTAATCTCTTCCTAGTAGCAACTCAAAATGATTGGTATGATGGAGTTCTCAATTTTCTTACTACTAGAAAACTCCTAGAGCATTTGACACCTATAGAAAAGAGAAGATTACTCCTTAATACCAAGGCGTACTCACTCATAAATGGGAATTTATATAGATATTGTTAGGATCATATCTTGAGAAAGTGTGTTTATCAAAGGAGGTAAACCTTTTGCTTGAGGCAGCACATAGTGAAGGGCATATAAAAGGAGAAGAATTCGCTCACATAATTATCCACAAAGGATTATGGTGGCCTCATATCTACCGGGATGCGATCAAGTTTTCCAAAGAATGCGACGTCTACCTGAGATGTGTTGCTAGGCCAACCAGATTGAATTTCCAACCATTAGTCATATCTACAAGATGGCAACCATTCGAACGATGGGGTCTTGATTTCATAGGACCAATTAGTCCAACTGGTCAACCTAGGGGTAAGAAGTACATCTTAATGGCCACCTGTTATGCAACTAAATGGATAGAGGCTAAAGCTACTGTGGAGTGTTGGTGCAAACAAGCCTTAACACTTGACTTTGATTTGTGCCTTGAAGACTCAACATAAAGCTTGGACTATTGGAACCTTGGAAGATTAAAAGATTGGACCCTTGAATGATACATTCACAAGAATCAATAACCATATGAACCTAGTCTTATTGATTCTTACCTTTTATCTCATGTAAAAAGTCTATGTGACTTTATCAACAATGTAATCACACCTACTAGACTAGAGTCGTGGAAACGTTAGATGATTTAGTTGAGGGAATATCTCCCTAAGTCTAGTGGAGAGAATCAAGGGAACTTTAATTTGAATTCAAATTCAAATTCATTCAAGAATTCCTATAAAAGAGCAATGTAAAAGTCGCGGGTATAGAGCTCACTTCCCGAGGCTAATCCAAGCAGATCATAGAGTGTGTGAGAGCTACTACTTAGCCTACACCTCTGAGTACCATTGGGCATCACTCTACATGCCAATGGGAATGTACATTTGATAGATTCAATACATATATTCATAGTTCTTAACTCTGTGTTTTCTGAGTCATTCACCTCAAAGTCTGTCAACTTCAACTAGGCATATCTCAAGATCTACTGAACCAAATTTGATGATCCAGAGCTCATTGGAACCAGCTCAAAGCATTCTACAACACTACAAAATTTCAAGTCATTCAATTCAGCTAATTGGGAGAAATCGCTGTCGAAGTGATCACTGGTATATTTCTGTGTTGTTCCTAAAAAATCGGGGGTGTCCCTGATTTTGCTAAAGATCATGCTCAGTGTATAGTTTGTTATTTGGAGTGATTTAACTTGCTAATGGTAGCTTGTTAAGTTAATTTAATACTCCCAGAAGGAATTAAACCAATTGCAAGTGTGCTGGACACACTGAGCTTAGAACTGAGCAGGTATCATTACAGGAATAGTAATTTTTTTGGAGTTGTGAAGGTTCAAAATCATCTGTTTTGATTTGGACATTACTCAATCATTTTGTAAAGCACATATATAGTTTCTTGGTGTCATTTGGAAGCTCAAGGAGTCTCCTAACCATATCTGAAGAGAAAAGAGGGCAGGTGTGAAGCAGGTCTAGCAGCACCAACTTGATCTTCTGATTGTACCCAGCCATCACATCCAACATGGAGTGCACTACCTTAACAGTAGCCAAGTTTTTGTATAAATGTATTTTCTCAATATTTGGTTGCCCACTCGAAATCACTAGTGATAGGGGCACTCATTTTGTAAATCAATTGCTCCAATTTATATTTGACAGGTACAACGTCTTTCATAAAAAGTCTTGTGCCTACTATCCAAGGGCAAATGGCCAAGCAGAAAGCTCCAATAAGATTTTGATTGGGTTGCTACGCAAATTATCTTTTGATCATCAAAGTTTTTGGCCACAAGCATTGATCGGTGCAATTTGGGCTTTCGAAACTACAAAGAGGGAACCATTAGCGAGATTACATTTCGCTTAGTATATGGAAAAGAGGCATTGGCACCATTCGAATTTATTATCAAAAGAGAAATTGGAGCCGGAACCATTGGAATTGAACCTCGCATTAGGAGACTGTTGGCATTAGAAGAATACAGAGAAGGAGCACTACAAAAACTTCAGGAAACACAAGAAAAGCGTAAAAGACTACACCACAGGTATCTTAGGCCTAATGAAGTACATGAAGGATCCTTGATTCTGGTGCATCAAATTCCAGCAGTTTCAACCAAATTGGCACCCAAATGGATAGGACCATACAGGGTGATAAAGGTATTACCACATGGAGCGGTGCATTTAGAGGATTTTCTGGGTAAGAGAACACCCCTGGTCAATATCTCTAGAGTGAAGAATTACCTGAATTAAATCAAGATGGAGGAATTTCATTCACTGTATGTACCATATTTTAGTCAGTGTTTGCAGTCACTATTTGCAGTTTATTATTGAAATGAGCAAATTAAGGAAGAATTGCACCAAGACGATGCAAAGATGATGTGGGGGTCTATAGTGCCCGCATAGTTTCTCTCTCTCTCTCTCTCTCCGTGGGTGCATAGTCTCTCTCTCTCTCCATCTCTCTCTCTCTCTCTTTCTCTTTCTCTCTCTCTCTCTCTCTCTCTCTCTCTCTCTCTCTCTCTCTCTCTCTCTCTCTCTCTCTCTCTCTCTCTCTCTCTCCCTCCCTCCTCGCAACCCCCGCCCCACAGTACCTTTCTCCCCCGCTGTCGTAGAGGGGTGTGAAGGGAGGCTGACGTTCATCTAAAAGAATCATGCTAACCTAACCGTGTGACTGCACGCAGGGTGCTTCTAAGTATGCCTAGGGCCTTCGGTTGATTTTTCAGTTTAGGTGTGATAAAAACTTATATGTTTCTTATATATGGGAGTGCAAATTAAGAACTAATTATTTAGACAAGACCGTAAGGATGAGCATTTCTATAATTTTCTATAGCTTCTAATTGATAAGACAAAACTAAGTTCTTGTTTGTAATTTTATCTTTAACAAAGTCAACTTCTTCATTCTCAATTTGATTTGAGTTAGGTTTTCTAAGTAAATTAGGTGGGAATAAGTCTTTCTTGTCCTCCGGTTCTAGCAAAACTATGGTAATTAAAGGTAGAATTCTAGAAAGAAGATGATCGTAATCTAACGTGTGTAAAGTTTCGTTAACTACTTTATCTTTAATAATTTCAACTTCTATATTTTCGTTATTATGTGAACTATCAATTGAAGACGGAAGCAATGTTCCTATTATTAAGTTTCCTAATTCTTGATTCTTAATATCAGAATCGTTTGAAGATACTAGTTTAGAGCTACGTGTAGATCCTGATTCTTTAGACATATGAAATAAAAAAGTAAAGATCTCAATTAATTTTCAGAGAAACAGTATGAAGAATTTCAAAATCAATCTTATTTAAGCCTATACAATAAGCCTATACAAAAGTTTATCATAAGTGCTAATACAATTCTCTTAATAGAAAATCCTATACAACTTAATAAACAATCTTCAAATATTGTATTTTTGTGATCCCGTATGCTTGTTTTCTCGTATCCTCCTTTGTAATCTCTTCAATGATCTGCAGGAATTCATTAAGCAAAAAATATGCTTTTAGTAAACATAAAACACTCATTTAATAATTTTACATTATAACTTAAACGTATACTAACGCACGTATACATAAACTTTTAACTTCCTATCTTTCATGCATATGTATCCTAACTTATATGTATACAATATAAACATATACGCATATACTAATTTCTCTCACTCATGCAAAGCATTATTGATTACTTATGCATACATTTATGCTAATCATGCTCATTCATATGCATATGCAAAAGACACACATATATACATGCACATATACAATCATACATGCATACATTTCTTATCATGCACATGCATACACATGCACTACACTTATTAACATACATTCATACATGCTAAGATGCATACTTTCAACATACATAAACTCATGCACACATATGCATGCATAAACATGCACACATATGCATTCATGCATCACCCTTTCTCTCTCTCTCTCTCTTGATCTCTCTCTCTCTCTCACTCTCTCTCGTACTCATACTCTCATATTTTCCAAACCCACTAACGATGACAATAGCACTAATTCAATGGTATATGCATAGACATAGAAACACGTAGACTGCTCAACGCTCCCATAACATTGCACGCACCAGAAACGGACCCGTAATGTGCTCATACATGTTGGTTTGCTTAATGCGCACAGAAAGGGAAGGGAAATAACGTAAACAAGATGAAGGTCCAGATAATAGTTGTGACAAGCATTACCAAGAAGCAAGCATACAATAGAACTGTTCCTGAACTATCATCATCTTGATAAGTCTGAGCAGGATCATCATCACTAGGCAATATGGTTTAGTTCAATTCTGGAAATAACTTTATAATATTCTTAATAGACAATCCAAACCACGTTATACTTGAGGAACTAACCACGTTCTATGCCTAACCAGACGTAGATTAATGTCTCTCTCTCTCTCTCTTTCTCTCTCTCTAGCTCCCTTCTTCATGCCCGCGTGACTAGCGTTTTCTGATCTGTAGCATATGAGAATCATATCTCTCTCTCTCTCTCTGCACACGCATACATACATTCACGTAATGGCAGGTTGCAACTCTTGATTAAGGAAACCTTCAAAACTTCAGAGAATATTAATTAAGTAAACTATTACTTATTATGTAAAAAACTGGTACATTAATTTTTATTTTAATACTAGTGTCACTTATATCTATTAGTTAAATCAATTAATAATTAAATAAATTAATACTTATAATTGACGCACATATAAATAATTAGGATCATGATTATACTCATAGGGTTTTACTCAATTATGATTTAAGTTATATAAATATCATGATTAACATGTTTTTAAGCTCATAGGTAATACTAATTCATTTTATTAAGATAAATCATATTTAGAATATCTACATAAAATAACACACGTATCCATAAAGTTTGCTACACTTACATGAATTAAATAGATAGGTTTTCTTGTGAGAACTCTATTTATAATATGTTCGTATGCATAAATAACCACAAAAAAGAGTAAAAAAAATCATAGGTACATTAATATGTATAGACTCTTAGGCTAATGCATAGACATAAACACAAATGCATACTCTTACTTATTTATTCACATAACACACATCTTTATAGTTCATAAGTAAAGTCATTCATGGGAATAATAAAATTATAACTATAAAGAGTATACATAAGGGTAAATACAAAGATAACTTCAAGGATTCAACCAAAGATCTCTTGCCATTATTCAAAGTTCTGAATATATGCCCATCTTTTGCCTGCAGGTACTTCAAATAAAAATTAGTCAATTAAAAAGAATGTGAGAGAGATTTCAACTAATTGACTTTAAATCAAAATATTTTTATTTTCCAATATATTAAATCAAGTAAAGAAATCCTTCCGACATCTGCCCCCACCAAACCTGCACATCACCCTCGATGGCCCAACCTACAGATCAATAGGAAAGCAGTATCAAAATCTTTTGAAAAATATTTCTTGAACTATTTTCAATCTTATATGAAACATGCTCCTAAAGGTAAGTACATCTTTTGATATTCAAGAAAAACCTTTTAAAATTATGCAAACTTGAATCATAAAGGTTTTGGTTCAATGCATGAAATTGAAAACAAGTTTTAGAAAGTCCCATAGAAATCAATCAGACAGTTTTGGTACTTGCTCTTCTATTAACCCGTTCAAAAGTAATAAATATTTTATATAAATGGTATATACCTGATTCCCTAGCCACTCGCCATAAGATGCATCTAACTAATTCGTCTATAGCATAAATCCACCTCATATTCCCGTATAGAATTTCAGAAGTGGTTTCGAGACCACAACTGAATCATGATAACTTTTTTCTTTTCTTTTCTTTCTTTCTTTTTCTTTTTCTTTTTTTTTTCAATTTTCTTTTTTCTCATCTTGCAGTACCCATTAATATACTGCTTGATGTTCTCATTTTTCTCTTTTCTTAAATTTTCTTCGCAACTTTTTTGTTTAAGGGGAAAGGCTTAACCCCTAATCAGAGCAAAGGTTCTAGAGGAATGCTA
Organism: Ceratopteris richardii; assembly: GCA_020310875.1. Classification (NCBI taxonomy): domain Eukaryota; kingdom Viridiplantae; phylum Streptophyta; class Polypodiopsida; order Polypodiales; family Pteridaceae; genus Ceratopteris; species Ceratopteris richardii. The sequence goes on along the minus strand of CM035433.1, from coordinate 143,140,324 downwards.
TATTGGGAACTAGGATCTCATTAGCGACATGGGTTGGAAGTTAAGGTAGCCTACCTATATAAAATAAACTTACTTCTACTAGGAGCTGCAAGTCAAGTGTTCCCTCTCCTATCCTTATGAAAGCCATAGGGTATCTAATTCTCATCTTCTCTTCATACACATCCCTACTTCAATTTTAAATTCATTGTTTCATAATTTTAAAAATCTTCCTTTCCTATCAAAAGGATGTACATATCTACATATGAAATGCATCAATAAACAAAATCATATTAGCTACTAGAAAATAAGTAAAGTTTAGACCTCTTTCACCTGATCAATTTTATTCTTCTTCATCGTCGTCCTCCAAGAAGTCTTCGTCCAATTCAAATTTACTGCTTTCTCTTCTTCTAAAGAGCTTGATTCTTTTCCTTGCAATCAAATTCTTTAGCATAGAACCATCAAATTCACGTAATTTATATGTACCTATTTCATAAACTGAAACAACAACATAAGGTCCGAACGAACGTTTAGTTAGTTTCCGACGTGCATCGTATTGAGTATCAAAAGTACTATCATATACAAGCACCCAGTCACCACTCTCTATTGGTTGCAGTCTTAATCTATGTTTCTTATCAAAATATAATTTATTTTTCAATCTAGATGGTTTTAATTTTTTGATTGCTTCTTTAAGATTTTCATTTCCTTGTTTTAATTGCTTAACTCTAAGTGCTAATAACTCTTCTCTTGAAATGTTATCTTTCCAACCTAAATTCATCCAATTAATTATCTGAGTATGAATGGGAAATAATGGTTTCTGAGAATACATGAGTTCAGCCGGCATAAAACCAGTTGTTCTCGTGTACGTCATGCGATCAGCCCAAAGAGCAAATGGGAGATATTTTGGCCATTGACCAATATCTCCATGGCAAGCTTTCGAAATAGCCTTCACTATGGAAGGATGACCTCATTCTATTTTACCGTTTGCTTCTCGGTTATAAGCAGTCGTAAGAGACAATCGAATCCCATGTTGTGCAAAGAATTCTCTCGCCTCTCTCGCATCTAACTCACCTCTATCCGCTACTACTTTTTCTATATATCCAAATCTGGATAATACTTCTTCCAAAAGGAATACACATACATTATAAGTAGTATTGGAACGAAGCGCTCTACCTTCGACGTGGTTTGTCAAATCCTCTCGTGCAAGAACAATATATCTCATGCCATCATTGCTTTTAGGCATGGTCACAAGGTCAACTACCCACTTGTAATGAATACAAGGTGGATAGGTCGGGTGAAGGGGATCTCTATGCTTGACAGAGGAGTTTAACTGGCACGTACTACAAGTGTTCACAAGTTCTTTAACAGTTACATACATCCTCCGCCACCAGTAGCTTTCCCTAATCTTCTCATATGTAGCTACAAAGCCTTTATGACCAGCCCAAAGGCTTTCGTGCATCTCATGCATAACTTGCACTTGAAAAACCTTCAAACCTACTACTCTTTGAGGGTTTTGAACCTTTCCTCTAGCATGTCTCCAAAGATATCCATCTTTCAAGAAGAAGTTGAAAGACTTCTTCCTGATGTTCCGGAATCGATTTGAAGACGAGCTTGGGGCAGGCTGAAATGAACTCAGATAGTTTCCTATATCTCGCCACTCTCCTTCATAATCACATTCTCTAAATCTCTCATACACATAGGTAGATGCTTCATAATTTATTAAATTAATATGATTATTTAATGCTTCAATATCATTGTCAAATTTTGCTCTTGAAAGCATATCAGCGACAGTGTTATGTTTACCGGCTATATGTACAAAAGCAGGATTAATGAATTTAATATAGGCTATCCATTGTAGCATAGCTATATCCGGAGATGAACAATTAGCTATTAAACCTATTAATGGAAGACAATCAGTCTCTACTATTACATTAGCTCCTATAAAGTATTCTTTTTCTGTTTTTAAAGCTATAAATAATCCCCATAGTTCTCTCTTAATTTGCGGGTAATTCTTTTGAGTATCATGAAGAATCTTCGCTCCAAAGCGAACTGCATACCTTTGCTCCTCCTCATCATCCTGCCCAATGACCCAGCCTATACCAATAGGACTAGTGTCAACAGTTAGGATTACAGGCTTATTTCCTGTATAGTCAATACGTTTCAAAACAGGAGCATTGATAAGCAATTGCTTTAGATGCCTCATAGTTCTAGAATGTTCATCAGTTCAAAAGAATTTCTTTCTTTTTCTCATAAATCATAAAGTGGATTTGCTATATGAGCAAAGTGAGGGATCCAGATGACATAGAAAACACATGCACCTAGGAATCTCCTTACTTCACTTACATTGCGACATCTCTCAGAAATCCTACTAATGGCATCAACTTTTGCTGGATAGGGTCTACGACCATAATGGCCACATAAATGCCCAACTATTAGCACTTCATTAACACCAAAAGTTGATTTCACTAGGGAGAAAGTTAGTCCAACCTCTTCAAATCTTTCAAATATCTTTTCACAATCTGAAATATGGTTAGAAACAAACTTTCTGCAACCAGATGAATCTAAACTTTCATCCTTTTCTTTTTCCACACACCCCTTTATTGGAATATCATCAATAAAAGGCATTGTCACTTTTGGGATAAAGTCATGTAGGACCAGATTCATAGCATTCATCATGTGTGCCACAGAATTCGTAGCTCCTTGTGGTAAAGTATACATACGTACTAAACCCAAAGGAGTCTTCATCGTGGTCACATCTTGACTCTCAATTGCTAATTGAAACTGATCATACCTTGAATACAGGTCTCCCATTGAATAGATGGAGTGACCAGCAAATGCCTCGGTAAACTCATCTACAATGGGACCCGTTCCTACATTCCTAATAGTGACTTTTTTCAAAGGCTGTAAATCCTGAATAAAGCGTAGCTTCCCACTCTTTTTCGGTACCGTGAACCACCTATTAGAGTATGGTGCTGAGGATGGTTCCAAGATTCTCAATTTCTCCTTAACAGTCTCATTAGCTAAGGTAAATGAGCCTTTGGGACTGGAATCGGACGAAGATTCCAAGGAATATGTGGTACTGTAAAAATAATCATTGGAGCTACTAACTTTGGGTCTGCACATCCTATCTCATGAGGGAACAAAGAAAAAACTTTACCATGACAAACAATCATTTTGGTAAACTGCTCTTTTTCAATTTGAGAAAGAAATTCATCTCCAAATTTAATAAACTTCTTGCTCTCATCAGTAAATATGTGACCTATCTTAGATCGATCTCTAAGAATAGGATCATTTGATACTCGACGAAGTATGTCATGACTATCTTTGGGTAAGGGTTGAGCTACAGGCTTTATTTTCTTTTCTACAGTTTTGTATTTAGTTTCTATGCTAACTTCATGTTCTAGGATAAATTCACTAATAATCTCATACTCTTGAATAGAGTTAAGAATTATCGTATTTGATTCAAAATTTTCATGAGAAACACTTTCTAGCTCTTCTAATAGAGTGGAACTTTTTGATAATTCAATTATACTCTCAATTTTCTCGTCACTTGAAATTAATCCAGTTTTTCTGAAATATTTTTCAATTTGTTTTCTAAATGTTTTTGTAAGGTTTTCTTTAGTAATATAATGCAAACTAGTTGTAGGAGTACAAATTAGATAATTTTCAAATTTATGCTCATTGATAGGCGAGACATCAAAACAACGTCCACTATTGTCTCGCTCAATAGTGGAGTCTAACAAAAATTTTGATCATAGTACGCTCCATATTCTCTTACAGCCAGTGGATCATTACAAACATGACTGATCGAGTCAATGGGATTTCTTCTTAAGCTCTTTCTATTTCTAGTATGGTTTGGGCAAACCGTCATAACTTGCAAAGAATCCATCCCTGATTTGGATCGAATTCTTGCATACACTAATTCGTCGTTCATTGCTTTTGTTTCCATTCTCATTTCAGCTATAAATGGCTGTCCAAGAATCACTTCGTATGAGCAATTATCTTGAACGAAGAAGTGAAACTCTTCTCGAACACCACCTATCATAATAGGCACATTCGCACATGCACCCAACAAAATGCAAGAGCCATTGTCAGTTGTTCTCATCCGCCAACCGTGCTCTTTATCAATTAGCCACCTAAATTTGTCAAAGAACTTTTTTGAAATCACGTTTATCTCTGACCCCGAGTAAAATGAGAGCCAAAGCTAAACAAGAATCTTTCTCATCCCCGATTCTAATCTTTACTTCTGGTGTGCCTCGTGCCCAGAAGGTAGAATTGTATTTACTCGCACTCTTTAACATTTCTTAATCAGGTTGTATAGGTCCTAGAAAATTTCTATTTACACTTCCTGTTGTAAATTCTTCATTATCCTCATAATCACTTTCACTCAATGAAACTGCATCATTCATAGCTAGGGTTTCTTCTGCCACATCTTGTATGTCCTCGTCTTGTGGCAAAGGAAAGTTTCTTCTTCGAATAAGCCAAATAAAACTGTCCTTGAACTCCGGTTTTGCTATGGAAAACACTTGCTCAAGTGACATCGTTACTTGACTTTTTAGAAGAATGTCATCTAAAATCTCCCTACCATCATTTTTCTTTTCGAGCTCAGAAATCATAATAGCATGTGGAGCTCTTCTTCCCTTTTTTTCCCTTTCTTTTCATTTTGCTTTTGATCCTCTTTATTTTCAGGTTTAGAGGTTTCCAATTTCTTCTGTTCTTCTTGCGATTGAACTTTTTCATCGGTCAGCTTTTTGCCTTCCTTTATCATTTTCCTCTTCTCTTCTTGAGATAAATTTGATTCATCAAATTGAACTTTTTTGTCAGTTTTCTTTTCATCTTCTCTTGTTTGTCTCCTAGTTACCCTCCTATCACCTTCTTCTACATCATCCTGCACATCTTCTCGTCTCCGTTTTTCCTCAACATTAGCAATGTGAGAAAAGACAGAAGATTGATCTACAGGATATTTACATGTAGTCTTGTACATTATCTCGTCTCTAGCTCGTACCAGTGCCTCTATTGAATATGGATTTTGGCTAGGCATTGAAGAAGGCCTATCCTCGACCGGCAAAATCGGCAGTTGCATCTGATACTGTTAAATTTTCATAAAGCTTTTTCATTCCTCCTTTTCCCCAATTGATGGACAAAGGAAGACGTGACCTAAAGTCACATAATCGTCTATCTATTTCCATTACTAATTGATTCGCCTTAGCACTTTTTTAATTCTTCACAAGCAAATGATGCGTGCTCCTGACTATCGCACCAAACACTGCGCTTCACGCCAGTCCCTCTTTTCTCATTATTTCTTTGAAAGGGTGGTTGTACAGCAAACTGAGGAGCTTGTTGAGAAGCAAACTGAGGAGCTTGTTGTGGTACTGGCTGAAAGACTGGTTGAGGTGGAACATACTGAGCCATAACATGTCGAATAGGTGGTGCTTGCCCTGTACCACTATTATTAGCCCCTAGATCATTAAAGCTCATGGAATAAACTTGTTTATTCAAATTGGCAACCTCTTTTGAAAGAGATGCTTGCATGTTCATGACATTCTCCATCTGTTTACATAGAATATCCAGTTGAAATTCTATGGGAGCTTTAGTGATAGCTGAATTATTAGCCGTAGCCGTAGTAGCAGGCATTGGCATGTCAACTTGCCTTATAGCAGGAGTCTCTCTAGGCTGAGAAGCATTAGGTCTAGAATATAAAATTGTTTGCCTTTGCTTCATTTGAGCAACAGCCTCTATCTCTTTTTTGACTTTCTCCCAGTCATTAGTTAGCCCATACCTTTTTCCTGGCTCTTCTATTCGTCTTTCAATTTCAGCCCTATCTTCTGGATTAAGTATCTTAAGAAAATATATAATTACATGTGGATTAATAGCATTTATATCATCTTCGGGAAGTTGAGCCAGACGTCTCATAAACTCACCGTGAAGATGAGTTAAAGACTCATTACTCTTAACAGTGTTTAACCAACGCAGAAATCCTTCACGACTTTGCTGGCTAAAATCTTCGAGGTAGAACATTTTATGAAGTTCCTTTCTAAATTCCTCCCATGTTTTTTCAGTGTGTTCTTGAATAGATTCGAGAATTGAACTAGAAACAACACGTCCAAAGTATTTAACTAGCACATCTTCAGGTAATCCTTGGATTTGCACTTGCTCCTCAAATGCATCCACGTATTCTGTAATGTTTAATCCGGTAAATTTTCCTTTTTCTTTTAGAATAGCTTGGACTGTACGTGTCCCTTGCTTTTCTATCATCATGTTCCTAAACATCTCCTCCATTTTGCGTTCTTGATAACGTTTCGAATAGAGAAGAGGTTCCCTAATAGCCGGATCTAATTGCTCTCTAAATTGCCTAAATCTATCACTTGTTGATAAAGCCAAGGATAGCTTTACCCTAGTCCTAGGCTTTACTAGTTCTAATCTTCTTTTTCTAAAATAATTTTAATTTCTAAACCCTAAATTATGACTTATCTCTTATATTTACTTTTTTTTCAATTTTAAAGGGTTTTTAATAAGGTAATTTTTATAAAATAGTTTTTCTTGATTTAAGTCTTTTAGTTTACTATTAATTTCTTTAAAATTAATTTCTTTGAAAAAAATAAAAGCATTAACTATAAGTTAAAAAGGAACCTAAATTTAAACTATTTTTATGCTATAAACTTTCTTTTTATGCGATAAAACAAACAATCTTTCTTTTTCAAAACTTAACATCTTTTCTTTTTAATGATGCCAAAATAATGGCTTTTCCTAAAAATGCAAATATTTAAATGCTTTAAGTAAAAATTATATTTCCTAGATACAAAAGAAAGATTCAAATATTGTTTAAATGCTAATATGAAAGTGCTTAGATCCTAGTGCAAATGAAAACAACTTTTCTTTTTAAGTGATGTGTGTAAACTAAAAATAAAGAACTTAAAATAAACACCTTACTTGATGATATTTTTGCTGAAGAGGTTCGAAAGTGAATGTTAAAACAATCTTAAACACAAAACTAAAATGACTATGAATATATCTTGATTCTCTTGAACGTTGAGGGGGGCGGTTTGAAACGACGAAGCTCTACCAGTTGGAAATCCTTCTTCCACGGTTTTGTCACAGCTTCAATCTTCAAATTTCCTGCATACAAGAAGAAGATAAATTAGAAATTTAAATTAAAACTGAAAATGCAACATAAGTCCTAGGCACACTATCGTCACATTTCAGGTCGGGTTCACCAAAGCTGTCGTAGAGGGGTGTGAAGGGAGGTTGACGTTCATCTAAAAGAATCACGCTAACCTAACCGTGTGACTGCACGCAGGGTGCTTCTAAGTATGCCTAGGGCCTTCGGTTGATTTTTCAGTTTAGGTGTGATAAAAACGTATATGTTTCTAATATATCGGAGTGCAAATTAAGAACTAATTATTTAGACTGAGGACCGGAAGGACGAGCAATTCTATAATTTTCTATAGCTTCTAATTGATAAGACAAAACTAAGTTCTCGTTTGCAATTTTATCTTTAACAAAGTCAACTTCTTCGTTCTCAATTTGATTTGAGTTAGGTTTTCTTACTAAATTAGGTGGGAATAAGTCTTTCTTGTCCTTCGGTTTTGGCAAAACTATGGTAATTAAAGGTAAAATTCTAGAAAGAAGACAATCGTAATCTAACGTGTGTAAAGTTTTGTTAACTACTTTATCTTTAATAATTTCAACTTCTATATTTTCGTTATTATTTGAACTATCAATTGAAGACCGAAGCAATGTTCCTATTATTAAGTTTCCTAATTCTTCATTCATAATATCAGAATCATTTGAAGATACTAGTTTAGAACTACTTGTAGATCCTGATTCTTTAGACATATGAAATAAAAAAGTAAAGATCTCAATTAATTTTCAGAGAAACAGTATGAAGAATTTCAAAATCAATCTTATTTAAGCCTATACAATAAGCCTATACAAAAGTTTATCATAACTGCTAATACAATTCTCTTAATAGATAATCCTATACAACTTAATAAACAATCTTCAAATATTGTATTTTTGTGATCCCGTATGCTTGTTTTCTCGTATCCTCCTTTGTAATCTCTTCAATGATCTGCAGGAATTCATTAAGCAAAAAATATGCTTTTAGTAAACATAAAACACTCATTTAATAATTTTACATTATAAATTAAACCTATACTAATGCATGTATACATAAACTTTTAACTTCCTATCTTTCATGCATATGTATCCTAACTTATATGTATACAATATAAACATATTTGTATATACTAATTTCTCTAACTCATGCAAAGCATTATTGATTACTCATGCATACATTTATGATAATCATGCTCATTCATATGCATATGCAAAAGACACATATATATACATGCACATATACAATCATACATGCATACATTTCTTATCATGCACATGCATACACATGCACTACACTTATTAACATACATTCATACATGCTAACATGCATACTTTCATCATACATAAACTCATGCACACATATGCATGCATAAACATGCACACATATGCATTCATGCATCCCCCCTTTTTCTCTCTCTCTCTCTCTCTCGATCTCTCTCTCTCTCTCACTCTCTCTTGTATTCATACTCTCATATTTTCCAAACCCACTAACGATGACAATAGCAATAATTCAATGGTATATGCATAGACATAGAAACATGTAGACTGCTCAACGCTCCCATAACATTGCACGCACCAGAAATGGACCTGTAATGTGCTCATACATGTTGCTCTGCTTAATGCGTGCAGAAAGGGAAGGGCAATAAGGTAAACACGATGAAGGTCCAGATAATAGTTGTGACAAGCATTACGAAGAAGCAAGCAGACAATAGAACTGTTCCTGAACTATCATCATCTTGATAAGTCTGAGTAGGATCATCATCACTAGGCAATATGGCTTGGTTCGATTTTGGAAATAACTTTATAATATCCTTAACAGACAATCCAAACCACATTATACTTGAGGAACTAACCACGTTCTATGCCTAACCAGACGTAGATTAACGTCTCTCTCACTCTCTCTCTCTCTCGTTCTCTCTCTCTAGCTCCCTTCTTCATGCCCGCGTGACTAGCATTTTCTGATCTGTAGCAGATGAGAATCATATCTCTCTCTCTCTCTCTCTGCACACGCATACATACATTCACGTAATGGCAGGTTGCAACTCGTGATTAAGAAAACCTTCAAAACTTCAGAGCTCAGAGGTGTGACAACAAATACACAGAAACCTACATGAAGAGCAGGAGGAAGGAGGAGAACGTACAAGAAGATGAACACATGAGAAGCAAGAAGAATGAACAATTATGATCGAACACACAGGGCAATGCGAGGGGAAAAAAAGTGGCAAGCAAACTTGATGGGAATCGATGCCTATATATAGACGTGTGTCGCAAGCCTCTCTCTCTCTGTCTCTATGGCAAATGCCCAATCACAGCGTGAACGGGGCCCTTGCTTATCTGTAGCAGATCAATGAAGGAGGGAGGGAGGAAGGTGAAGATCTCCCTCTCTCAGTGCTTTGATTACTCCTCTGGTAATCTCTCTCTTACAAAATCTCAGCAGGCAGCACCCTCTCATAACACACGTAATATCAGTTCTAGAGCGCCACAAAATACCTTTCTTTCTCTCTCTCTCTGTCTCTCTCTCACGATCTCTCTCACTCTCTCATTGCGAATCGACGTACCTACAGGAATTCATTAAGCAAAAAATAACAAGCATTCATATATATATATATATATATATATATATATATATATATATATATATATATATATATATATATATATATCGAACATAGACGCTACGTATGTTTACCATTTTAGAATAGTTAGTTATACAAACTAACACTAAATCATGCATGCCTAAATGAACTTCTATTAACTTAATGTAAACTAAAACTTTTACTAACGTAAGAACTTTTTGGATTTTATGATTAATATAAATAATCAATATTAGGTAACATAAAACGTCGTAGATATATTTTATATTAATTAAATAAACTATTACTTATTATGTAAAATAACTATCATAAAAAAAATGGTACATTAATTTTTATTTTAATACTAGTGTCACTTATATCTATTAGTTAAATCAATTAATAATTAAATAAATTAATACTTATAATTGACGCACATATAAATAATTAGGATCATGATTATACTCATAGGGTTTTACTCAATTATGATTTAAGTTAAATAAATATCATGATTAACATGTTTTTAAGCTCATAGGTAATACTAATTCATTTTATTAAGATAAATCATGTTTAGAATATCCACATAAAATAACACACGTATCCATAAAGTTTGCTACACTTACATGAATATAGACAGATTTTCTTGTGAGAACTCTATTTAAAATATGTTCATATGCATAAATAACCGCACAAAAAATTAAAAAAAATCATAGGTACATTAATATGTATAGACTCTTAGGCTAATGCATAGACATAAACACAAATGCATACTCTTACTTATTTCTTCACATAACAAACATCTTTATAGTTCATAAGTAAAGTCATTCATGGGATTAATAAAATTATAACTATAGAGAGTATACATAAGGGTAAATACAAAGATAACTTCAAGGATTCAACCAAAGATCTCTTGCCATTATGCAAAGTTCTGAATATATGCCCATCTTTTGCCTACAGGTACTTCAAATAAAAATTAGTCAATTAAAAAGAATGTGAGAGAGATTTCAACTAATTGACTTTAAATCAAAATATTTTTATTTTCCCATATATTAAATCAAGTAAAGAAATCCTTCCGACACCGCCCCCGCCAGTCCCTCTCTCTCCCGCCCCAGCCAGTCCCTCTCTCTGCTGCTCGCAGAGCCCGCAAGAACCCCCCCCCCCCCCCCCCCCCCCCGCATACCTTGCCTTCTCTCTCTCTCTCTCTCTCTCCACTGCCATTTCCTCTTTCCCCCACTCGCAGTGGCACCCCTCTCTCCCCTCCTCAATGCCACCCCCCACCCATAGCCCTGTAGCGCCCCTCTCTCCCTGCCACTGTAGCCCCCATCCCACAGTGCCCCTCCTGCCCTCAACTACAGCCCCAACCCCACAGCACCCACTCCTTATACCCCTGCCCTCAGAAGGCCTTCCCCTCCTTCAGCCACCCGCTACCACCCCCACCCCCACCTCCCCATCGCCCCACCTCCCCTTCTTGCACCCGTAGCCACCCCCCCACTCTACAGCCTCTCACCATAAGGATGTAGAAGAAGCTTTGAGCACAGAACAATATAGAATTTATTACCAAGTTAATGTACAATGATAAGTCACCCATTAGGGCTATATGGGTATATACAAGCTAGGAGAAAAAACTTCTTGAAGAAAGGAAAAATGTTCCTAGATGATCCTCAATATGTTCACATTAGTACCAAAATATATCACCAAGACTCGTCAAGACACACCATGCACACAAAAATCATCACACATCACTCAACACATCAATGGCAAAAGACATTATTGAATCAAGTCTTTTGATTACAATGAACTCCACATAAGTTAATTCCCTCTCTTTGCTTGTAAATTTGTTGGAATATATCAAATTTCAATATAACGTCTTCTCTTATATATATTACAGAGTCAAAATAGATAATTGGCCCTCTATGGAGATTTTATAGTTTCAATTTAGAAATGCTCCAAAATTTATAGAATTATAAACTCAGATCGCTCCAATGGTTAACCATCAAACTCAATAATAACTCACAAAGGGAATATCCAATGCCTCTATAGGATTTGACCCTAAGTTTTCCTTTCTTGAGGAATGTTAACTTCATCATTGAGGTCCATAAGATTGTATTTGCGGCCATCTTTACTAGAATTTTGTATGATGCTCGGAATACCTTCAACAAACACAATGCCCATACTCTTAGAAGTGGTGATCATCTACTCACTTCTTTCACTCTCCATATCAGAAAGGGTGATCCTTTGGGGGAATGAACTTCAAATAGCTTCCCATAATTTTGGTTCAAAATTCAAGAAGGCTTCCTAAGAGCCTTATGAAGATATGATCACCCTACTTCAACAATACTAGAACTAGTTTCATGAGGCATTGAGCAAGGTGCCGATAGAGAAGTAAGACTTGAAACTCGAGGATCTTCATCTTTGTCTCTTAGAGAACGTCCTAAGGAACAAGCATAGACAACCTTGGCCGAAGATGGACCTTGTGCACCAACAAAAGGCAGAGCATTCAAATCCCAAGTGCAAGAAATGGGAAGAGATTAAAATACTAGTAAGAAAGGAGATGGGACAAACCCAAGTCTCACATGCAGAGATATGCAAATACCAAATTGGACCTTAAGATAATCGGATATATTTGATGTGTGATAGACTTCTAGTTTCCAGAAGTAGGTTCTTTAGCTATATTAGCAGAGCAAGTAATGAATATATCGGACTGATTTTTTCCTATCAATGCAACATACGGAATAGGAACTTATGGTTAGTGGAATTCACCACACGAAAAACCACTTCACAGTACTATGGAAAAAGAATATTTATAATAAATATAAGAGACATGGAATGCACGCTTTGATTCTTGCCTAAGACATAACACTTAACTGGTAACTTCATAGAATGAGAAAGATACTAACATAGTATGATATGCTGACATAATTGTCTATTATGTCAGTATCGATTACTATAGAAGGGTTCACCATATTCGGTATTGGAGGATTCTGATATGTAGAAGCACGTTGTACCAATAGATGAGTACATTGTTACGGCCATCAGTAGCCTTCTCTCTCTTAACTTTCCAAATCCCTTGTATTCAACTATAATGTTAGCACTTTGCGCCTTTTCTTATGTGAGTTATTGACTTTATGAATAAAAGAGTATGATAATTACAAATACTTTGCCTTATTACACTAGCGAGGCACTAAATAAAGGGAACGGCCGTGCACTAAACTTGAAATTTACTCACAATCAAATGAAATTATATTGAATGGCTATGTGCGACTTGCGTTAAAACATTTTTTATAAATATCTTTCAAATCCAGTACATATACATAGATAGATCACAGCTAAAAATGTTCCTTACTTCTCTCCACAACGAATTTGGTGGAAAGAACTCAAGACAAAATATGTTTCCAACTTGGATGAGGTATAGAATAGAGTTTTGGTTGAGCTTTACGCACTTGAGCTTGACACTAGGGTTCTTCAATATAAAGTGTTGAATATAAAATATGTGTATACTCAAAGTGTATCGCTTAACTTGAGCGAATCTTTTCCAAACATCTGTTACTCATTAAATGTAAGGTGTTGAACATAATTTATGTGTATGCTCAACGATATAATACTTCTCTAAATAACTAAAGGAACTAAATGTAAACGAAAATATGAAAAGGAGAACTAAACTCTAAACTAAAGGGTGAAATCATGAAGATGAAGATTGGACGTTTACGTGGATGTAGAGTAAGTAGTTGACAAAGAATTTTTTCTTTCAAGTTTTAAGCAAAGGAACTGGAAGGTTATGCACCGCTCTCAGCCATTCTTGTTGACGCATAGGAGCTCAATCACAGAAGTGATTAGAAAACAAACCAGAAAATTGTGAGAAGGCTAATCTGAGGTGTATTTGGAATGTAAATATAGCAGTCTTATACAATGTTTACATTAGAAGAATATCAGTGTAAATAAGTCACTACAATAACTGATTTTAAAACTAGAACACTCGGTAAATATTATCATATGGACGTTCAGCATTACGAAACGATCATATGTTCATATTAAAGCGATGCTACACAAATTCGTTTGCATCACTTGTTTGGAAGAATTCGGCGTAACGAAATGTTCATCTTCTGCTCCGTATGATTCATCAGTGTAGGTCGTCGACAGGATTGCTCATACACCTCTGTGAAAGCAGCACTCCTTTTGGATCCGTGAGTTCGTCCACGCTGGTCTGTAATGATGAGCCTGTCCTTCTAGTACGCTTGGTGTGACGGCAAACCTTATGAGTTATATTGCAAGGCACGAAGTGAAACTTCTAACGGACGCCTTTTCTTATAAAAGCCTTAATGTGCACGCCGTTTCTTCTTTTGATCATTGATCGTTGATTATTATGCTAATTTACGCAGAGCAGCTTAACAGTCAGGAGACTTTCGATCATTCATAAAACAGTCTCACAGTATCAAGCTTGAACCCAAGACAGACACTGATAAAATCCTACGCATGGAGCGCGGTAATCAGGACATTTCTTAAGACCCTAGAAAAAATAACCTCTCTTTGCGTTTCTCGAGTAACCGAATCAGGGATGCCTTTCTTGCCAGAGCTAGAGCTGTGAGAATAAAACTCTTTTAGAGCGCATGGAACTATAATTGATCTTTGTATATGAAGAATCGCAAGGTTACGAAAACAGAGAAAATTATAAATTGAGCACCACGAACAGTGAGTCGTTTCGTGGGATCTTGGCATTGCATCACTTCACCCCGGAAGCATTCTCTCTCTCTCTCCTCCCCGCGGGTGCATAGTCTCTCTCTCTCTCTCTCTCTCTCTCTCTCTCTCTCTCTCTCTCTCTCTCTCTCTCTCTCTCTTTGCAAGCCCCGCCCCCCAGTCCCTCTCTCCCCACCCCCCCAGTTCCTCTCTCCCCTACCCCCGCCAGTCCCTCTATCTCCTGCTCGTAGAGCCCGCAAGAATTCCCCCAGCATGCCCCGCCTTCTCTCTCTCTCCACTGCCATTTCATCTTTCCCCCCACCCGCAGCGGTGCCCCTCTCTCCCCTCCCCGCTGCCACCACGACCCGCAGCCCCGCAGTGCCCCTCTCTCCCTCCCACTGTAGCCCGAGCCCACAACGTCCCTCCCGCCCTCCATTGCAGCCCCCACCCTGCAGCACCCACTCATTATACCCTTGCCCTTAGCCCCTACCCCCACCCTCAGCCCGTCTCCCCCTCCTCCATCCGCCCGCTGCCACCCCCACCCACACCTCCCCACAGCCCCACCTCCCCTTCCTGCGCCCATAGCCATCCCCCACTCTGCAGCCCCCCACCCGCAGCTCCCTCCTCCCCCACCCATAGCCTCTCGTAGCCCAACCCTCGTCTCCCTCTTTCCCCCTACCTACAGCCTCCCGCAGCCCACCCCCCCATGCCTTTGTCACTCCCCCATCCACAGCCTCACGCCTCCTCCCCCCCCTCACAACAGCCTCCAGCAACCCCCACGCCTCCCTCTTTTCCCCCAACTATAGCCTCCCGTAGCCCTTGCGAGCACTACACTAATGAATTCAACGCGTTTTGAGGCAATAACAACTAAAACTCCACCCACACCACTTACAACCTCCCACCACTTCACCCACACCTCCCACACCACCCACAACCTCCCACCACTCCACCCACAGCTCCCACACCACCCACATCCCTCCAACACTCCACCCACACCTCCCACCACTCCACCCACACGTCCCACACCACCCACAACCTCCCACCACTCCACCGGCACCTCTCACACTGCCCACAACCTCCGACCACTCCACCCGCACCTCCCACACCACCCACAACCTCCCACCACTCCACCCACACCTCCCACACCACGCACAACCTCCCACCATTCCACCCACACCTACCACATCACCCACAACCTCCCACCACTCCACCCACACCTCCCACACCACCCACAACCTCCCGCCACTCCATCCACACCTCCCTCACCACCCACAACCTCCCACCACTCCACCCACACCTCCAACACCACCCACAACCTCCCACCACTCCACCCACACCTCCCGCACCACCCACAACCTCCCACCACTCCACCCACACCTCCCGCACCACCCACAACCTCCCACCACTCCACCCACACCTCCCACACCACCCACAGCCTCCCACCACTCCACCCACACCTCTCACACCACCCAACATCTCCCACCACTCAATATGTAAGGGTCAAAAGCTACTACAAGAATTATGTGAATTATGTGAAGGATGTGCTTCTGAGGGTCATTCCAATATCACGGCCGACACATAGTGAGGATCTCAGCTTACATTCAAAAGTGACAATAAACGTGTAAGTGGTAATAGTGTAAGTGGATAAATGACTGTTGCCCGGACGACTTCCTATTTTTGAGGATCCAATTCAAAACTGGTGGCATATTTGATCTACTCCTCCAATTTTGGGCAATCAATCGGCCCAGGATCAGTGGATGTGAGGAATCGGCAAGGCCCTCTTGGCCTATTGGAGCCTATAAAAGCAATGGAGTAGTACTCATTGGGGATATATACAGACACGTATAGAGCTTATTTCCGGCATCTCTTTTGGTCCTCTTTTTGCACTCTG